>CM029014.1:67691916-67826047 GCA_016801055.1 Panax notoginseng | reverse complement strand
TGTCCTCAAGCAAAAACACAAAAAGAACTAAAAATAAACAAGCTCACTCACTAATCGCATATGCATGATCTACTTTATAAAATACCTACGAACCTAGTAATAAATCAGTATGATATATAGCAACGGGCCTCAAAGATACCATTGGTACTCAAACAATATATCCGATCAAAATCAAAATTCATAACTCTAACTAATTAGTCAATCCAAACCTGTCATCACCCATGTTGTGTGTGTGTGCTTGTTAACCATTCTAACCAACCACAATTCAAGATAATCACATAACAAACTTCTTAGAAGGAAAATTTCAGTTCCAATTCAATTACTTTTGTGAACATGACAACTCCGGTTAAAACTAAGCAATTACCAAGTCTAAGGGTAAATACAAGATTTATTTACACTTTTATTCAACCACGAGGGCATTTTTGCTCTTTCTCGTGTTTTATTAATTTCATTTTTTTTCTCCTGGCTGTGCAATGTCTTATTCCCTTAGGCTTTTCAGTGCTACCTTAACGAGCTTTCGACCAACGACTCCCAAGTCATTAAGACCTTAGGGCGCTAGGTGTAAAGACAATCCCCTCGGGCTTACTTACTCAAGTAACAAAGGCCACAAAACTAGACAAGCATGCCACGGTGTTTATTCATTTTTTTTTCTTTTTCTGTATTTTCTATTTTTTTTCTTTTCATCATTTTTTTTTCTTTTTTTTTTCATTTTCATTTTGTATATATATATACCCCATAGATTCCCCCAAACTCAAGCTTTTACGTCATTCCAACCTTTATCGCCAGTTCACTAATTTCCTTAAATTTTAACTAAGATTTTCCCACAGAAACAAATTATGAAACCCTTGAACCAAGTGGATTAAAACAGTTAAACTTAAGTGCTAACCAGTTACATAAGTTTCAGACAGGCTCAGATTTTCATCATGATTAAAATTAGAACTCATCATCAATTATCAACACTGTTCAAGTTAACATGCAAAACCAATCTTATCATAGGCCGAGCTAAGACCACACCAACCAATTACACAGATTCATGCAAAAAAAAAAAATGCAATTATACTACATGAACACATACTAATGCAACACATATATGAATATGCAAATAACTACCATGTACTATATGCAACCTAAAAAAAACACAATGCTAACACAAAAATAAAATAAAATACTGTGCAGATAACTAACTATATGCAATACGACACTAAAATGCCCTCAAACTTAAACTAGACATTGTCCTCAATGGATGAAATATAAAAAAGTAAAGCAGATGACTTCCCTGAAAATATAGTAATCTTCCTCCTTGTCCGCTAAGTTGGAGAATAGGATAAGCACATGGAACAAATTGGGCACCACACTTGAATTTGACTTGAATAACCTGTAAAACAATGATAGAAGAAATTTTATTAAACCTAAATAAATGCAAATTCAAAACTACTAATATAAAACCTAATAAAAACTAAAAATAAAAATTAAAACTTGGGTTGCCTCCCCAATAAGCGCTTGTTTTATAGTCTCAGCCTGACTTCTTCAATTCTCTATCCAATTCCTCTTCGAAAGTTGAGGAACCCTCCATCCATCGGAAATAATATAGCTTTTGGTAGGTTCCCATTTACGATAACCATTGTATTAAAGTCACCTAGCATGATCTTTTTAGATAGGATCCCCATTAAGTAAGATAAACATCTACGTATTTTTTTCATTGTGTCTACGAATAGATTCTGGCATTGAGGCTTGTCAGACACAACAATCTCTTCTTCTATCTTCTCAAACTCATTGAACCATGGCTTCGAAGTTGTACTCGCTTTTACGTCACAAGGAGTATTGCCGACGACATGACTACCTAGCGGACATGGTTTTGCAAATCTAACCGGATTCTTGAACTTTGGTGGAGAAGGTACATGGGACACTATCAAAATTGGCTCATCTTCGTTGATACTCAAGTTAGATCTTTGCCGATCTCTTTTTGTTGGTCTCCAAGTCTTTCCTTTCTTTCAACATCTATATCATTTGGCACATCCGATTGCAGATTTGGTTCGGGTTCATCATCAGTCTCGTCATCCATGTCATAGAGCCAAGTGTATTGAGGATGGTTGTTCAACGCATGTGCTATCTGCCCCAATTGATTTTTCAGATTCTTGATTGATGCATTCTGACTTTGTATACTTAGCTAGCTCCATTTGATTAAATCTTTTGTCTTGTTCCTCGTTCTTTTTTTCAGAAGCTTTAATAAATTTTTCAAAGGCTTCCTCCCTAATTTGAATGTTCTTCCTGTTGTAGTGGAGGTGGACACGAGAAATACCGGTGGGTATGTTGGACTTGGAGCATAAAATTGATCTTGATTGTTACTCCAGGAAAAATCCGGGTGATACCCCCAATCCTGATGATAGTTGGGGATAGACATAACTGTTGGGGTAATCACCACTATACTGTACCGGCTCGAAACTGATGGCGAATTGATGACTCATATGAATTCCAGCACAATAATCACAAGTAACCACCACACTTTGACGACGTTGAGTTTCAAACGCTTCAAGCATCCTCGAAAGTGTCTCCATCTGTGCTGATAATGCAGAAAGTTTCTTGAGTCTGTCAATCTCCGTTCCCCGTGATTGAGTCATGTTCGCGTATGGCCATTGATACGCAAAGTCATCCATGGTACCTAAAAAGAGAGAAATATAGGAAGAGAATGAGAAATAAAAATAAAAATAAAAATATTTAAATTAAGACTAATTTGATTAAAATTAATATTGGTAAATAATTATTAAAATTAATTCCCCGACAACGGCGCCAAAAACTTGTTGATCGATTTCGCAATCAATGAATACGGGTCAACAAGTAATAAAGTGATAAGAAAAGTATCGTTCTCACCGAGGAATTATTTAATAAAAATTACCAAGTAATAACTCTTAAACCAAATCAATTTTATTTAAACAACCATAAATTGTGATTTTTTTAATATATTAAAACTAAATTAATCAATTAATCTAATTACTATTTAAAATATAAATAAAATTTATAGAAATTAAGATCTTCAATATCCCCAATTATAATATAAATCAATTATCCAACTATCCTAATTATTATGCCTACTGAATTGTTAATAGAAATTCTCAAATACCAAAAGTCCTTTTCCAAGTGATCAATTGACTTCTATTTAATCCAGATTAATCTTGCTATATCCTATGCAAAACAATTGAATTAAACTCTTTTCAATCCCAATTCCTTATGTGTTACATGCGTAAACATATATTTCCATTCTATTCACAAACCTAATTATTCACCATGCAAATAACTAAGTCGCATGTTATCATGCCTAGTTCTAACCCTAGAAATTCTCTTCCGATTCCTTCTAGAGTAATAAGGTAATTACTGATAAGTATAATTATTATCAATAAGCTCAAGACAAGATAAACAATTCACTTTGACATAAATAATTGGAATAAATCGAATAACTAATTCATAGACATAAAAGGTTCAATTGAAATCTTAATAAAAGAGTTAGTTCATAAGTAATGAATTGAAACTAAGAATCCACAACTGAATAGACATTAAAAATAAAAGTATGATAAGAGAAGATAATAGAATCTGTTGTCACAAATCTGATGCTCTCCCCTCTTGCTCCTGCTATTGATCTTCAATGATCTCCAAGTTGCTTCAATCTCTAATGGCTAATTAAGACTAGGGTTTTAGATTTTAATCTAATGGAGTGTTTTATCTAGTCTAATCTATGTAATCCCCCTCTATTTTATGTCTTACATCATGTATTTATAGGTTACAAGTCTAATTTTTAGGTTAGGAACAAACCCAATCCTATTTGGAGTCAAAAAGGTGTCAAATTTCGCCCAAAACGCGTCCAGGCCATCACCAAGCCCTTCCCCAGCGCCCCAGCGCTGGGCACGACGCTGGTATTCTGCTATATAGCGCCCCGGCGCTGCAAATAGGCTTAAAATGGGCGCCCCGGCGCTGCCACTTTTTCTAACACTTTCTGCTCCGACGTCCTTTGGAAAAATGGCCATAACTTCTTCGTCCGAACTCCGATTTTGATAATTCAAGATGATCCGGAAAGAGGAGAAGTAGATCTACAACTTTCATTCTTTAAGTTTTTTGAAATAAGGTCCGTAGAAATACTCAAATTTGCTCTGAAGTGACTGCTATGTAAATGCAAGCCGAAAACGCGAATCTAGCCACCCCGAACGTCGATCCAAGTACCTTTTGTCCCAATTCCTACAAAATAATGTAAAAACATGCATGAATGGACACAAACACTTAAAAACTATTCTAAAAGACTTGAGAATAACAATAAATTAAGCCCGAATATATCCAATTCATGTGTATAAAACTCACTCATCACACTACAGGCCATAGATGACTTTCAACAAATATAAACATGATGATGATGACATTGATATAAGAATTAAATAAAACAAGTTCAAGAATTAATTTATCTAGGAACTGATAACGTCCAAATTGTCAACATGATACTACTTTATAGAGTAAAATTCAAGAATGCTCAGAAGAATATTTCTAAGAAAAGATACTGGATGAAGCGCAAATGTCAAGGATATTTCACAAATTTCATGGAGTATAGAAGTCCAAAACTTTAACCAACTGAGTACAATAAAGATTGGAATAACAAAAGAAATCACCAGGCATGCGATATACCGCACAGACAGGTTATTCCAACAGAATAATAAATAACGGAACCAGGTCCGGTGTAAAACGCACAGACATGATATTCCAACAGAATAATAAAGAATGGAACCAGGTCCGGCGTAAAACGCACAGACAGGATATTCCGACAGAATAATAAAGAATGGGAACCAGGTCCGGCGTAAACGCACAGACAGATATTCCGACAGAATAATAAATAATGGAACCAGGTCTGGCGTAAACGCACAAACAGGATATTCCGACAGACTAATAAATAATGGAACCAGGTCCGGCGTAAACGCACAGACATGATATTTCAACAGAATAATAAAGAATGAAATAACAGAATAATTTCACCAAGTATAAGGTAGCCCGCGTATACAGGTTATTCCAACAGAATAATAAAGAATGGAATAACAGAAGTTCTCTTCATGAATAAGAAAGAAAGAATACCCTTTACGAGTACAACAAATAATATCCCTTACGGGTACAATAAATAATATCCCTTACCGTAAAAGAAACTTGATATCGGAGTAGTGAAGTAGCAGAATACTTTTCTTTTTTCTCTCTATAGTTTCTCTCTCTAGAGCTTCAGTGAATTCGTAAGAAATAATGAAGGAATGAGCTTCTATTTATAGAAGAATGGACTGCATAGTAACTAATTCATGAATGGTCCAGATTGATTTACTTTAATCTGACGGTCCATATTTAAAGTAAAATTTTTTAAATAAAATATAATATATTATATTTATAATCTAATAAAACGAATAACTTTATAAAAGATTTTACTATGCAAATACTATGCAGACACTATGCAAATACTATGCATAATAAAATATAATATATTCTAATTATTATCTAATAAAATAGATAACTTTATAAAAGTATTCTGTTTTGTATAAAAAGATTTTACTATTAGCCTAATAAAACGAATAACTTTATAAAAGTATTCTGTTTTATATATAAAGCTTTTTCATTTTATTACATTAATAATACCAATAAAACAAAACTGAGTGACTAATCACGAAAGTCTCAATAATCAATATACCGTATCCTACTATGCAACCACACGTATTACTGTACTTTTTACTATTGAGTAGTTCAACAGTATTAACGGTAAAACTTCCGTCGTTATTTTCATAAAATATTTTTGTCGTTTTATTAATCCGACAATAATTCTGTTGTGGGGTCTACCAATAATTGTGCCGTCGTACGAATATTTTTTCTGACAAAAATAATATTCCCCGACCAATCAATTTAATACAACAACTTGCATACTTTGTAAAATTATAAATACTACAACTAAACATTATCTCAAATTCACACCATAATATTTAAAAAAAGTATTTCAAAAAAATTAAATCTTTATTCATAAAATCTGGGGTTTCACAATCTCCCCTCCTTATGAAATTTCGCCCTCGGAATTTACGTACATACCTGGTATGCCGAATAGATGAGGACACTTCGTCAGATTCTAACTCTTGAGGTATAACCTTTTAGTGTTGAATACATTCTAGGATTTTAACAGATACATCTTCATACGTTAAATTATCCGCTATCTCGTCCGGTTCTAAATCAATAATGTGGTTCGGGTCATCCACATATTTACGTAACATCAATACGTTAAAAATGTTATGAATACGCGACATACTTAGCGGTAAAACGAGTTTATAAGCCACAGTTCCTACTTGATCGAGCATTTCAAATGGGTCAATTAAATTGAGGGTTGAGATTTCCTCTCTTCATCGATTCTTGCTTCTAGAATAACGCCCTCTTGAACCTTCTTCTTCACATTCATCAGCTTTGAGTATGTAGCTTGAGCGGCTTTAACTTTTTCGATTAAAGGTCGATGCTAATCGTATATTCGTTATCTTCACGTGGGTCCCTAGAGTCTTTAACTCTATCTTCATCATTTGTAGGTTATACGAAATGGGTCTTTGTGTTAACAACATCTCACTCGCATACGTTCTTCTACTCAACGCGTCAGCTACCACGTTCGCACTTCCACGATGATATTGAATGGTACGATCGTAATCTTTAACAGCTCGAGCCAACGTCTTTGGCGCATAATACGTTCGTTTTAGTTGAAAAAAAAAATTTGAGGGTTTAAGAAATGGGTTTTGTACTGGGGTCAATACAAAATTTGATTTCATGCTCTGGGGTAGGCTAAGAAGTCTTCAAGAATACGTCAGAAAATTTATTAACAATAGAAATATCATTCAAAATTGTGACCCTCGTCCAAGACTTGGATAACACGTCACATTGATACCCATCAACTTGTCATCGTCATTCACAACGTCTCCTACGAAAAGTCTGGCTTTGGTGCATTTCAAATAAGGAAGTCACCAGATATAGGCTCAGGGCTCTTTACTTATGGCTTGATATGACAATGATTGACTTTAATGGTTTGGTTGCTTGAATTCGCATAATAGGTTGATTAGGAATATGAAAGCTAACAACCTTACAAAAAAAACATGATGAGTAGTTAACCAATCGATTCCTAAAATCACATCAAATGCAAGTATTTTCAAAGAGATACGATCGATAGGTATCGTGAAAGTGTTGATTTGAATCAAACAAGATTTATAAATAGTGGAGGTAACGAAGGTTTCTCCCAACGGAATTTCAACAGATAAATCAAAGTCTGACTTCTCCGGAGTTAAGTTCAAACATTGAACACAACTAGGTGAAATAAAAGAGTGAGTATAACCGGTATCTAACACGGTATAGACTTTGCAAGAGTTTATGACTAACATACCCGTGATAATTTTATTCAGGTTCCTCGTCACGAAAATAAATGCTCTCTCTTAAACTACCGGCTTTGGCTTGTCTGGGACATCCTTTGGCATCACTATCCCATCTGAACTTGACTTCACCATATGATAAAATCGAGCTAGGTGACCTTCTCTTCTGCAATTAAAACACGCTTTATATTGTTGCGTACAATTTTGAAGGATGTGTCCCTCCTGTCCGCATTTGAAACATACGACCGGTGGTCGTTCTTCTTCCTTTGAAACGGTGCTGGTACCGACGTCTTCACGTCATTGTTAAACCTTCTCTTCTTGAAATGTCCATTCTTATTGTTTTGACCATGATTACCACCGAAGTGGTTACCATTTTTGGCATGTTGATTCCCTCCATGCTTATTGTCACCGCTTTGATGACTGTTATCACCGTATTATCATTTTGCCGACTGCTCTCTTTTGGTTGCGTTGACTCGTTATCGCGCTCTACTAACTGAGGCCTATTTTTAACATCTGAATACAAACACAGTTTTTGAGAAATAAGATATTGACGTATCTCCGGCTTCAAACCTCTTAAAAACATCCGCGTCATTCTCTCTTCATTATCAACCAAGTGGGACACAAATCGGGACAACTCGGCAAACTTGGCTTCATACTGCGACACGGTCATGTTGTTTTGCTCCAACTTGATAAATTCCACCTCCTTCATGTGACGAATGCTTTCGGGAAAGTACTTGTCGCTGAACAGCTCCTGGAATTTCTCCCAAGACATCTTGAGTGCGTCAGGCTGGGTACGTTTTACAGATTCCCACCAGTGATCTGTCTCTTCACGCAACATAAAGGTGGCAAAGGGAACCTTTTGCTCCTCAGAGCATCCCAAGACATCAAATATCTTTGTGATCTGCTTTAACCACATCTCCGCCTTAAGTGGTTCTGGCTTTCCCAAAAACTCCGGTGGTCCCAGCTCCTTGAATTGCTTAGCGGTGACCAACCGTGGGATGCCATTGTTTCCTCCTGCATTATGATCAAGAGCCACCTTCGCCTGATGTTGCATGAATTCTAAAAGGTTCTTAAACGTACCGTCGTTCGTCAATTGATCAGTGTTGTTGTTTATACGAGGATTATCGCCATCCTGTTGCACATTGTCCTGATTATTGATCTGTGGAGACTCAACGGTCTCATGTGCTCCATTGCTTATCTCAATATTTTCAGATGCCATTTTCAAATACTGTCACAAAACAAGGGTTAATTAACATATCACATATTATCTCTATACTCTGACCGACCAATTAAATACCAAATAAACTTTGGTAGGTCATACTAGCGAAGGAATTCCCCGTCTCTCCCCTCCTAGTTCTATTCTCACATCATAGCCAGGGATCATATCCCTAAGCTTTGATACCAACTGTGACGCCCCCAAAATTAGGTATATATCACCCATCTTGAGTCGCGAGATACATGGTACAGAATTCAAATACAACTTAATAATACAATTGTCGTGTACAATACGACAAAACATAAACTGTGAGTTTGAATACAAATATTGTCTTCTAGTGAGTATCCATACTCAAAAGGAGTCCTCATTACAATTATTATCACACTATTACATAGAATAGTGAGAACTACTAATGCTATCATCTGGTCCATCACTCCATTTCCTGACTCGTCCAACTATATTCTCATTTCCTGAAGAGAACAGTGAAAGAAAGGGCGAGCTCAACTAGCCCAGTAAGAAATATTATGACTAAGATAATGCAGAATAAATTATCATTAGTCTTCAACAATGTTAAACTGATAAAATACAATAGACATAAAGTTTAACTGCAGCGGATCAAGCAATCCATTAAAAGAGTCAAGTAGAGAATAAAATCTACTATCTTTTATGATTTAAAAGGTTTTTCATGACTTTTATCGCTGGGACTCAGCTTAATAAATAATTCACATCATCGAATCACCCCTGCACTACGGCCAAGAATATTCTTTAGTATTACGACCACGAATTATCCATGCACTACGGCTAAAGAAAATCATATTTTCATCAACGGTCTTGATCATGCCATAAAATAATTCATCTTTGCACTACGGCCAAAGAGAATCCATAGCGATAATCATACCAAAAATTGTCCATCAATGTACTACGGGCCAATGAGGACTTTTTTCACATCATTTGTAGTATTATGGTCATGATTACACCGAATAATCCCTGGTCATAATCATACCAAGTCCATCTATGCACTACAGGCCATAGATGACTTTCAACAAAATATAAATATGATTATGATGACAATGATATAAGAATTAAATAAAACAAGTTCAAGAATTAATTTATCTAGGAACTGATAACATCCAAATTGTCAACATGATACTACTTTTGTAGAGTAAAATTCAAGAATGCTCAGAAGAATATTTTCATGAAAAGATACTGGATGAAGCGCAAATATCAAGGATATTCCACTAATTTCATGGAGTATAGAAGTCCAAAACTTTAACCAACTAAGTATAATAAAGAATGAAATAACAAAAGAAATCACCAGGCATGCGATAGACCGCACAGACAGGTTATTCCAACAGAATAATAAATAACGGAACCAGGTCCGGCGTAAAACGCAAAGACAGGATATTCCAACAGAATAATAAAGAATGAAACCAGGTCCGGCGTAAAACGCACGGACAGGATATTCCGATAGAATAATAAAGAATGGAACCAGGTCTGGCGTAAACGCACATAGAGGATATTCCGACAGAATAATAAATAATGGAACCAGGTCCGGCGTAAACGCACAGACATGATATTCTGACAGAATAATAAATAATGGAACCAGGTCCGGCGTAAACGCACAGACAAGATATTTCAACATAATAATAATGAATGAAATAACAGAAGAATTTCACCAAGTATAGGGTAGCCCGCGTATACAGGTTATTCCAACAGAATAATAAAGAATGGAATAACAGAAGTTCTCTTCATGAATAAGAAAGAAAGAATACCCTTTCCGAGTACAACAAATAATATCCCTTACGGGTACAACAAATAATATCCCTTATCGTAAAAGAAACTTGATATCGGAGTAGTGAAGTAGCAGAATACTTTTCTTTTTTCTCTCTATGGTTTCTTTCTCTAGAGCTTCAGTGAATTCGTAAGAAATAATGAAGGAATGAGCTTCTATTTATAGAAGAATGGACTTCATAGTAACTAATTCATGAATGGTCCAGATTGATTTACTTTAATCTGACGGTCCATATTTAAAGCAAAATTTTTTAAATAAAATATAATATATTCTATTTATAATCTAATAAAACGAATAACTTTATAAAAGATTTTACTATGCAGACACTATGCAAATACTATGCATAATAAAATATAATATATTCTAATTATTATCTAATAAAATAGATAACTTTATAAAAGTATTCTGTTTTATATAAAAAGATTTTACTATTAGCCTAATAAAACGAATAACTTTATAAAAGTATTCTGTTTTATATAAAAAGCTTTTTTTGTTTTATTACATTAATAATACCAATAAAATAAAACTGAGTGACTAATCACGAAAGCCTCAATAATCAATACCGTACGTATTACTGTACTTTTACTACAGAGTAGTTCAACAGTATTAACGGTAAAACTTCCGCCGTTATTTTCATAAAATATTTTTGTCGTTTTGTCAATCCGACAATAATTCCGTTGTGGGGTTCACCAATAATTGTGCCGTCGTATGAATTTTTCGCGACAAAAATAATATTCCCCGACCAATCGAATATAATACAACAACTTGCATACTTTGTAAAATTATAAATACTACAACTATAACATTATCTCAAATTCACACCATAATATTTAAAAAAAATATTTCGAAAATATTATATTTTTATTCATAAAATCCGGGTTTCACAATAAAAGTCATGAAAAACCTTTTAAATCATAAAAGATAGTAGATTTTATTCTCTACTTGACTCTTTTAATGGATTGCTTGATCCGCTGTAGTTAAACTTGATGTCTGTTGTATTTTATCAGTTTAACATTGTTGAAGACTAATGATAATTTATTTTGCATTATCTTAGTCATAATATGTCTTACTAGGCTAGTTGAGCTCACCCTTTCTTTCACTGTTATCTTTAGGAAATGAGAATATAGCTGGGACGAGTTGGGGAACGAGTGATGGATCAGATGATAGTATTAGTGGTCCTCACTATGCTGTTAAATAGTGTGATAATAAATGTAATGACGACTTATTCTAAGAGTGGATATTGTCTAGTAGACAGTATTTGTATTGAAACTCACAGCTCTCTTGTGGTATATTAAAGATTGTATTTGTATTCTGTACCATGTATTTGGCCACTCAGAATAGATGATGTATACCTATTTTGGGGGCGTCACAGTTGGTATCAAAGCTTAGGGATATGATCCATGCGTAAGATGTGAGACTAGAACTAGGAGGGGAAAGATTGGGAATTCCTTCGCTTGTATGACCTACCTAAGTTTATTTGGTATTTAATTGGTTAGTCAAAGTATATGGATAATACGTTATATGTTAATGAACTTTTGTTTTGTGGCAGTATCTGAAAATGACATCTGAGAATGTTGAAAATAGCAATGGAGCACAAGAGACCGTTGAGTCTCCACATATCAATAATAAGGAGAATGTGCATCAGGAAGGTGACAATCCTCATGCAAACAACAACACTGACCAAATGATGAATGATAGAATGTTCAGAAGCTTTATGCAGTTCATGCAACAGCAGGCGAGAGCGGCTCCTGCCCAAAATATGGGTGAAAACCTTGGAAACTCTCTGACGGTCACCACTAAACAGTTCAAGGAGCTGGGACCACCGGAGTTTATTGGAGAGCCAAAACCACTTAAGGCAGAAACGTGGATAAAGCAGATCACCAAGATACTTGATGTCTTGGGATGCGCCGAGGAGCAAAAGATTCCTTTTGCCGCCTTTATGTTGCAAGGAGAGGCATATTACTTGTGAGAATCGGTAAATGGTACTCAACCTGCTGCACTAAAGATGTCTTGGAAGAAGTTTCAAGAACTATTCAACGACAAATACTTCCCCGAAAGTATTCGTCACATAAAAGAGGTAGAGTTCATCAAGTTGGAGAAGAATAATATGACCGTGTCGCAGTATGAGGCTAAATTTGCTGAGTTGTCCCGGTTTGCATCCCACATGGTGGATAATGAAGAGTGAATGACGCGAATGTTTTTGCGAAGTTTGAAACCTGAGATACGTCAACATCTTATTTCTCATAAACTGTGTTTATATTCAGATGTTGTGAATAGGGCTCAATTAGTAGAGCGCGATAACGAGTCAACGTAACCAAAAGAAAGCAGCCAGCAAAAT
Organism: Panax notoginseng; assembly: GCA_016801055.1. NCBI lineage: Eukaryota > Viridiplantae > Streptophyta > Magnoliopsida > Apiales > Araliaceae > Panax > Panax notoginseng. The sequence continues at coordinate 67,813,307 of CM029014.1, read as the reverse complement.
GATAATACCAATGAGAGCAATCATCGAAGCGATGACAACAAGCGTGGAGGGAATCAACAGGCCAGAAGTGGTAACCACTTCGGTGGTAATCAGGGCCAAAATAATAAGAATGGACATTTCAAGAAGAGGAGATTCAACAATGTTGGAAAGACGTCAGCACTAGTACCCGTTGTTAAGGAAGGAGAAAGACACCTATCATATGCTTCAAATGCGGAGGGGAGGGACACATCAGTGCAAACTGCGCGATGCAGTCCAAAGCATGTTATAATTGTGGGAAAGAAAGTCACTTAGCCCGATTTTGTCGTTCACCAGAGACAAGTTCAGCCAGGATGGAAGCACCAAGGGCCGCCCTAGAAAAGTCATAGCCGATAGTGCAAGGGAGAGCGTTTGTTGTGACCTCCCAAAAAGCAAAGAACCCGAACGAGGTCGTCACGGGTAAGCTTATCGTAAACTCTAGCGAATTCTATATCTTATTTGATATCGGTTCTACCCATTCTTTTATTTCTCCTATTTGCGCTCAACGATTAAATTTGACTCCGGAGAAACTAGGCTTTGACTTATCTATGGAAACTCCGTTGGGAGAAACCTTCATTTCATCCACTGTTTATAAGTCTTGTTTGGTTCAAATCGGTACCCTCACATTACCTGTCGATCTTATTTCATTGAAAATACTTGCATTTGATGTAATTCTAGAGATTGATCGGTTAACTACTCATCATGTAAAAAATTAATTATTTTTGTAAGGTTGTTAGCTTTCATATTCCTAATCAACCTATTATGTGAATTCAAACAACCAAACCATTAAAACCAATCACTGTCATCTCAAGCCATAAAGCTATTCGTTTATTAAAAAATGGATGTCAAGCTTTCTTAGCTCATGTCACGGATCTAAACAAAAATACTTCAGTTTTGAATGATATTTCTATTGTTAATGAATTTCCTGACGTATTCCCTGAAAAACTTCTTGGCCTACCCCCAGAGCGTGAAATTAAATTTTGTATCGACCTTGAACCCGGTACAAAACCCATTTCCAAAGCCCCATATCGAATGGCTCCTGTTGAACTTCAGGAGTTAAAGACCCAACTGCAGGAATTGTTAGACATTGGCTTTATTCGTCCTAGTACATCTCCTTGGGGTGCTCCTATTCTATTCATGCAGAAGAAAGATGGGAGTATGCGACTTTATATTGATTATCGGGAGTTGAATCATATCACCATCAAAAATAGGTACCCATTGCCATGTATTGATGACCTGTTTGACCAGTTGCAAGGAGCCAAATTCTTTTCAAAGATTGATCTTCGTTCTGGATATCACCAATTGAAGATTAGAACCGATGACATTCCAAAGACGGCTTTCAGAACTCGGTACGGGCATTATTAATTTTTAGTCATGTCTTTTGGATTGACTAATGCTCCTGCTGCCTTCATGGATATGATGAACAGAGTATTCAATGAATATTTGGATCACTTTGTGGTCGTCTTTATTGATGACATCCTTATTTATTCCAAAAGCCGTGAAGATCATGAGCAACACTTGAGGCTGACACTCCAAAAGCTTCGTGAATACAAGCTTTATGCCAAGTTGAAGAAATATGAGTTTTGGCTTGAGAAAGTAGCATTCCTTGGGCACATAGTATCAAGTCATTGAATATCTGTTGACCCGGCAAAGATTGAAGCTATTCAAAGCTAGGAGCAACCTAAATTTGTGACCGAAGTACCTCTCGGTTTAGCTGGTTATTATCGGAGATTCGTGGAAGGATTTTCTCGAATCGCTACTCCATTAACTCAGCTGACTCGGAAAGATACAAAGTTCGGTTGGAGCGAAGAATGTGAGAAGAGTTTTCAAGAACTCAGAAAGAGACTCATTTCAGCACCTGTTCTGACAATACCATCTGGCTCGGAGGGATTTGTCATCTACAATGATGCTTCGGGCAAAGGGTTAGGATGTGTTCTCATGCAACATGGGAAAGTCTTAGCCTATGCCTCACGACAACTCAAAGAATATGAGAGGAATTATCCTACTCATAATCTAGAGTTGGCAGCTGTTGTCTTCGCACTAAAGATTTTGAGGCATTACTTGTATGGGGAGAAAGTGGAGATCTTTACGGATCATAAAAGCCTCAAATATTTCTTCACTCAAAAGGAACTCAATATGCGACAACGACGTTGGCTTGAACTGTTGAAAGATTATTATCATACCATCCAATACCACCCTAGAAAAGCGAACGTGGTAGCTGAAGCATTGAGTAGAAGATCATATGCGGGTACGAATGTGATATTGTCAACGCAAAGGCCCATTATGTGTGACTTACAAAGGATGGAGATAGAGTTAAAGACTCCAGGGACCCATGTGATGATGGCGAATATACGAGTAGAACCGACTTTAATTGATAAAGTTAAGGTTGCTCAAGCTACAGACCTAGAGTTGATGCGTATGAGGAAGAAAGTGTAAGAAGGTGCTATGCCGGAAGCAAGAATCGATAAAGAAGGAATACTTCGAGTCAACTCCAGACTTTGTGTTCCTAACGACCCTAATTTAAAGTATAAAATCATGATGGAGGCACACAACGCACCGTTTGCAATCCATCGTGGGAGTACCAAAATGTATCATAATCTTCGTCATACATTTTGGTGGAGCAATATGAAGAGAGAGATAGCGTTGTTTATCTCAAGGTGTCCAACTTGTCAACGAGTTAAGGCGGAGAATCAAGTACCAAAAGGTCCATTACAGCCACTTAAAATTCCAGAATGGAAGTGGGGGAACATTACCATGGATTTCGTTACTGGTCTTCCCAAGGTTTCTCAAGGCGTAGATGCAATTTGGGTCATTGTTGATAGATTGACCAAGTCTGCTCATTTCTTATCAATACGAGAAACTTATACACTTGAACGTCTTGCTCGTATGTACATAAACGAGATTGTAAGACTAAATGGTATGCCAGTATCCATAGTTTCTGATCGAGACCCGAGATTCACTTCACAATTTTAGGTTAGTATGTAAAAAGCTATGGACACAGATTTACGATTTAGTTCTGCATATCACCCTCAGACATCAGAGAGGACTATTCAAACTCTTGAAGATTTATTAAGACTTTGTGTCCTTGACTTAAAGGGAAGTTGGGACAAGTTCTTACCGTTGGTGGAGTTTTCCTACAACAACAGTTATCAAGCAAGCATTGGCATGGCTCCATTCGAGACGTTGTATGAAAGAAAGTGTCGTTCTCCAGTATGCTGGGATGAGTTGGGTGAAGCAACGTTGTTGGGACCGGAGTTGGTACATATGACTACGAAAAAGATTCAAACGATCTGACAACGTATAAAAACCTCACAAGATCGACAAAAGAGTTATACTGATCTTCATCGAAAGGACGTGGAATTTGATATAGGAGATCATGTGTTGTTACGAGTTGCTACGGAAAGGAGTTACGAGATTTGGAAAGAGAGGAATGCTCAATCCTCGATTCATTGGCCTATTTTTAATCCTCGATCGAGTAGGAACTGTGGCCTATTGACACGCTTTACCGCCAAGTATGTCTCGTGTTCATAACATTTCTCACATATCCATGTTACGTAAATATTTGGAAGACCCGAACCACATTATTGAGTTAGAACCAGACAAAATAGCGGAAGATTTAACGTATGAAGAGGTTCCTGTTCAAATCTTGGATAAGAAGGAACATATTCTACGCTCCAAGGTTATACCTCAAGTCAAAGTTTTGTGGAGAAACCACGATGTTGAGGAAATGACCTAGGAGTTAGAGTCTGAAATGAAATCAAGGTATCCTTACCTCTTCGATATACCAGGTACGTACCCTAATTTCGAGGGCGAAATTTCATAAGAAGGGGAGGTTGTAAGACCCCAACTTTTATAAATAAAGATGAATTTTCTATAAATATCATTTTTGAATATTATGGAGTGAAATTTATATAATGTTATAGTTGTGGGTAATATTTATAAATTTTGTAAAGTACGCAAGTTGCTATATAATATTCGATTGGTCAAGGAATATTCATTTTAGCAGAAAATATTCGTACAACGACACAATCATTGGTGGACCCCAAAACAGAATTATTGTCGGATTGAGAAAACGACAAAAATACTTTATGAAAATAACGGCGGAAGTTTTACCGTTAACTGTTGAAACACCCGGTGTTAAAAGTACAGTAATATGCGTAGTTGCACAGTAGCATACGGTATTGATTATTGATGCTTACGTGAGAAGTCACTCAGTTTTGTTCAATTATTGCTACAGTAGTTGCTGCATAATATCTCACGTTATTTGATTCAATTATTGTCAATATTTTATATATTATTAAATCAATAATTGAGACGACAAAGTTATTAATATTATTATTTGTAATATTAACGATGTCTAGAAGTTCTGTCAAGGAGAGATTTGATCACCTAATTATGCGTCAATGGGGAGAAGTCCTTATGAGAAAGCCCTCTCTTTCCTGGGAACGACCTGGTCGATTAATATTGTGAATAATAATAATAATGATAAATGTTGTTAAAAATATTTAGAGGATTTTTTTTATGAAGTTATTATTGTAAATTTTACTTGTTAATTGGACTCCCCATTTACTTATTTTTTAAACTGTAGGTGAAAGTTATCTCAGTTTTATTTTTATAAGTTATTATGATTTTATATTTATATATATATATATATATATATATATATATATATATGATGGTGATGGAAGTTGAATAATGGCGGGGGGGGGGGGGGAGGGTGTACGGGTAGAAGAAAAAAAAAGAAAGAGATGATTTGAGTGGTGGTGTATATTATATATATATTTAGTATGTAAGGATTGACATTTGGGGAGGGGGAAGAAATTGATGAATTGCATGGTCGGAAGGGAGTACAATTATTATCATTATATATAATATATATAATATATTTTATTTAAAAGGTTTATTTTATCAGAATATTTTATGGACCGTCCGATTAAAAGTAAATCAATATGGACCGTTCATGAATTAGTTACTATGCAGTCCATTCTTCTATAAATAGAAGCTCATTCCTTCATTATTTTTTACGAATTCACTGAAACTCTAGAGAGAGAAATTATAAAGAAACTATAGAAAGTATTCTGCTACTTCCCTACTCTTATATTCAATTTATTTTACGGTAAGGAATATTATTTGTTGTACTCGTAAGGGGTATTATTTATTTTATATTCATGAAGAGAACTTCTATTATTCCATTATTTTTTATTCTGTTGGAATAACCTGTATACGCGGGCTACCCTATACTTGGTGAAATTCTTCTATTATTCTATTCTTTATTATTCTGTCGGAATATCATGTCTGTGCGTTTACGCCGGACCTGGTTCCATTATTTATTATTCTGTCGAAATATCATGTCTATGCGTTTACGCTATTCTGTCAGAATATCCTGTCTGTACGTTTACGCCGAACCTGGTTCCATTATTTAGTATTCTGTTGGAATATCCTATCGGTGCGTTTACGCATGACCTGGTTCCGTTATTTATTATTCTGTTGGAAAACCTTTTAAATCATAAAAGATAGTAGATTTTATTCTCTACTTGACTCTTTTTAATGGATTTCTTGATTCGCTGCAGTTAAACTTGATGTCTATTGTATTTTATCAGTTTAACATTATTGAAGACTAATGATAATTTATTTTGCATTATCTTAGTCATAATATGTCTTACTGGGCTAGTTGAGCTCACCCTTTCTTTCACTGTTCTCTTCAAGAAATGAGAATATAGCTGGGACGAGTCGGGGAACGGAGTGATGGATCATATGATAGTATTAGTTATCCTCACTACGCTGTTAAATAGTGTGATAATAAATGTAATGAGGACTTATTCTGAGAGTGGATATTATCTAGAAGATAGTATTTGTATTGAAACTCACAGCTCTCTTGTGGTATATTAAAGATTGTATTTGTATTCTGTACCATGTATTTGACGACTCAGAATAGGTGATGTATACCTATTTTGGGGGCGTCACAGACGTGAATAATCAACAACAATTATTCATTAACATGCTTTGAACATGCAACTCAAGTTTGAGTTAGGAAAACATTCCTGATTCGTTGACTACTGCTACGCAGTTTAAGTTAACTTCTTTTGGTAAGACCTATCATTAATAATAAGATTGGTCTTTCAATCAGCATATTCTACTTTGTATCATAATACAATTACTTTATTAATAGATTATCTAACACTTAATCAAATATTAGATAACATCTTAACACATCAGTATTATTATCATTCTTTGAAAATTCTTTAATCACTATATCATATCCATTATGATTTAACACTCACTTTTTCATTTCATAAGTTATTCTTTAACATCTAATAAGTTAAATACTAATCCAGCCACCTTGATTCTAAATCCAACAACCCAAACTACAATCCAGCTAACTGGATTCCAAATCTAACAACTAAATTGCAATCCAACAAGCCTAAATTTACCAATCCATCAATCCAGCAAGCTGGATTCTAAATTCTTCAATTCAATAAGCCTCTTTTCAATCCAGCAAGTTGGATTCATCAGATTTTCCAATCCAGCAAGCTAGATTCCATATCTCATTAACGAAAATACCAAATTAACTTATTATTTTTCTATCTTTTGGCCATGCATATATACATATATTTCATACACAAAATAAGTATTTTTCTATAATTTTTCAACTTCCTTTGGTATTTTTCAAAAATCATTTTTAGTTAATTCCTTAAGAAATTAGCTACCTCGTGCTTAACTCCAGAAATTCCCATCTCTTGGCACAATCTTATACGTGTCAACGTGAGCCTACAATTTAAATTTCGTGGCCATCGGAGTTATAGAACTCCGATTAAAGCGATTTTCGTCCGAAAATCACAAAAATTGAAATGGTCATAACTTGGTCATTTTACGTCGGAATGAGCTCATTTTTGTACAGGAGCTACTTTATACCATATATATTCATTTTCCAAAAGGCCAGAATTTTTCTCATAAATTAAGTTGCCGAAAATGCCCTTTTAAAAGTTTGGGCAGAAGCTAAATGGCGTTTTGCAGTTTTTCGTGCTTTGCTAAAAATATTCCATACGGAAATCTACAACTCCTTTTTCAGTGATTCCACTTGGAGATGTTAGAAAACTTATCATAGTATCCTCCCAAAATTTTCCAGAATTTTTAAATGTCCAAAAAATGACTAAACTGCCCCTAGTACTGACTGTTTATGACAGTCTATTTTTGCTTAAAAACACAAAACTGTTTTTCCTAAAATAGTCATTACAGCTTGTGTACTCAACATTTTTGAGTGCTACCACTTGGGTTTAGTAGATAACTTACATATCTAACACCTCTCTTTGACGGATCGTAAAAAGAAGGTGTAGATCAAAAAGAGAGGCAGTTTAGTCACAAATAATTAAATAAATTGTGACATGCTCCACAAATCTCTTAGATTAGGACACTAGTATATATTTTATTACTAGGGCCACTAAATAACAATAACCATTTAGGTCATTTAATTCTCATACCATAATTAAATAACTTATTCAAGTTTTATATTGTATAATTAAATTTAACTTCCTCCTCCTCTCCATAAATTATTTTCAAACAATTTATTTATATATTAAATATATATTTTAATATATTCAATCATATATTCTAATATGAATTTAATTTACTAACTAGTTGATACCAATATACATATTTGCACATTGAATCTCCTCTCATATTTTTACTTCTCACGCTAATTTTGACTTTTCTCCATAAAAGTCAACTATTGACTTTGACCAAAAGTCAACCTTTACACATTTTGTGTTTACTATCCATTCTGACTAAACTTGACGTCCCGGACGCAACCGAGCAGTCCATGCTTCAAAATTCTATCTCTAACTCAAATTTTTGAGTTTTAAATTGCTCCCTTCTTATTTCTAATCGTATTAACTAACGACTTTATACTTATTCAAATTCTTATTTGACAGTCAAGGCTAACGATCAAGCTATGTTAATTACTAACATAGTTTTATCTTGATCCTTATATCATTAACTTAATTCATCATTCCTCTTGCTAAAATATATATAGCACCTTACTAAGTATATATATATATATTTCTATACATATACTCATCTTCGTTTAACCTTAAAACATCTCTTCATGTGAAATCTTATCTCCTTAATAAAATTTCCATATGTACTTATATAACATTTCTTAGACTATTCATTTCATATTGAATTTACAGGTATCGTAATACCTTATTCTCGATATTTCTTCAAGTACATATTAATTCATTTCTAGGGTTTTGAAATTTTGTAATCCATATTTCTTTATTCTCATTCAATTAAGAAACCATATAGGTTCTTCTTAAAAATTTTGAAATCCTTAAAATTTCTTCACAGAAACGTCAATTCCATACAGTTATTTTCTATCTAGGTTCATCTTATAACCTTTAATCCATCATTTTAGGATTTTAATAATTATCTAAATTCTCGGGTTGTCACACTTGCGACCTCAAAAACCTTCTCCATCTCCATAACCCAAGTCTGAGCTTCGAGAGTTCATGGAGCCTTTAAACTCTGGTGGTCCCACCGCCTTGAAATCCTTAAACGAAGTATTCGGTGGAGCTTGAGGTTGATTATTCATTGCTCCAGCTAGTAAGTTCACTAATTGTTGGACGGGATTAGCATTAGCGTTATTGTTATTATTTGTTGACTCTTCCCGAGCTAGTTGACGGTTTTGTCTTCTTCTCGGCGGCATATTTCTGTTAAAATATACGCTTATTAGATCTTTATTAAATTCTCTAAATAGTTAAGGCTTAACTCAACAATTTAACATAATCACTTAACACATTATCTCAAACAACTTGATATATTTATTCAAATCAAAAGTTTTAACATCAAACGATAGCATCACTGCTATTTACATCAACTATCATGAGATAAAGAATCTGCAGGATTTAAAATATTAAAATATTCATTCGTTCATAAATACGTCTGAATTTACATCTAAAAACTAGATAAGTTTTTCACATAATTAAACAAATACTATCACTGCCTGTTATGGCGCCGAATAACCTTGTTAAGTTCCTCTTCTATGATGTGAGACATCGTTCTGCGATCTAGCATGTACGATGGTAGACCTTCAAACTGGATTGGGTACCTCAAAACTCGATCCTGGGCCTCATCCATTGCATTATTAAGTGTAGAGTATGTCTCTCCAAGCTTAGCCTTCTTTACACGATAATCACTCTCTGCAAGATCAGCACGACGTGATTCTCTTACCCAGCCCTCCTCTGCTATGATCAGCCTCTCTGAGCTTTTCTTCAGTTCCTTCTTTAACTTCTCTATTTCTTCGGTCTTCTCCTCGGTTTGACCCTTCTCGTAGACCAAATCCCATTCTACATTTCCCAATCGTGTGTAAAGAGTCTCATCCTCCCTCTCCTTCTACTCTAGTGTAAACTGCTGAATAATCGCCCACTCAGTCAAATCCTGAACAGTGTCTCGTAATTCTACGTTACGGTCATATAACGCGTCGTACATCTCAGCATCAATGGAGTTCGGTGGGAACTCCTCTTCTTCCTCTTCCTCTTCCTCCTCAGGATCCGCCTCTGGATCAGTCTCAGGCTCATGCTCCTGACCAATAAAAGTGATCAACGAAAATGACTCTCTCTGAATCAACTGCTCCCTGACAACATGAATGTCTCGGGGCTCCTCCTCAGTAGGAACTAGGGGTTCCTCCTCCCCAGCTCGACTAGCTCCTCCTACATCTGACATCCTGAAAACATAGTTTTAAGTTTTAGTTACTAAGCCGTACTAGTGAGCACATAATTTAACACATAAGCACATAGAGATTTTTATTATCTTCAATGAATTAAGAAATTCATTTCTTAGAACTCGATAAGAGTTTTCTTTCACTATGTTCTTCCTATAAGGCTATTACCTAAGGTTATTCCCCCACCTAAGGTTCATAACCTATAGCTTTGATACCAACCTGTGACACTCCCAAATCCGGGTACTTCCATTCCCACATGATTTGGTGTTCACTATACAACATCATATATCTATCTACCCATAATAAATGCAAACCATGTAATAGATAGAAATAAATCCTCCCCTTATGGGGTTACAACATCTGAATAATAAATATAATCCCAGGTCATACTAACCTTAAACATCTGTGCGAAAACATAAACAAATAATAAGTCTTAAATAACATCGAGTCTTAACAATAACATTCTTAAAATTTAATAACACGTCTTCATCACTTAATAGCTTTGCCCTTGCCTTTGCTAGAAGAAGGCTCGTCGGTTCTTTCGTTCTTAACTGCAATGTTATTATTACACAAGAGTGAGCACGATTGCCCACAAGTATAATAATGAAATAACAATATAATAACATGCGAGTGAATCAAAGACTTCTGAAATAAAGCTCAACTTTTGAATCAAGTATGAATAACAAGAATCAAAAGAATTCTTAGGGTCATAAGACCTTGAACTATGTCCTAGGTTATCAAGGGTTATACTTGAAACCTTTAACTGTCATAAGACTATGGACTCTTCTTCTCGTACGTAGGGGGATCAGCCCTTAGTACCATACTGTGCACAATATCTTAACGCTAACGCATATGTAATCCCATATACAGGGTTGTTCATCTCAGTGTGACATTTGAGTCCACACCAAAGGAAATTTGGTTTGGATAATTCATCAAGGATTCTGAAATTTAGAACGCTCATCAACTATGGACTAGTCGAATCATTAAGGGTTAACTAGTCTAACAAGATTTAACAGTAAATGGTATTTAAATTGAATAACAATCTCAAGAGGTATACAATAGAACAAGTACTGTATAACAGATTCATACTTTGAAAAGATAATTAATCTTTAATAAAACAAATCAAACTTGATTTAATAATAACGAGAATTGCTTGAAGTAATTTACAAACTTGAATAATGATAACAAGTAGGGTTAGAAAACTTACCTCGTGCGTAAATTACACTTTAACTAAACTCGTTCTTTGATTTAACTCCTACATATCAATTACGCTCACAATACCAGTCAATTATAACTTACTAAACACCACACGTTTATTCTTTGTCTAACTCGAATTCAGGACTATACTTAGTCATATTACCATACTTGGTAAAAACTCACTTTAATATCTCATTATATATCTAACAAGTTTTTATATTCATTAGACTAGGTTACTAACACATTTCTATACTTGAACATTGAAAAAATGCATTTTCTGGACATTCTGCTAAGTGGCGCTGCGGCGCCACTTTTGTACTGGGTCTTGGCGCTGCGGCGCGGGAAATGAACTAGGAGTTGGCGCCGCGGCGCGACACTCCAGACTCTGAATTCCCCGTTCGCGAAGAACACAAAATTCAGCGAAAATAAACACTACATAATCATTAATTCCCCAAATTAAACATATCCACATGTTAGAATGCGTATATAATCAATACCCAACATTTATAGAGTGATTTTAACCCATTAAAACACGTAATCACAGAATTAAATTATGCAAATTGTACTGTTCTTGAAGTGTTGAACCTAAATTCCTAAAATTCAACGCCACAGATTCGTTATAAAACTAAATCCAACCATTCAAATTTCGTTTTGTTCATTTTATCATGCATAATCACATATAAGTGGAAATTTTTTTAGAAAAATTCATGTTTGACATATTAAAATCATGTATAAGGCCATATGGCCATATTCCATACTCTATAAATTTTTGAAACAACAAGTCATAATATTATGAAACTTATGATATGGAATCATATAAAATACATATTAAAACATGCTATACTACTCGAATTATTACATATATCCCTAACACAATTTCCCAATTTACCGAGATTCACAGAAAGAATGAAAGTCATATTAATGAAAACTTTAAAAGACGTAAAATGAAAATTTGGGTTGAAGCGAATTACCCAAGCGTAGATGAAAAAGGATGACAAATACCCTCTAATCTTTCTCAAAGATTTATCAAACTCTCTCTGAAATCTCTCTGGCTCTCAATTAATTCAAATGAAGAATATGTAAGGCCTCATTTGGCTAGGAAACTAGGTTCAAAACTCTTTACTTTAATAAAACCTTTTATCATATAGTTAAAATAATGTCACACCCATTTCGAATATCTTATTTAATTTAACTTAAATAAAATATAATAATTTCTCATTAATTCACATAGTCACATACTTAAATTTCTCATTTAATAATAATGCCAAATTATTAAATCACTAATTAATAAATAAATTAATTAAAATAACATTAGGCTTATTAAATATTTCTTTTAATACGATAAGCTCACATAATGACAAACTTCGAATAACAAAAATTCTTCACATTAATTTAATAAATATAACACATATAATTAAATTAATCTACCACACTTTCATCAATTAATTATTTAATCTAATAATTAGTTCATCGAAAAATATTTATTCAATCCAATAAATATTAAAATTAATTACAAAATCTCGGTTGTCACATCTTTCCCCTCTTAAAAAGGATTCTGTCCTCAGAATCACAACTCAAACAATTCGTCCCGTTACAAATAAGTGAATGAATAATCAATGGATTTAAGCCGTATAAGTCATGAATAAGTAATTCAAACTTAAATAAGTTATGAACTTATGATGAACATTTATGAACTTGTCATATGTTTACATGAATGAAGTTAGTCTGATAATGATTTCAGAATGATGGTTAGAATATATAAATTATTATAAGTCATGAGAAATGAAACTATAAGTAATCTATACTTTGATAAGATATAAGCTCACGAAGAACAAGTAATAACTTATCATGAAAATAAGTTAATGAAATGAGTAGGTTAAGATGTCAATATGATGGATAGAATCCATTTGGAATGATGAACAAATCATAAGTAACGAAGTTATGCCGGAATTCACGCGATTAGACGATAATCGTCGAATTCATAAAATTCTCGGAATAGAAGTTGTATTTTTATATTGAGCTAGAAAACATTGGTTTTCGATGGGAACAAGTCTTATTTGGCATTATAGAGTTGCGGACTCGAAAATGACTAAATTCTAACTTAGAACGAAGAAACGAGCGTGGAACGTTCACGAACGTTCATCGTTTTCGTTAAAAAAAGAACTAATAGGTGAAATTTTAGTTAACGAAGTCGAAAATATAAAATTCTTGCATGAGATTATGTGATTTGTGAACTAACGGCTTTTGAACGAGCCAATTCGGACTTAAAACAAATAAGTTATGAGCCCGGGAATCTCACAAAAGAAAATGTCTGTAAAAATTTTATAGTGCACCCAATACGTGGCGCCGCAGTGCCACGAATGACCATAAACCACTAGAGTTTCGCGCCGCAGTGCGGCCCGTAACGTTGGGACTCGCGCCGCAACACCGAGTCCAGTCCTCAGCCCCTGAAATATGGCGCTGCAGTGCGGCTTAAGTAAGGGAAGCTGGCGCCGTAGTGCCGACCTTAAGGTTTGCATAGAAATGAATGGATATGAAGATAAAAGAAATACAAAGAGTTAGTACAACCTTAAGGAACTTGAAGTAACATTCTTAATTGATGTTAAAGACCTTAAGTATTGCAACTGAAGGTTGACGAAAGATTAATTAAATGACAGAACAATGTGTTGTGATAAGCCAAAACCAATAGTAAACAATCTAAGTCATGATTAGATTGAGAAGAAGGGTAAGATTCATTAGGAACCATGTATGTTATTCATGACCTAACGTGTTACGTTATGTTATCATCTACATTAGAAACTTTAAAGGCTTAAAGTCCACATGTAATAACAGTAGCAGACGCTGAAGGCAAGTGTTCTAACCCTTGTTTCAATTCAATCTGGATAAGCTTTGTGATTCATGTATTCTTATGCATGAATTGATGTATGATGAAGTCGAAGCTAATTCTTTCGGCTAGGCATACGATATGTTGGATTCATTATAATCTATTAAAATATTGTCAAGGTTTTACCAAACTATGTTGGTGTTGTTTTCAAATGAAGACTGAGTATGCTAAAATGTTTTATCGTCAAACGATAAGCACGTGAGGTTTTGTCGGACTTACGGACTTAGTGGCGGTCATCAATACGTGACAATGGGTACCTTTTTTTTATGGTGACATAATTCAACTCCCGATAATCAATACAAAGTCGCATACTTCCATCTTTCTTCTTCACGAATAGCACAGGAGCACCCCAAGGAGAAGTACTAGGACGAATAAAGCCAATGTCTAACAATTCCTGCAGTTGGATCTTTAACTCCTAAAGTTCAATAGGAGCCATTCGATATGGGGCTTTGGAAATGGGTTTTGTACCGGGTTCAAGGTCGATACAAAATTCAATTTCACGCTCTGGGGGTAGGCCAGGAAGTTCTTCAGGGAATACGTCAGGGAATTTATTAACAATAGAAATATCATTCAAAACTGACGTATTTTTGTTTAGATCCATGACATGAGCTAAGAAAGCTTGACATCCGTTTTTCAATAAACGAATAGCTTTATGGCTTGAGATGACAGCGATTGATTTTAATGGTTTGGTTGCTTAAATTCGCATAATAGGTCGATTAGGAATATGAAAGCTAACAACCTTACGAAAACAATCAATTTTTATATGATGAGTAGTTAACCAATCAATTCCTAAAATCACATCAAATGCAAGTATTTTTAATGAAATCAGATCGACAGGTAATGTGTGGGTACCAACTTGAACCAAACAAGACTTATAAACCGTGGATGTAATGAAGGTTTCTCCCAAAGGAGTTTTAACAGATAAATCAAAGTCTAATTTCTCCGGAGTCAAATTTAATCGATGAGCGCAAGTAGGAGAAATAAAAGAATGGGTAGAACCGGTATCAAATAAAGTATAGACTTCGTTAGAGTTTATGATAAGCTTACCCGTGATGACCTCATTCGGGTTCCTTGCTTTCTGGGAGGTCACAACAAACGCTCTCCCTTGCACTACCGGTTTTAACTTTTCTGGGACGGCCTTTAGTGTCTCCATCTTGGCTAAACTTGTTTTTGGTAAACGACAAAATCGAGCTAAATGACCTTCTCTTCCACAATTATAACCTGCTTTAGACGGCATCGCGCAGTTTGGACTGATGTGCCCCTCCCCTCCGCATTTGAAACATATGATAGGTGGTCGTTCTCCTTCCTTAACAACGGGTGCTGGTGCTGACGTCTTTCCATCATTGTTGAATCTCCTCTTCTTGAAATGACTATTCTTATTTTTTTGTCCCTGATTACCACCGAAGTGGTTACCATTTCTGGCCTGTTGATTCCCTCCACGCTTGTTGTCACCGCTTCGATGACTGCTCTCACTGGTATTATCATTTTGTCGACTGCTCTCTTTTGGTTGCGTTGACTCGTTATCGCGCCCCACTAACTGAGCCCTATTCACAACATCTGAATACAAACACAGTTTATGAGAAATAAGATGTTGACGTATCTCAGGTTTCAAATCTCGCAAAAATATTCGCTTCATTCGCTCTTCATTATCCACCAAGTGGGACGCAAACCGGGACAACTCAGCAAATTTAGCCTCATACTGCGACACGGTCATATTATTCTGCTCCAATTTGATGAACTCCACCTCCTTCATGTGACGAACACTTTCGGGAAACTATTTGTCATTGAACAGCTCTTGGAACTTCTCCCAAGATATCTTCAGTGCAGCAGGTTGAGTACGCTTAATCGATTCCCACCAGTAATCTGCCTCTCCTCGCAACATAAAGGCGGCAAAGGAAACCTTTGGCTCCTCGGAGCATCCCAAGACATCAAATATCTTGGTGATCTGATTTATCCATGTTTCCGCTATAAGTGGTTTTGGCTCTCCCTTAAACTCTGGTGGTCCCAGCTCTTTGAACTGTTTAGCGGTGACCGAGTGTTTTCAGTGTTTTCACCTATATTTTGGACAGGAGCCGCCGCTCTCGCCTGCTGTTGCATGAACTGCATAAAGTTTCTGAACATTCCATCATTCATCATCTGGTCAGTGTTGTTGTTTGCATGAGGATTGTCACCTTCCTGATGCACATTATCCTGATTATTGATATGTGGTGAATCAACAGTCGCCTGTGCTCCATTGCTATTCTCAACATTCTCAGATGCCATTTTCAGATACTGCCACAAAATAAAAGTTAATTAATATGTCATATATTATCCTTATATTATGACCGACCAATTAAATACCATGCAAATAAACTTAGGTAGGTCATACTAGCGAAGGAATTCCCCGTCTCTCCCCTCCTAGTTCTATTCTCACATCTTAGCCAGTGATCATATCCCTAAGCTCTGATACCAACTGTGACGCCCCCAAAATTAGGTATACATCACCCATCTTGTGTCGTCAGATACATAGTACAGAATACAAATACAACTTACTAATACAACTGTCGTGTACAATATGACAAAACATAAACTGTGAGTTTGAATACAAATATTATCTTCTAGAGAGTAGTCATACTCAAAAGGAGTCCTCATTATATTTATTAACACACTATTACATAGAATAGTGAGGACTACTAACTAATACTATCATTCGGACCATCACTCCGTTCCCCGACTTGCCCCAGCTACGTTCTCATTTCCTGAAGAGAACAGTGAAAGAAAGGGTGAGCTCAACTAGCCCAGTAAGAAATATTATGACTAAGATAATGCAGAATAAATTATCATTAGCCTTCAACAATGTTAAACTGATAAAATATAATAGACATCAAGTTTAACTGCAGCGGAACAAGCAATCCATTAAAAGAGTCAAGTAGAAAATAAACTCTACTATCTTTTATGATTTAAAAGGTTTTTCAACACTGTGATCGCTGGGACTCAGCTTAATAAAATAATCCACATCATCGAATCACCCCTGCACTACGGCCAAGGATATTCGTGTATTCATTAATGGTCATGATCATGCCAACAACTGTCCATCAATGTACTACGGGCCAATGAGAACTTTTACCATATCATTTGTAACATTACGGTCATGATTATACCGAATAATCCCTGGTCATAATCATACCAAGTCCATCTATGCACTACAGGCCACAGATGACTTTTAACATTTTATAAACATGAGGATGATGACAATGATATAAGAATTCAATAAAACAAGTTCAAGAATTAATTTATCCAAGAATTAACAACGTCCAAATTGTCAACATGATACTGCTTTGTGGAGTAAAATTCAAGAATGCTTAGAAGAATATTTTCATGAAAAGATACTGGATGAACCGCAATTATCAAGGATATTCCACTAATTTTATGGAGTATAGAAGTTAAAACTTAACCAAATGAGTATAGTAAAGAATGGAATAATAAAATAAATCACCCGGCATGCGATAGACCGCACAGACAGGTTATTCCAACAGAATAATAAATAATGGAACCAGGTCCGGCGTAAACGCACAGACAGGATATTCCGACAGAATAATAAATAATGGAACCAGGTCCGGTATAAAATACATAGACAGGATGTTCCCACAGAATAATAACAAGACGGAACCAGGTCCGGTGTAAAACACACAGACAGGATGTTCCAACAGAATAATAATAAAAACGGAACCAGGTCCGGTGTAAAACACATAGACAGAATGTTCCAACAGAATAACAGAAGAATGTCACCAAGTATAGGGTAGACCGCGTATACAGGTTATTCCAACAGAATAATAAATAATGAAATAACAACAGTTCTCTTCATGAATAAGAAAGAATAACACCCCTTACCGTTTTAAAGAAGAGCTGAAATAAGGAAGTAGTTAAGTAGCAGAATACTCTTCTTCTCTCTCTCTATAGTTTCTCTCTCTAGAGTTCAGTGAATTCGTAAGAAATAATGAAGGAATGAGCTGCTATTTATAGAAAAATAGAATGCATAGTAACTAATCCATGAACGATCCAGATTGATTACTTTAATCTGACGGTCCATATTTAAAAAAAATCTTTTAAATAAAATATAATATATTCTATTTATAGAATAACTTTAATAAAGTATTCTGTTTTATATAAAAAGATGTTTCTGTTTTATTACGTTAATAATACGAATAAAACAAAACGTCATTATCGCTAAATAATTCATATTATTAACTGACAATAATTGAATCAAACTGAGTGACTTCTCACATATGCATTAATAATCAATACCGTGTGCTACTATGCAACCACACGTATTACTGTACTTTTACTACCGAGTATTTCAACAGTATCAATGGTAAAACTTCCGTCGTCATTTTTAATAAAATATTTTTATCGTTTTCTCAATCCGACAATAATTCCGTTGTGGGGTCCACCAATGATTGTGCCGTTGTACGAATATTCCCTGTTAAAACGAATATTCCCCGACCAATCGAATATTATATAACAACTTACGTACTTTGCAAAATTTATAAATATTACCCACAACTACAACATTATATCAAATTAACTCCATAATATTCAAAAATGATATTTATAGAAAATTCATCTTTATTTATAAAAGTTGGGGTCTTACAACAGTAATACGCGTAGTTGCACAGTAGCACACGGTATTGATTATTGATGCTTACGTGAGAAGTCACTCA
Source organism: Panax notoginseng (assembly GCA_016801055.1). NCBI lineage: Eukaryota > Viridiplantae > Streptophyta > Magnoliopsida > Apiales > Araliaceae > Panax > Panax notoginseng. The sequence goes on along the minus strand of CM029014.1, from coordinate 67,794,796 downwards.
GTTTTGTTCAATTATTGCTACAGTAGTTGCTGCATAATATCTCACGTTATTTGATTCAATTATTGTCAATATTTTATATATTATTAAATCAATAATTGAGATGACAAAGTTATTAATATTATTATTTGTAATATTAACGATGTCTAGAAGTTTTGTAAAGGAGAGGTTTGGTCACCTAATTGCTCGCCAATGGAAGAAATCCTTATTGGAAAGCCCCCTCTTTCCTGGGAACGACCTGGTCGATTAGTATTGTGAATAATAATAATAATGGTAAATGTTGTTAAAAATATTGAGAGGATTTTTTTTATGAAGTTATTATTGTAAATTTTACTTGTTAATTGGACTCCCCATTTACTTATTTTTTTTAAACTGTAGGTTGAAGTTATCTCAGTTTTATTTATATAAGTTATTACGATTATATATATATATATATATATATATATATATATATATATATATATATATATATTTAATATGTAAGGATTGACATTTGGGGAGGGGGAAGAAATCGATGAATTGCATGGTCGGAAGGGAGTACAATTATTATCATTATATATATAATATATTTTATTTAAAAGGTTTATTTTATTAGAATATTTTATGGACCGTCCATTTAAAAGTAAATCAATGTGGACTGTTCATGAATTAGTTACTATGCAGTCCATTTTTCTATAAATAGAAGCTCATTCCTTCATTATTTCTTACAAATTCACTGAAACTCTAGAGAGAGAAATTATAAAGAAACTATAGAAAGTATTCTGCTACTTCCCTACTCTTATATTCAGTTTATTTTACGATAAGGGTATTATTTCTTTTATATTCATGAAGAGAACTTCTGTTATTCCATTATTTATTATTCTGTTGGAATAACCTGTATACGGGGGCTACCCTATACTTGGTGAAATTCTTCTGTTATTCCATTCTTTATTATTTTGTCGGAATATCCTGTCTGTGCGTTTACGCCGGACCTGGTTGTATTATTTATTATTCTGTCAGAATATCCTGTCTGTGCGTTTACGCCGGACCTGGTTCCATTATTTATTATTCTGTCGGAATATCCTGTCTGTGCGTTTACGCCGGACCTGATTCCGTTATTTATTATTCTGTTGGAATAACCTGTCTGTGCGGTCTATCGCATGCCTGGTGATTTCTTTTGTTATTCCATTCTTTATTATACTCAGTTGGTTAAAGTTTTGGCTTTTATACTCCATAAAATTAGTGGAATATCTTTAATATTTGCGCTTCATCTAGTCTGTTTTCATGGAAATATTCTTCTGAGCATTCTTGAATTTTACTGTACAAAGCAGTATCATGTTGACAATTTGGACGTTGTTGGTTCCTGGATTAATTAATTCTTGAACTTGTTTTATTGAATTCTTATATCATTGTCATCATCCTCATGTTTATATTTTGTTGAAAGTCATCTGTGGCATGTAGTGCATAGATGGACTTGGTATGAATATGACCAGGGATTATTCGGTGTAATCATGACCGTAGTGTTACAAATAATGTGGTAAAAGGTTCTCATTGGCCAGTAGCGCATTGATGGACAGTTGTTGGCCTGATCATGACCATTGATGAATACACGAATATCCTTGGCTGTGATGCATGGATAATTTGTGGTTGTGATACTAATGAATATCCTTGGCCGTAGTGCAGGGATGATGTGGATTATTTATTAAGCTAAGTCCCAGTGATAAAAGTCATGAAAAACCTTTTAAATCATAAAAGATAGTAGATTTTATTCTTTTCTTGACTCTTTTAATGGATTGCTTGACCCACAATAGTTAAACTTGATGTCTATTGTATTTTATCAGTTTAACATTGTTGAAGACTAATGATAATTTATTTTGCATTATCTTAGTCATAATATGTCTTACTGGGCTAGTTGAGCTCACCCTTTCTTTCACTGTTCTCTTCAGGAAATGAGAATATAGCTGGGACGTGTCGGGGAACGGAGTGATGGGTCAGATGATAGTGTTAGTAGTCCTCACTATGCTGTTAAATAGTGTGATAATAAATGTAATGAGAACTTATTTTGAGAGTGGATATTGTCCAGAAGACAGTATTTGTATTGAAACTCACAGCTCTCTTGTGGAATATTAAAGATTGTATTTGTATTCTGTACCATATATTTAGCGACTCAGAATAGGTGATGTATACCTATTTTGGGGGTGTCACAGTTGGTATCAAAGCTTAGGGATATGATCTCTGGCTAAGATGTGAGACTAGAACTAGGAGGGGAGAGATGGGGAATTCCTTCGCTAGTATGACCTACCTAAGTTTATTTGGTATTTAATTGGTTGGTCAAAAGTATATGGATAATATGTTATTTGTTAATGAACCTTTTTTTTGTGGCAGTATCTGAAAATGACATCCGAGAATGTTGAAAATAGCAATGGAGCACAAGAGACCGTTGAGTCTCCACATATCAATAATAAGGAGAATGTGCATCAGGAAGGCGACAATCCTCATGCAAACAATAACACTGACCAAATGATGAATGATGGAATGTTCAGAAGCTTTATGCAGTTCATGCAACAGCAGGCGAGAGCGGCTCTTGGACGGTCACCACTAAACAGTTCAAGGAGCTGGGACCACCAGAGTTTATTGGAGATCCAAAATCACTTAAGGCGGAAACGTGGATAAAGCAGATCACCAAGATACTTGATGTCTTGGGATGCGCCGAGGAGCAAAAGATTCCTTTTGCCGCCTTTATGTTGCAAGGAGAGGCATATTACTGGTGGGAATCGGTAAAGGGTACTCAACCTGCTGCACTAAAGATGTCTTGGGAGAAGTTTCAAGAACTATTCAACGACAAATACTTCCCCGAAAGTATTCGTCACATAAAAGAGGTAGAGTTCATCAATTTGGAGACGAATAATATGACCGTGTCGCTGTATGAGGCTAAATTTACTGAGTTGTCCCGGTTTGCATCCCACATGGTGGATAATGAAGAGTGAATGACGCGAATGTTTTTGCGAAGTTTGAAACCTGAGATACGTCAACATCTTATTTCTCATAAACTGTGTTTATATTCAGATGTTATGAATAGGGCTCAGTTAGTAGAACGCGATAACGAGTCAACGTAACCAAAAGAAAGCAGCCGACAAAATGATAATACAATGAGAGCAGTCATCGAAGCGGTGACAACAATCGTGGAGGGAATCAACAGGCCAGAAGTGGTAACCACTTCGGTGGTAATCAGAGCCAAAATAATAAGAATGGACATTTCAAGAAGAGGAGATTCAACAATGATGGAAAGACGTCAGCACTAGTACCCGTTGTTAAGGAAGGAGAAAGACCACCTTTATGTTGCGAGGAGAGGCAGATCAGTGGTGAGAATCGGTAAAGCATACTCAACCTGCTGCACTAAAGATGTCTTGGGAGAAGTTTCAAGAACTATTTAACGACAAGTACATCCCCGAAAGTATTCGTCACATAAAAGAGGTAGAGTTCATCAAGTTGGAGCAGAATAATATGACCGTGCCGTAGTATGAGGCTAAATTTGCTGAGTTGTCCCGGTTTGCATCCCACTTTGTGGATAATGAAGAGCGAATGACGCGAATATTTTTGCGAGGTTTGAAACCTGAGATACATCAACATCTTATTTCTCATAAACTGTGTTTGTATTCAGATGTTGTGAATATGGCTCAGTTAGTAGAGTGCGATAACGAGTCAAAGCAACTAAAAGAGAGCAACGGCAAAATGATAATACCAATGAGAGCAGTCATTGAAGTGGTGACAACAAGCGTGGAGGGAATCAATAGGCCAGAAGTGGTAACCACTTCGGTGGTAATCAGGGCCAAAATAATAATAATGGACATTTCAAGAGGAGCAGATTCAACAATGATGGAAAGACGTCAGCACCAGTACCCGTTGTTAAGGAAGGAGAAAGACCACCTATCATATGCTTCAAATGGGGAGGGGAGGGACACATCAATTCAAACTGCACGATGCCATCCAAAGCATGTTATAATTGTGGGAAAGAATGTCACTTAGCCCGATTTTGTCATTCACCGAAGACAAGTTTAGCCAGGATGGAGGCACCAAGGGCCGTCCCAAAAAAGTCAAAGCTGGTAGTGCAAGGGAGAGCGTTTGTTGTGACCTCCCAGAAAGCAAAGAACCCGAACGAGGTCATCATGGGTAAGCTTATCATAAACTCTAGCGAAGTCTATACCTTATTTGATACCGGTTCTACCCATTCTTTTATTTCTCCTATTTGTGCTCAATGATTAAATTTGACTCCGGAGAAATTAGACTTTGACTTATCTGTGGAAACTCCGTTGGGTTCATTGCATCCACTGTTTATAAGTCTTGTTTGGTTCAAATCGGTACCCTCACATTACCTGTCGATCTTATTTCATTGAAAATACCTGCATTTGATGTAATTCTAGGGATTGATTGGTTAACTACTCATCATGCAAAAATTGATTATTTTCGTAAGGTACTATTATGCGAATTCAAACAACCAAACCATTAAAATCAATCACTGTCATCTCAAGCCATAAAGCTATTCATTTATTAAAAAACGGATGTCAAGCTTTCTTAGCTCATGTCACGGGTCTAAATAAAAATACTTCAGTTTTGAATGATATATCTATTGTTAATGAATTTCCTGATGTATTCCCTGAAGAACTTCCTGGCCTACCCCTAGAGCGTGAAATTGAATTTCGTATCGACCTTGAACCCGGTACAAAACCCATTTTTGAAGCCCCATATCGAATGGCTCCTATTGAACTTCAGGAGTTAAAGACCCAACTGTAGGAATTGTTAGACATTGGCTTTATTCGTCCTAGTACGTCTCCTTAGGGTGCTCCTGTTCTATCCCTGAAGAAGAAAGATGGGAGTATGCGACTTTGTATTGATTATCGGGAGTTGAATCATGTCACCATCAAAAATAAGTACCCATTACCACGTATTGATGACCTGTTTGACCAGTTTTCAAGGAGCCAAATTCTTTTCAAAGATTGATCTTCGTTCCAGATATCACCAATTGAAGATTAGAACCGATGACATTCCAAAGACGGCTTTCAGAACTCAGTACGGGCATTATGAATTCCAAGTCATGTCTTTTGGATTGACTATTGCTCCTGCTGCCTTCATGGATATAATGAACCGAGTATTCAAAGAATATTTGGATCACTTTGTGGTTGTCTTTATTGATGACATCCTTATTTATTCCAAAAGTCGTGAAGATCATGAGCAACACTTGAGGCTGACACTCCAAAAGCTTTGTGAATACAAGCTTTATGCCAAATTTTAGAAATGCGAGTTCTGGCTTGAGGAAGTAGCATTCCTTGGGCACGTAGTATCAAGTCATGGAATATCGGTTGACCTGGCAAAGATTGAAGCTATTCAAAGCTGGGAGCAACCTAAATCAGTGACCGAAGTACGTAGCTTTCTCGGTTTAGCTGGTTATTATCGGAGATTCGTGGAAGGATTTTCTCGAATCGCTACTCCATTAACTCAGTTGACTCGGAAAGATACAAAGTTTGGTTGGAGCGAAGAATGTGAGAAGAGTTTTCAAGAATTCAAGAAGAGACTCATTTCAGCACCTGTTCTGACAATATCATCTGGCTCGGAGGGATTTGTTGTAAGACCCCAACTTATTAACGAATAAAATTAAATTTTTTCTAATTATTATTGTGAATTTTGGTTATGGGTGAAATGTGCAAATTTTGTAAAATAAACAAGTGGTTATAAAATATTCATTTTGTCGGGGAATATTCGTTTGGTCGTGGAATATTCTTTCTGTCGGAGAATATTCGTACGACGGCGCAGCAATTTATGGGCCCCATAACGAAAAACGGTTGGATGAAGATAACGACAAAAATTGAGTTTTATAAATAACGGCGTAGTTGTTATCATTAACACTGTTGGAATACCCGGTGGTTAAAATACAGTAATACGCGTGGTTGCACAGTAGCACACGGATTGCACAATATTTTTGAATTATTGATTCTTACGAAGGAAGGCACTACTCAATAATTGTTACAGTAGTTACTGTTCAATATTTTATTTTATTGATTCAATAATTGTTGCATTGTTATTTTATATTATTGTTGTTTCAATAATTGTCACTGCACAGTATTTCTCATTATTAGACCAATAATTCATATTATTTGAATAATATTATCATATAGCATTATTGGCAATGTCTAGAAAGTTCTGTCTAAGGAGAGGTTTGGTTACCTAATTGCGCGCCAGAAAGAAAAAATCCTTATTGGAAAGCCCTCTCTTTCCTGGGAACGGCCTGGTTGTCATAAATGTTATTTTGTAATATTAATTGTGAATAATTAATTATTGATTCATATGATAAGGAAATATTTATTTTATGTGAATATAAATGTTGGATATATTTTGTGGTTAAAAATGAAGGAGTTAATGTTAGGGTGTTTTATCAATATTTTTGTCGGAATGGATGTATTAAAAATCAATCAGGGTTTTTGAGATATATTACTGGGGTTATAATTTTTAATCCGACCGTTGGATCGTTGTGATTTTTGGATATATTATACATATTTTGAACCGTTAAAAATGAACGTATGATTTGTTATGAATTTTAAGAGATGACTGGTTCAGAAATTGTTAAAGTTTCGGAATTTATCATTTTGGTTGAAAATTCTAGAATTGGTGGGCCCCACTTTTGGTTGGTGAAAATTTACTGAGATTTTTATTCAAATGTGGTGGGTGGGAATAGTAGCAGGTAAAGCCATCAGGTTGCAGGTTAAGTCTGCTTCGGCGTGCTAACATTTTCCTATAAATAGAGGGCTAAGTTAGAATTGAAAATCACACCAGAAACAAGTTTTCCCTCTTTCTCTCTCTAGATTATTGAGTGTATTTTGTGAGTATTTAGATACTTTATGAGTTTCTATTCATCAGTGGAAGTTTCCTTCAGCCTTATACCGATATTCCGATCAGAAGTACTGATATTTTGAAGTAAGGGATGTTATTTTCTTCCTAATGATATTATTCTTTCAATATCATTATGCCGAAATATTGATATGAATTTTTTATCAAATTTGGAACTTTTTGGTGTCGGAGTTACTATTCACGTATACGGCACTATTCACCGAAAAATGAAATTTTCTTCTTTTTGTCCAAGTTATGTATTATGGTTACTATCTTTGATTCTATCCATCTTTTGATCTTTATTTTTGAATTCTGCTTCAAAATTGATTATTATGGAAGTATTATTGAACTTGGATAAACTGTAATACGAATCCCTAATATTTGTTCTTTTATCTCACTGGATTCGTTTTCTTTAAAATATTTTTCATCATCCTCAGTCCTAAATGATGATACTACTGAATATCTTTGGTCTGTAGTGCAAAGATGTATGATTACCTGATGAATATCTTTGGCCTGTAGTGCAAAGATGAACAGGTGTTGAGATGAACATAACCAACTGGTGATACAAATGAATATCTTTCGCTTGTAGTGCAAAGATGAATATTTGATTCAAGATGTATATTGATTGATGTTACAGGGATAAAATATTGATGATGGACTTTTAAATCTTAGAAGATAGTATAATTCTTTCTCTACTTGACTCTTCTAATGGATTGTTGTTTCCGCTGTAGTTGTTGATCTAAAACTTGTTGTCGATTATATTCTATCAGATTTTTCCCTATTGAATACTAATGATAATTTGTTGTATATTATCTTAGTCAAAATATTCTTTACTGGGCTAGTTGAGCTCACCCTTTTTGTTCCATTTTTCTCAGGAGGCGAGAATATAGTGGGAACTAGTCGGGGTACGGAGTGATGTTTTCAGTCAGTGGTGTTAGCAGTCCTCACTATTTTATAAAATAATGTATCAATAATTGTAATGAGGACTCCTTTTGAGTTTTTATACTCTCTATTTGTATTCAAACTCACAGTATATGTGTTGTCGTATTTTGCACGATAATTATATTACTGAGGTTGTATTTGTTTTTGTTCCATGTATTTGGCGACTCAGAATGAGTGATGTATACCTATTTTGGGGGCATCACAGTTGGTATCAAAGCTTAGGGATATGATCCCTGGCTGAGATGTGAGACAAGAACTAGAAGGGGAGAGACGGGAAATTCCTTCACTAGTATGACCTGACTAAGTTTATTTGGTATTTATTTGGTCGGTCAGAGTATAGGGATAATATATGACATGACTATTAACCCTTGTTTTATGGCAGTATTTTAGAATGGCAGCTGAGAACGTTAATAATGGAGTGAATCAGACCGTGGAGACACCTTTGATCACCACCCAGGGGAACGTGCAACAGGAAGGCAATATTCCTCCTGTAAACAACACTACCGAACAAATGATGAATGATGGAATGTTTAGAAGTTTTTTGCAGTTCATGCAAAACCACATGAGGGAGACTCGTGCACAAAATACGTGTGGAAATGCTAGCAATGCGCGGCTTGTCACAGCCAAGCAGTTCAAAGAGTTGGGACCAGTAGAATTTAAGGGAAAGTCGGATCCAACCATGGCGGAAACGTGGGTCAAGAAAATTACCAAGATATTCGATGTCTTGGGATGCACGGTGGAACAGAAGGTTCCATTCGCCACCTTTATGTTCCGTGGTGAGACAGACTACTGGTGGGAGTCTGTGAAGCGTACCCAGCCTGACGCACTCAACATGTCTTGGAAAACGTTTCAAAAACTGTTTAATGACAAGTACTTTCCTGAAAGTATTAGTCATATGAAGGAAGTAGAGTTTATTAGACTATGACACCCCCAAATCCTGGTACTCCATTTCCTCAAGATTTGGTGTTCACGTAATCAAAACATTCATTTCTAACTACCCAATTATAATAAAATTGAATAAATAAAACCTGCCCATACAGGATTAAATTTAAATAAATCTCCCAGGTTATCTAACCTTTACAAACATTCATTCATTCATGCGGAATAATTAAAATAACATTCATTACAATCTTTAAACAAGTCTGAAAATAAACTATTCAATCTATTACAGGTCTTTAGCATTGTTTCATCTTTCCTTTCCCTTTACTGGTGCTAGGTACATCACCAGTTTCAACCTTAGCTGTAAGAAAGTTTACAGGCAAGAGTGAGCAAACAAAGCCCACTTGAAATAATAATAGATAAATCATTTAACTTTATATCATTTGCCAATATTAGGTTTAATAGAACTGAACAATAAATTCTGTTACTTTCTGAAAACTTTAATCAATTACTGAGGGTCTAATGACCACGAATCATGTCCACAGTTATAAGTAATCTTTCAACCTAAACTTTAACAGTCATAAGACTGTAAGGACTTCATGTACTTAGGGGGATCAACCCTTCGTACAATGTATTGTGCACAACCATTTCAACGCTAAGCGTAAACCTCTATTAAAAGAGTTGTTCATCTCAGTATTTAGAATACAAGTCCGCACCAAAGTAAGTTTGGTTTGGATAAGCTTTCAAAGAAATTTAGAATTTAACGAACATCAACTAAGGAGTAGTTGAATAAGACCAATAACACTATACTATAGAATAATAGTGATTGAATCAATCATAGTAAACTAAAGTCATGCATTAGGAATAATCTAATAGCATACAATTTGAATAACTATAGCATACCTTGCTTGAACAATACTAAGCCAAGGTTAATTAGAATTGAATACTAAACATGCATAGTAATTTATTTATGCATGCTAAACAACAAGTGTAATACAAGAATAATTTGTTCAACATCAAACCAAAGTTTAGACAGCTTGCATCATTATAAGGTAATCGAATTGAAAATAATAATTAGTTCAATAAGATAAAGGATTAGAAATCTTGCATCGTCATGAGTAACTAAATACAATGAACTACTCAATAATAGACAATCTCGCTCTACGAAAATGTAGAGGTAGCAACTTGCAACAATTGTAATTGAATTTAAAAACAATAATGTACCAAATGAATTTAAACTCGCACAATGAAGTTTTGAGTTAGAGAACTTGCCTTGTTCGTAGGCTAAACCGAATCAATTTGAATCACAATAAATATACATATGTCATCGTGACATAGTTAGTCATTAACACATAACTAATACATTCATCGTGTAGGTTAAACAATCACTACTCACGTTCACCAAAGGACCTACACATATCATATGTATTGACAATACACATTAGTTATACTAACATTAGATTCATATAGCTTACTAACAAAATCGCATCTTTTCATGAACATCACTATTTAGCTTTATTACAACTACTTAAGTGATCATGCCATTGCACTATATACACATTAACAACTTGATACAACATTCTATTACATGTCTAACATGTTATCATTAGGTTATACTAATAAACAAAGGATTGCACTTGCATCTGCGCATTCCGACGCCTTCCGATGGCCTCCAAATACACAACAGTCCTAAAGATAGCCATTTTGACCCTTCATAACGATTTCCAATTGAAACACTTAAAGAATAAAAGTTATAGGCCTATTCGTCCTCGTTCCGAATCATCTTGAATCGCATCAATCAGAGTTCATATGAAAAAGTTATACTCATTTTAGTAAACTACGTCCGGTCAGTTTTTTTTTTTCAAAATTTTGGCTTGACAGAACACCCCCCCCCCCGCCGGGGCGGGGGTTTTTGCACTAGGGGGCCAGCCGGGACGGGGGTCATTGCTGCGATTATGCGATTTTAGCTCTAGAACACTACGAAAAGCCAAATTAGGCCTCCAAACTCCTTTCTAACAACCATACCAAACTACCCAATGAGTAAATAGGTTTACATAAACATAATCTAATACTTTCTAACGCATTTCTAGTCATCTAAACAACATAAACATCAAATTTACAACACCCGATTTTAATGTTTTTGGCAAAACTCCATTGTTGGCAATTTTTAATGAAAATCAACACTGTGATTTTGTTTTTCAATAAAAACAGAAATTTCAAAACATCATAGTTATGATTATACATACTTTATCAATTTCCATAATCAATTTATCAATTGAACAACTACTTAAACCTTAATTTCTATTGTAAACTAAGCCATGTTCATATATATTCATATAAACTCACTGTAATATGGGTTTCTTCACAAATTACATACATACATGAATTAATTGACTATTCCTATATATAACTTATGAAAAACAATTTTTATAACAAATAATTTAACATACAAAACCATATACCACACACAATTTATCCTTCACAAAAATTTTTCAGAGAATTTTTGGAAGAGAAGACAACTAAAACTTTTGAAAAATAAAAGGGTTTAGATGATACCTTGTATCCTAGAAGATGATAACTTTGTTTAAGAAGATGATAACAAGACTTCTTTTCCCTCAATTCTTGTCACAATTTCTCTAGGATTATCTCAATTTTTCTCTGTATTCTTCTTCTTCTCCTCTCTTCTTCTTCTGAGTCTTTCTCCTAACTCTATTCTAACTTACGTACTAACAAAAAGATATAACGCATACTAATAATAATATAGGTATTAAGTATATAATATTAATATATGTATAACTGACATCAGTTATCTAACTTTTTTAAAAATCAAAAGCCCTAAGGCTTGTTTGGCTAACATAATAAAAATAACTCATTAACTCTTACACCTTGTTTGGTAAACCTAATTAAAATAAATCAATTAATCCTTATACCTTGATTGGTAAAACACTATTAAATTAAAGACTTAATATGCATTAAAACTTGTTTGGCCAAAACTAAATTAAAGTCCTTTAATTTATTTTAATAACTCCTTTTATAGCAAGGTTATTAGTCACACTTTATTTAATTAAATAAATAAAACATTAATCCATTAAATTAATTTAATCACATAAATAATTATAATTTCTTTTACAATTATAACTTCATTTAATCAACTAATATTTTAAACTACAATTTCTCATTTAAAATATTATTATTTATTTAAAATCATTATAAGCTCTCTAGCTTATTAAATTAATAATTATTATAAAATCTCATAACAACTAATTTATTTAGCTCCTTAATTAATTACACAACAAATAATTAATTAAATCACATCAATTCAAATTGCTATATAATTAAATAAATATTTAATATTGCCAATAAATATTTAATATTTACTATTTAATTATTTATCTGATTATTTATTCAATAAATAATTAAATACACCACATCACTCAAATTGAACAATTAATTATTCAATCAATAAACCTATCCATTAAATATTTATATAAATCAATAAATATTTATTATAACACTTTAAAATTATAGAATGTTTACATCATTCCCTCCTTACAAGGATTCTGTCCTCAGAATCACAATTCAAACAAATCATTCGTTACATTTTTCCCTACTTACAAAGATTCTGTCCCCAGAATCGAAGACACGGATTAAACAAATAACTCAGGGTAATCTTTCATCATTTTCTCTTCGAGTTCCCACGTAGCTTCTTCAGCGTTGTGGTTCCTCCATATCACCTTCACAGAAGGTATCACTTTATTCCTGAGCACTTGTTCTTTCCTGTGTACTATCTGGATAGGAACCTCTTCATAAGATAAATCTTTCTCGAACTGCAACGGTTCATACTCGATCACATGCTCGTAGTCGGGTTTATATGGTCGTAACACCGAAATGTGAAAAACATTATGAATGTTTTCCAACTCTGGAGGTAGAGCTACCTCGTAAGCCACTTCTCCCACTCTTCGCAGCACTTCAAATGGTCCAATAAACCTCGGGCTTAGTTTTCCCTTCTTACCGAAACGAATTTTTCCCTTCCAGGGAGAAACTTTTAGGAATACAAAAGTTCCTACGTCAAATGCACGATCTTGTCTGTGTTGATCAGCATACTTTTTCTGTCTGTCTTGAGCTGCTACCAACCTTGTTCTGATGAGTTTGATAACTTCAGCAGTTTGTTGTACCAGTTCTGGTCCTAACAGTTGGCGTTCACCGACTTCATCCCAGCACAGTGGAGTTCTGCACTTTCTGCCGTACAATGCTTCGTAAGGTGGCATGCCGATGCTTGCGTGATAACTGTTGTTGTAAGCAAATTCCACCAATGGTAGTTGATCTTCCCAGCTTCCTTTAAAATCTATGACGCATGCTCTCAGCATATCCTCCAATGTCTGAATCGTTCTTTCGCTTTGGCCATCTGTTTGTGGATGATAAGCCGTACTCATTCGCAATTGAGTCCCCATGCATTCTTGTAGTCTCTTCCAGAAATTCGATGTAAATCGCGAATCTCTATCAGACACTATTGATACTGGCACCCCATGTCTCGAAACAATTTCCTTAATGTACAATCTTGCCAACTGATCAAGACTGAACCTAATCTTTATTGGTAAAAAGTGTGCTGACTTCGTCAGTCTGTCCACTATCACCCAAATCGTATCGCATCCTCTCTGAGTAGTTGGAAGACCCACCACAAAATCCATCGTGATGTGTTCCCACTTCCATTCTAGTATTTCCAACGGTTGAAGTAACCTGCTGGGTCTTTGATGTTCGGCCTTTACTCTCTGACATGTTAAGCACTTCGCTACACATTCTGCGACGTCCCTTTTCATATTTGGCCACCAAAAATGTCGGCGCAAATCTTGATACATTTTCGTGCTCCCTGGATGAATTGAATATTTTGAGCTATGAGCTTCGATCAAAATTTCTTCTTTCAGTTCTGGTGCTACTGGAACCCAGATCCTTCCCTCAAACCGTAGTAACCCTTCGGTGTCGATCTTGTATTTTACATCACCGCCTTCAATCAAATTCTCTTTGATTTTTGCACACTCTTCGTCTTGTAGTTGGGCACTCTTCACTTTGTCCATTAAAGTTGGACCAGCTTCTATCTGAAATAATTGTTCGTCAGATTCCTTTGGAAATTTGATCTCCAACTCCAGTTTTGTCATTGCTGAAATGAGCTCCTCCTGAGTTGTAATCAGCATCAACTTCTCCCTACCTTTCCTGCTTAAAGCATCAGCTACAACATTTGCTTTGCCCGGATGATAAAAGATCTCACAATCGTAATCTTTTATCAGTTCCATCCACCTTCTCTGACGCAGGTTCAAATCTTTCTGAGTGAAAATATACTTCAGACTTTTGTGGTCTGTGTAGATCTCACATTTCTCTCCATAAAGATAGTGTCTCCATATCTTCAGACCAAACACAACTGCAGCCAATTCCAAATCATGAGTCGGATACCCTTTCTCATAATCTTTCAATTGTGTTGATGCATACGCAATAACTTTGCCATTCTGCATAAGAACACAACCCAACCCTTTGTGTGAGGCATCACTATACACCACAAAATTTCCTGTATTGTCTGGTAACGTCAACACAGGTGCTACACTTAGCTTCTTCTTCAAATCTTGAAAACTTTCTTCACATTTCTCCGTCCACACGAATTTTACAGCTTTCCTTGTCAAATTTGTTAACGGAGTGGTTATCTTAGAAAAATCTTGAATAAATCTTCTATAATAACCAGTCAATCCCAAGAAACTCCTCACTTCTGACGGTTGGTTGTTCCCAATTGATTACAGCTTCCACTTTCGATGGATCCACTGAAATCCCTTCCTTGTCAATAACATGACCCAAAAATTGTACACGATCGAGCCAAAATTCACATTTATAGAATTTCGCGTACAGCTTTTCCTTTCTTAGTGTCTCCAATGTCAAACGTAAGTGTTCCACGTGTTCTTCTTGAGTTTTGGAATACACTAGAATGTCGTCGATGAATACCACTACAAACTTGTCTAAGAATGGTTTAAACACCCTGTTAATCAAATCCATGAACGCAGCAGGTGCATATTGGTTAAACCAAAAGACATCACCAGAAACTCGTAATGTCCATACCGAGTTCTGAATGTCGTTCGTGGTATATCCTCCTTCCTCACTTTCAACTGGTGATACCCACTTCTCAAATTAATTTTCGAAAAGTATTTAGCACCCTTCAACTGGTCAAACAAGTCATCTATTCTTGGCAACGGGTATTTGTTTTTAATAGTGACTTTGTTTAACTCCCTGTAATCAATGCAAAGATGCATTGACCCGTCCTTCTTCTTTACGAATAAAACTGGCGCTCCCCACGGCGATACACTTGGTTGAATATATTTCTTGTCTAGCAGTTCTTGCAACTGTACCATCAGTTCCTTCATTTCTACCGGAGCCATTCTGTACGGAGCCTTTGATATCGGTGCTGTTCCCGGCACTAAGTCGATCACGAATTCAATTTCTTTGTCCGGCGAAAGTCCTGGTAAATCTTCTGGAAACACGTCTTCGAATTCTCTCACTACCGGTATTTCTTCTAATTTCACACATTTCTTCTGAGTATCGACTATGTAAGCTAAATAGCCCACACAACCTTGACTCAACAACTTCTTGGCCTGCATAGTCGTCAGACATTTCATTTGTCTTGGCGACTTGCTACCATAAAATACTACCTTTGACGGAGTCATAAGGTTTACACACTTCTTTTGGCAGTCAATTACTGCTCCATAATTGAACAACCAATCCATTCCCAAAATTACATCAAATTCCCCGAGTCTAATCGGAATCAAATCTACTAACAAGATATTCCCCTTAATGTTCACCCTACAGTTCTTGTAAACGAACCTAACAGGAATTATTTCCTTATTCACAATTTCTATGTTCAAAGGAAAATTCAGTTCTTTTCTAGGCAATTCTAACCTCTTAGCAAATTCATCAGATATAAACGAGCAAGTAGCACCCGAATCAAATAATATATATGCATCAATATCATTGATTGGGATAATATCTGACACCACATCCTTTGATTGCACAGCATCTTGCACAGTCATGTTGAAGGTTCTGGCTGTGGGTTTGTTTGATGCTGCAGGTCCTGTAATAGCCCACGTACCTCCATTGTTACCTCCTCCATTGTTTCTGGTTGTCACTCCCTCCTTCTTCTTAGGACATTCACGAGCAAAGTGATCCTTAGATCCGCACGTGAAGCACACATTCTTCTTTGATTGAGTGCAATTTGGGGCGATGTGACCCTCCTGGCCACATTTGTAGCAAACTCGTTTCCCCATCAAACACGCTCCCTTGTGAAACTTCCCATATGTCGCACATGCTTCAAACTTCTTATTCTGCTGGTTACCCTGCTGGTTTCCAGTACCCATACTTCCATTCCACTTTCTCTTCAAGTTGTTGTTGTTGTTGTTGTTGTTTCCACCGCTACCACCTCCACTCTTCATCTCATTTTCATTCTTCTTCTTCTTTTGTTCCTGGTTGAATTTTGTTACCGCCTCGCCTCCACCTTCAGCGAGTACTGTTTTCTCCATTACTGCTGCAAATTTCTTCAACTGGAACAGGGCTGTACAGCCAGGGCTTCAGTCCCTGTTCAAACCTCTTCGCCTTGCGTTCGTCTGTGCTAACCTGATATGGCGCAAACCTCGCCAATTCGTTGAATTTTGCGGCATACTCGGATACCGACATCGTCCCTTGCTTTAGCTCCAGAAACTGTACTTCCAGCTGACTCTTTGAACTCTCCGGGAAATAGGTCTCGAAGAACAACTCCTTAAACCTATCCCAGGTCATCACTCTTGGCCCTTCACGAGTTTTATTGGCCTGCCACCAATAACTAGCATCTGCTTTCAACATGAAAGTTGCGAAAGCCGTCTTCTGGTCATCCCCTACCCTAGCGACATCGAACACCTTCTCTATCTCCATAATCCAGGTTTGAGCTTCAACTGGATTCATGGACCCACGAAATTCAGGTGGTCCAACCGCCTTAAACTCCTTAAACGCTGTACCATGGTTTTGAGGTTGATTCTGCAACGCTCCTGTCAATAGTGTCACTAGTTGTTGAACGGGATTCGCATCAACATTGTCATTAGCTTCTTCGGTGGTTCTCTGTCGTGTTGGTTGACGTCTAGGAGGCATTTTCTGTTTAAAATAAAACATCTATTAGACCATTACTCAACTTCTTTAAGTATTTCTAATTAACTTGCCTCTACAAAAGAAATAACCACATAGCACATAACACTTTGAATAAAATAATAACTTTTATTTATTCATAAACTTTTTGAAAACATAACACAATAGCATCTCTGCTATCTACATCCTTTCCTGAACTACAAAAGTTTCAGGACAACACCATTATTATCATATCCCATGGTTACTTAACACTAGGGATTTCCACATTATTTAATACATATTACGTGCATTACAGGCACACTTTCTACGATGATCTATTAAGATACTTCTTAGCCCTATCACGTTCTTCCTCCATAACTCGAAACATCGTTCTTCGATCTAACACAAATGATGGCAGCGTCTCAAACTGAATCGGATATCCCATAACTCGATCTTGAGCTTGATTAATTGCGGTGTCGAATACTTTGACCATTTCTTCCATCTTCATCCTTTTTGCCTGTGAGCTCCTTACTGCTCTTCCAGTTCGTTGATAAGCTTCCTCGTATGCATCTTCAGTTCTTGCCCTCTTAGCCGCTTCTTCTCTCAGCCTGCTCTTCAGTTCAGCAACCATCTCGATCAATTGTTCCTTCTCTCCTTCAGTCTGTGTTAGTTTCTCCTCGGCGTTTGTCAGTCGTTCATCACGATCCTGGATCTCGCCGTCTTTTTGTGTAATTGTAGTCTGTTGTTCAGCTACTATCTCCTGCAACTCCTCCACTGTATCTTGTAGTTCCACGTTAAGGTCGTGCACTTTCCTCCTCATCCTCGTCATCCTCATCCTCCTCCTCCAGCGGTAACTCAATGGGATCCTCCTCGTCTGTCTCCACATCATCATCCTCATCCTCAACTACTGTGACCAACGGGGCTGACTCCCGTGGCAATAGTTGTTCCCAAACTACCTGAACATCGCGAGGTTCTCCTTTATAGGCATTTGAGGTCCCTCCTCCCTAGCCTGACTGGACTCTCCAACATTAGTCATCCTGACAATAAAGTTTTAAAGTTTTAATTAATAATCATTACTACTCGACACTCACGAGTACATAAACATAAACACATAAGCACATAAGTGTTTTATTACTTCTTTCTTAAAACTCGGTAAGAGTTAACTCCACTATCTTTTCAAAAGGTTATTTCCTAAGGCTTTTCCCCCACCTAAGGTTCATAACCCAAAGCTTTGATACCAACCTGTGACACCCCCAAATCCTGGTACTCCATTTCCTCAAGATTTGGTGTTCACGTAATCAAAACATTCATTTCTAACTACCCAATTATAATAAAATTGAATAAATAAAACCTGCCCATACAGGATTAAATTTAAATAAATCTCCCAGGTTATCTAACCTTTACAAACATTCATTCATTCATGCGGAATAATTAAAATAACATTCATTACAATCTTTAAACAAGTCTGAAAATAAACTATTCAATTTATTACAGGTCTTCAGCATTGTTTCATCTTTCATTTCCCTTTACTGGTGCTAGGTACATCACCAGTTTCAACCTTAGCTGTAAGAAAGTTTACAGGAAAGAGTGAGTAAACAAAGCCCACTTGAAATAATAATAGATAAATCTTTTAACTTTACATCATTTGCCAATATTAGGTTTAATAGAACTGAACAATAAATTCTATTACTTTCTAAAAACTTTAATCAATTACTGAGGGTCTAATGACCACGAATCATGTCCACAGTTATAAGTAATCTTTCAACCTAAACTTTAACAGTCATAAGACTGTAAGGACTTCATGTACTTAGGGGGATCAACCCTTCGTACAATGTATTGTGCACAACCATTTCAACGCTAAGCGTAAACATCTATTAAAAGAGTTGTTCATCTCAGTATTTAGAATACAAGTCCGCACCAAAGTAAGTTTGGTTTGGATAAGCTTTCAAGGAAATTTGGAATTTAACGAACATCAACTAAGGAGTAGTTGAATAAGACCAATAACACTATACTATAGAATAATAGTGATTGAATCAATCATAGTAAACTAAAGTCATGCATTAGGAATAATCTAATAGCATACAATTTGAATAACTATAGCATACCTTGCTTGAACAATACTAAGCCAAGGTTAATTAGAATTGAATACTAAACATGCATAGCAATTTATTTATGCATGCTAAACAACAAGTGTAATACAAGAATAATTTGTTCAACATCAAACCAAAGTTTAGACAGCTTGCATCATTATAAGGTAATCGAATTGAAAACAATAATTAGTTCAATAAGATAAAGGATTAGAAATCTTGCATCGTCATGAGTAACTAAATACAATGACCTACTCAATAATAGACAATCTCGCTCTACGAAAATGTAGAGGTAGCAACTTGCAACAATTGTAATTGAATTTGAAAACAATAATGTACCAAATGAATTTAAACTCGCACAATGAAGTTTTGAGTTAGAGAACTTGCCTTGTTCGTAGGCTAAACCGAATCAATTTGAATCACAATATCCTATATACATATGTCATCGTGACATAGTTAGTCATTAACACATAACTAATACATTCATCGTGTAGGTTAAACAATCACTACTCACATTCACCAAAGGTCCTACACATATCATATGTATTGACAATACACATTAGTTATACTAACATTAGATTCATATAGCTTACTAACAAAATCGCATCTTTTCATGAACATCACTATTTAGCTTTATTACAACTACTTAAGTGATCATGCCATTGCACTATATACACATTAACAACTTGATATAGCATCCTATTACATGTCTAACATGTTATCATT
Source organism: Panax notoginseng (assembly GCA_016801055.1). Taxonomy (NCBI): domain Eukaryota; kingdom Viridiplantae; phylum Streptophyta; class Magnoliopsida; order Apiales; family Araliaceae; genus Panax; species Panax notoginseng. Next base: position 67,775,186 of record CM029014.1, on the reverse strand, counting down.
AGGTTATACTAATACACAAAGGATTGCACTTGCATCTGCGCATTCCGACGCCTTCCGATGGCTTCCAAATACACAACAGTCCTAAAGATAGCCGTTTTGACCCTTCATAACGATTTCAAATTGAAACACTTAAAGAATAAAAGTTATAGACCTATTCGTCCTCGTTCTGAATCATCTTGAATCGCATCAATCAGAGTTCGTATGAAAAAGTTATACTCATTTTAGTAAACTACGTCCGGTCAGTTTTTTTTTTTCAAAATTTTGGCTTGACAGAACACCCCCCCCCCCCACGCCGGGGCGGTGGTTTTTGCACTAGGCGGCCCGCCGGGGCGGGGGTCACTGCTGCGATTATGCGATTTTAGCTCTAGAACACTACGAAAAGCCAAATTAGGCCTCCAAACTCCTTTCTATCAACCATACCAAACTACCCAATGAGTAAATAAGTTTACATAAACATAATCTAATACTTTCTAACACATTTCTAGTCATCTAAACAACATAAACATCAAATTTACAACACCCGATTTCAATGTTTTTGGCAAAACTCCATTGTTGACAATTTTTAATGAAAATCAACACTGTGATTTTGTTTTTCAATAAAAACAGAAATTTCAAAACATCATAGTTATGATTATACATACTTTATCAATTTCCATAATCAATTTATCAATTGAACAACTACTTAAACCTTAATTTCTATTGTAAACTAAGCCATGTTCATATATATTCATATAAACTCACTGTAATATGGGTTTCTTCACAAATTACATACATGCATGAATTAATTGACTATTCCTATATATAACTTATGAAAAATAATTTTTATAACAAATAATTTAACATACAAAATCATATACCACACACAATTTATCCTTCACAAAAATTTTTCAGAGAATTTTTGGAAGAGAAGACAACTAAAACTTTTGAAAAATAAAAAGGTTTAGATGATACCTTGTATCCTAGAAGATGATAACTTTGTTTAAGAAGATGATAACAAGACTTCTTTTCCCTCAATTCTTGTCACAATTTCTCTAGGATTATCTCAATTTTTCTCTGTATTCTTCTTCTTCTCCTCTCTTCTTCTTCTGAGTCTTTCTCCTAACTCTATTCTAACTTACGTACTAACAAAAAGATATAACGCATACTAATAATAATATAGGTATTAAGTATATAATATTAATATATGTATAACTGACATCAGTTATCTAACTTTTTTAAAAATCAAAAGCCCTAAGGCTTGTTTGGCTAACATAATAAAAATAACTCATTAACTCTTACACCTTATTTGGTAAACCTAATTAAAATAAATCAATTAATCCTTATACCTTGATTGGTAAAACACCATTAAATTAAAATCTTAATATGAATTAAAACTTGTTTGGCCAAAACTAAATTAAAGTCCTTTAATTTATTTTAATAACTCCTTTATAGCAAAGTTATTAGTCACACTTTATTTAGTTAAATAAATAAAACATTAATCCATTAAATTACTTTAATCACATAAATAATTATAATTTCTTTTACAATTATAACTTCATTTAATCAACTAATATTTTAAACTACAATTTCTCATTTAAAATATTATTATTTATTTAAAATCATTATAAGCTCTCTAGCTTATTAAATTAATAATTATTATAAAATCTCATAACAACTAATTTATTTAGCTCCTTAATTAATTACACAACAAATAATTAATTAAATCACATCAATTCAAATTGTCATATAATTAAATAAATATTTAATATTGCCAATAAAAATTTAATATTTACTATTTAATTATTTATCTGATTATTTATTCAACAAATAATTAAATACACCACATCACTCAAATTGAACAATTAATTATTCAATCAATAAACCTATCCATTAAATATTTATATAAATCAATAAATATTTATTATAACACTTTAAAATTATAGAATGTTACATAGACTGGAACAAAACAACATGACGATGTCTCAGTACGAGGCGAAGTTTGCAGAGTCATCCAGGTTTGCACCTCATTTGGTAGAGAATGAGGAACGAATGACGAGGATGTTCCTGAGAGGTTAAAGCCTGAGATTCAGCAATATCTTATCTCTCATAAATTTTCTTTATATTCAGATGTTGTAAACAGGGATCAATTATTAGAGCGAAATAATGAGTATGTTCAACCGAGTGACCACAACCAGGGTCATACCGGTGGCAGCGGTCATCGGAGCAATGAAAACCAGCAGGGAGGAAAATATTCGGACAAAAGCGGTAACCACTCTGGTGGTAATCGTGGCCGTGATAATAGAAGGAGCGAGTCGGGAGGAGATTACAAGAAGAGAAGGTACAACAATGATAACGTGAAGACGTCAGCACCAACATCAACTGTTTCTAGGGGAGGAGAACGAGCACCGGTCATGTGTTACAAATGCGAGAAAGAGGGACACATTAGCCCAAACTGCCCACAACAGTTCAAGGTATGTTATAACTGTGGAAAGAAAGGTCATATAGCTAAAGATTATCTTGTTGCGAAACCAAGTTCAACGGGGATAGTGACTCCGAAGGCTGTTCCGGACAAGTCAAAGTCAGTGGTTCCTGGAATGACGTTTGTCGTGACTGCCCAAAACGCGAGGAACCCGAACGAGGTGATCACGGGTAAGCTAATCATAAACTCTTGCGAAGTTTATACCTTATTAGATACCGGTTCTACCAATTCTTTTATCTCTCCTGCTTGTGCTCAACATTTGAACTTGACTCCGGAGAAATTAGACCTTGACTTATCTGTTGAAACTCCGTTAGGAGAAACTTTCGTTACATCTACTGTTTATAAATCTTGCTTGATTCAAGTTGGTACCATCACATTACCTGTCGATCTTTTTTCGTTGAAAATTCTTGCATTTAATGTGATTTTAGGGATTGATTGGTTAACCACGCATCATGCTAAAATTAATTATTTTCGTAAGGTTGTTAGTTTTCATATTCCTAACCAACTTGTTATGCGAATTCAAACAACTAAACCATTAAAGTCAATCACTGTCATTTCAAGCCATAAAGCTATTCGTTTATTGAAAAATGGATGTCAAGCTTTCTTAGCCCATGTCACGGACTTGAACAAAAACACGTCGGATTTGAATAAAATTTTTGTTGTTAATAAATTTCCTGACGTATTTCCTGAAGAACTTCCCGATCTACCCCCAGAACGTGAAGTTGATTTCTTTATTGACCTTGAACCTGGCACAAAGCCCATTTCTAAAATCCCATATCGAATGGCTCCTATTGAACTTCAGTAGTTAAAGGTCCAACTACAGGAGTTGTTGGACATCGATTTTATTCGTCCTAGTACATCTCCTTGGGGTGCTCCGGTGTTATTCGTAAAGAAGAAAGATGGTAGTATGCGACTTTGTATCGACTATCGGGAATTGAACCATGTCACCATCAAGAATAGGTATCCAATACCTCGCATTGATGACCTGTTCGACCAATTGTAAGGAGCACAATTCTTTTCAAAGATCGATCTTCGTTCCGGATATCATCAGCTGAAGATTAAAACTGAGGATATTCCAAAGACTGCCTTCAGAACTCGGTACGGGCATTACGAATTCTTAGTCATGTCTTTTGGATTGACTAATGCTCCTGCTGATTTCATGGCTATGATGAACCATGTATTCAAGGAATATTTGGATCAATTCGTTGTTATCTTTATTGATGACATCCTCATCTATTCCAAAAGCCGTGAAGATCATGAGCACCATTTGAAGCTGGTACTTCAAAGGCTTCGCGATAACAAGCTATATGCCAAGCTGAAGAAATGCGAGTTCTGGCTTGAGGAAGTAGCATTCCTTGGGCATGTGGTGTCAAAACATAGAGTATCTGTTGACCCGGTGAAGATTGAAGCCATACAAAGTTGGGAGCAACCAAAGTCGGTGACCGAAGTACGTAGCTTTCTGGGCTTAGCTGGTTACTATCGGAGATTCGTGGAAGAATTTTCTCGAATCGCTACTCCGTTAAATCAGCTGACTCGTAAAGATACAAAATTCGATTGGAACGAGAATTGTGAGAAGAGTTTTCACGAACTCAAGAGGAGACTCATTTTGGCACCTGTTCTGACAATACTATCTAGTTCGGATAGATTTGTTATCTACAACGATGCTTCAGGCAAAGGGTTAGGATGTGTTCTCATGCAACATGGGAAAGTCATAGTCTATGCCTCGCGATAACTCAAAGAATATGAGAGGAATTATCCTACTCATGATTTGGAGTTGGCAGCAGTCGTTTTCGCGTTGAAGATCTGGAGACACTACCTGTATAGGGAGAAAGTAGAGATCTATACAGATCATAAAAGCCGCAAATATTTCTTCACCCAAAATGAACTCAACATGCGGCAACGACGTTGGCTCGAGCTGCTGAAAGATTACGATCATACCATCTAATATCATCCTGGAAAAGCAAATGTAGTAGCTGACGCATTGAGTAGAAGATCATATGTGAGTACGAGTGCAATGTTGTTAACACAAAGGCCCATTTTGTATGACTTGTAAAGGATGGAGATAGAGATGAAGGCTCCAAGTACCCACGTGATGATATCAAACATACGAGTAGAACCGACTTTAATCGATAAAGTTAAAGCTGCTCAAGCTACGGACATGGAGCTGATGCGTATGAAGAAGAAAGTGCAAGAAGGTGCTATTCCAGAAGCAAGAATCGATGAAGAAGGAATACTTCGAGTCAACTCCAGACTTTGTGTTCCTAACGATTTTGACTTAAAGCATAGAATCATGATGGAGGCACACAACACACCGTTTGCAATCCATCCTGGGAGTACCAAAATGTATCACGATCTTCGACATATATTTTGGTGGAACAATATGAAAAGAGAGATCGCGGAGTTTATCTCGAGGTGTTTAACTTGTCAACGTATAAAGGTGGAGCATCAAGTACCAAAGGGTCCGTTGTAACCACTTGAGATTCCGAAGTGGAAGTGGGAACACATTACCATGGATTTCGTTACGGGTCTTTCCAAGGTTTCTCAAGGCATAGATGCGATTTGGGTTATTGTTGATAGATTAAACAAGTCTGCCCATTTCTTGCCTATACGTGAGACTTATTCCCTTGAACGTCTTGCTAGTATGTACATAAATGAGATTGTAAGATTGCATGGCATGCCAGTATCCATAGTTTCGGATCGTGACCCAAGATTCACTTCACAATTTTGGGTTAGCTTGCAGAAAGCTATGGGCACGAATTTACGATTCAGTTCAGCATACCATCCTCAAACGGATGGGCAATCAGAGAGGACTATTCAAACTCTTGAAGATCTATTAAGACTCTGTGTCCTAGATTTCAAAGGGAGTTGGGATAAGTACCTACCATTGGTGGAATTCTCCTACAACAACAGTTATCAGGCAAGTATAGGTGTGGGTCCATTCGAGGTGTTGTATGGAAGAAAATGTCGTTCTCTAGTATGTTGGGACGAGATGGGTGAAGCAACATTGTTGGGACCAGAGTTGATACGAATGACTACAGAGAAGATTCAAACGATTCGACAATGTATACAAACGACACAGGATCGACAAAAGAGTTATGCGGATCTTCATCGGAAGGACGTGAAATTTAATATTGGGGATCATGTATTGTTACGTGTTGCACCATGGAAGAGAGTTACAAGATTTGGGAAGAGAGGAAAGCTCAATCCACTATTTGTTGGTCCATTTGAAATTCTTGACCGAATAGGAAATGTGGCCTATAGACTCGCATTACCTCCAAGTATGTCTCGTGTTCATAATGTTTTTCACATATCTATGCTTCGTAAATATGTTAAAGACCCGAACCACATTATTGAGTTAGAACCAGACAATATAGCCGAAGATTTAACGTACGAGGAGGTACCTGTTAAGATCTTGGATAGGAAAGAGCATGTCTTACGAACGAAGGTTATACCACAAGTTAAGGTTTTGTGGAGAAACCATGCTATTGAAGAAATGACCTGGGAGTTAGAATCAGAAATGAAAGCGAGGTATCCCCACCTTTTCAAAACACCAGGTACGTACGTCAATTTTGAGGACGAAATTTCATAAGGAGGGAAGGTTGTAAGACCCCAACTTATTAATGAATAAAATCAAATTTTTTCTAATTATTATTGTGAATAATAAGGTGTTAATTTGATATAATATTTTGGTTATGGGTGAAATGTGCAAATTTTGCAAAATAAACAAGTGGTTATAAAATATTCATTTTGTCGGAGAATATTCGTTTGGTCGTGGAATATTCTTTCCGTCGGAGAATATTCGTACAACGGCGCAGCTATTTATGGGCCCCATAACGGAAAATGGTTGGATGAAGATAACGACAAAAATTGAGATTTATAAATAACGGCGTAGTTGTTACCGTTAACACTGTTGGAATATCTGGTAGTTAAAATATTGTAATACGCGTGTTTGCACAGTAGTACACAGATTGAACAGTATTTTTGAATTATTGATTCTTATGAAGGAATGCACTACTCAATAATTGTTACAGTAGTTACTGTTCAATATTTTATTTTACTGATTAAATAATTGCTGCATTGATATTTTATATTATTGTTGTTTCAATAATTGTCACTGCACAATATTTTCCATTATTAGATTAATAATTCATATTATTTGAATAATATTATTATATAGCATTATTGGCAATGTCTAGAAAGTTCTATCTAAGGAGAGGTTTGGTCACCTAATTGCGCGCCAGAAAGGAGAAATCCTTATTGGAAAGCCCCCTCTTTCCTGGGAACGGCCTGGTTGTCATAAATGTGATTCTGTAATATTAATTATGAATAATTAATTATTGATTCATATGATAATGAAATATTTATTTTATGTGCATATAAATGTTAGATATATTTTGTGGTTAAAAATGAAGGAGTTAATATTGAGGTGTTTTATCAATATTTTTATCGGAATGGATGTATTAAAAATCAAGCAGGGTTTTTGAGATATATTGCGGGGGTTATATTTTTTAATCCGACCGTTGGATCGTTGTGATTTTTGGATATGTTATACATATATAAGTTGAGTATATATCCACAAATTTTGAACCGTTAAAAATGAACGTATAATTTGTTATGAATTTTAAGAGATGACTGGTTCAGAAATTGTTGAAGTTTCGAAATTTATCATTTTGGTAAAAAATTCTAAAATTGGTGGGCCCCACTTTTGGTTGGTGAAAATATGATGAGATTTTTATTCAAATGTGGTGGATGGGAATAGTAGCAGGTAAAGCCATCGGGTTGCAGGTTAAGTCTGCTTCGGCGTGCTAACATTTTCCTATAAATAGAGGGCTAAGTTAGAATTGAAAATCACACCAGAAACAAGTTTTCTCTCTTTCTCTCTCTAGATTATTGAGTGTATTTTGTGAGTATTTAGATACTTTGTGAGTTTCTATTCATCAGTGCAAGTTTCCTTCAGCCTTATATCGATATTCCGATCAGAAGTACTGATATTTTGAAGTAAGGGATGTTATTTTCTTCCTAATGATATTATTCTTTCAATATCATTATGCCAAAATATTGATATGAACTTTTTATCAAATTTAGAATTTTTTGGTGTCGGGGTTACTATTCATGTATACGGCACTATTCACGAATACGACACTATTCACCGAAAAATGAAATTTTCTTCTTTTTGTCCAAGTTATGTATTATTGTTACTATCCTTGATTGTATCCATGTTTTGATCTTTATTTTTAAATTCGGCTTCAAAATTGATTATTATGGAGTATTATTGAACTTGGATAAATTGTAATACGAATCCCTAATATTTGTTCTTTTATCTCACTGGATTCGTTTTCTTTAAAATATTTTTCATCATCCTCAGTCCTAAATGATGATACTACTGAATATCTTTGGCTTGTAGTGCAAAGATGTATGATTACCTGATGAATATCTTTGGCCTGTAGTGCAAAGATGAACAGGTGTTGAGATGAACATAACCAACTTGTGATACAAATGAATATCTTTGGCTTGTAGTGCAAAGATGAATATTTGATTGAAGATGTATATTGATTGAAATTACAGGGATAAAATATTGATGATGGACTTTTAAATCTTAGAAGATAGTAGAATTATTTCTCTACTTGACTCTTCTAATGGATTGTTGTTTCCGCTGCAGTTGTTGATCTAAAACTTGTTGTCGATTATATTCTATCAGATTTTTTCCTGTTGAATACTAATGATAATTTGTTGTATATTATCTTAGTCATAATATTCTTTACTGGGCTAGTTGCGCTCACCCTTTTTGTTCCATTTTTCTCAGGGGGCGAAAATATAGCGGGAACTAGTCGGGGTACGGAGTGATGTTTTGAGTCAGTGGTGTTAGCAGTCCTCACTATTTTATAATATAGTGTATCAATAATTATAATGAGGACTCCTTTTGAGTTTTTATACTCTCTATTTGTATTCAAACTCACAGTATATGTGTTGTCGTATTTTGCACGACAATTATATTAATGAGGTTGTATTGTTTTTGTACCATGTATTTGGCGACTCATAATGGGTCATGTATACCTGTTTTGGGGGCGTCACATTTGTCATCTACAGTAAGTTTTTAAGACCCGAATTTTATGAAATAAAAGTATTCAATTTTTCTTATAATTACTATTCAGTAAATGGTTAAATTGATAAAAGTTAAAGTTAAGGGTGATATATAATTTTTTTTTTCAAAATACGCAAGTGGTTATAAAATATTCATTGTTGTCGGGAAATATTCTTTTAGTCGTGGAATATTCTTTCTGTCAGGGAATATTCGTACGACGGCGCAGCCATTTGTGGGCCCCATAATAGAATAATTGTCGGATGAAGAAAATGACAAATTTAAATTTTTATAAATAACGGCGTAATTGTTACCGTTAACATTGTTGGAATACTTGGTGGTTAAAATACAGTAATACACGTAGCTGCACAGTAGCACACGGTATTGCACAGTATTTTTTTAATTATTGATTCTTACGTGAGAAGGCACTACTCAATAATTGTTACAGTAATTTCTGTTCAATATTTTATTTTATTAAATCAATAATTGCTGCGTTGATATTTTATATTATTGTTGTTTTAATAATTGTTACTGCACAGTATTTTCCATTATCAGATCAATAATTCATATTATTTGAATAATATTATTAGATAGCATTATTGGCAATGTCTAGAAAGTTCTGTCTAAAGAGAGGTTTGGTCACCTAATTGCGCGATAGTAAGGAGAAATCCTTATTGGAAATCCCCCTCTTTCCTGATAACGGCCTGATTGTCATAATTGTGATTCTGTAATATTATTTGTGAATAATTAATTATTGATTTATATGATAAGAAAATATTTATTTGATGTGGATATAAATGATGGATTTATATTTATGTGGTTATTATTGAAGGAATTAATGTTGAGGTGTTTTATCAGTATTTCTGTCGGAATGGAGGTATTAAAAATCAAATCAGTATTTTTCAGATATATTGCGTGAGTTATTATTTTTAATCCGACCGTTGGATCATTGTGATTTTTGGATATGTTATACATATATAAGTTGAGTATATGTCCACAAATTTTGAACCGTTAAAAATGAACGTATGATTTGTTATGAATTTTAAGAGGTGACTGATTCAGAAATTAGGTTTATAAAAGATTTTGGTAGAAAATTCTAAAAATAGGTGGGCCCCACTTTTGATTGTTGGGGAAGATGGCTAATTTTTGGTGGGTGGAATAGTAGCAGGTAAAGCCATCCGGTAGCAGGTCAAGTCTGCTTCGGCGTGCTAACATTTTCCTATAAATAGAGGGCTAAGTTAGAATTGAAAATCACACCAGAATTAATAAGGTTTTTCTCTTTTTCTCTCTAGATTATAGAGTGTATTTTGTGAGTATTTAGATACTTGGTGAGTTGCTATTCATCAGTGCAAGTTTCCTTCAGTGTCATATCCGATATCCAGTCGGAAGTGCTACTCTTTTGAGGTAAGGGATAGTAAAGGATATTAAGGGATGATATATTCTTCATAATGATGTTATTCTTTCAATATCATTATACTGAAATATTGGTATGGATTTTATTGTGAAATTTTTACATTTTTGAGTCGGGATTATTATTCATGTATACGGTATTATTCATGTATATGACACTATTTACGTATATGACATTATTTAAGTATACGGTACCATGTACGAATATAGAGCACTATTCACGAGTTACTATTCACGAGTTACTATTCATAAGTTACTATTTACGGGTACTATTCACGACAAAAATTGGTTTCGTTTTCTACCCAAATTATTATTGATTTATGATTGTTGCTCTTGAAAATAAATGTAGTTGTTGATCATATTGTTTTTATTATCATATATAACATTTTTATAACCCTGATGTTGAATTTATCTTTCACTTGAGTGTAAAGATGGGTAAATTATTGGTATGATCGTGACTGAGGAATATATTTGGCCTGCGGTGCAAAAATGAATTGTTAACTGGTATGATCATGACCATTGAATTTTTAATTGAATATCTTTAGCTTAAGTGTAAAGATGAATTGATTAACATGGTTATAATTATTGTTTATATAAATTCTGAAATGATTATATATTTCTTTGAGATATGAATATATTTGGCCTGTAGTGCAAATATGAACTGTTGAGGAAATTCTTTGGCCTGAAGTGCAAAGATGAATTATTGATGAATATCTTTGGCCCGTAGTGCAAAGATGACCTGTTGTTGAATATCTTTGGCCAGTAGTGCAAAGATGAACTGTTGACGAATATCGTTGGCCCGTAGTGCAAAAATGAATTTATTAGTATGATTATGAACAGGAGCTGTGATTTGGTATAACCATGATCTTTGATGTTTCAGGTAAAGACATGTGATGAAAATTATCTTCGTCCTGGATGCGAATAGGAATTTAGAATCACAATTATGATTATGAGTTATTTATATGATTGTGGACCAGAACTGTTGATTGATGTTATAGGGATAAAACATTGTTGATGGATTTTTAACATGGAAAAGATAATAGATTTTATGGTCTATTTGACTCTTCTAATGGATTGCTCGTTCCATTGCAACTATGGTTGAAAATTTTTATCATCTACCATATGTTCTAAATCTCTAATTTATTACTGTTGAAGGCTATTGATAATTTATTTATCTTTAGTCATGATATTCTTTACTGGGCTAGTTGTACTTTGGACAACAATTGTTGTAGTAAAGTTTTAGTTGTTTTTGTACCATATATTTGACGACTCAGAATAGGTTGGATGGAATGAACCTATTTTGGGGTCGTCACAGTTGGTATCGGAGCTATAAGTAAAGAGCCCCGAGCCTCTCGCTGGTGACTTCCTGTTGATGGGGGATGCACCGAAGCCAGACTCTCCGTAGGGGACGTCGTTCTGCGGTGGCAAGCTGATAGGTACCTTTGTGAGGTGCTGACATATAATGGTGTCCAATATCACAGTTGGTATCAGAGCTTAGGGATATGGTCTCTGGCGGAGATCGGGGAATATAACTAGGAGGGGAGAAATGAGTAAATCTTTTGCTAGTGTGTCCTACCTGAGCTTAATTGTTGGTTGGTCATAATATATGGATATTATGTGATACGTTAATTTACTTAATTAACCCTTGTTTTATGGCAGTATTTGAGAATGGTAGCTGAGAATGCTAACAATGGAGTGAATGAGACTGTGGGGATACCTCTAATCACTAACCATGATAATGTGATGTCAGATGAAGAAGGAATTAGAGAAATCCATGTGGTGAGTGAAGAATTGATAGTTGCACCCGAAATGGTCACAGAGGTAACAGCTGAGAGTGAGGAAGAAGAGGAAAAAGAGGTACCTGAGGAGAGTTTGTTAGAGGTATTATATGATCAAAATGTAGAATTGCAAAATCGTATTCATGAGTTAGAAGAGCAGGCTGAAGAACGACAGGCGGTAGTGGAGAAAAAGGATGCAACAATTCAAGCTTGTGTTACCCGATATGTGATGCTTGAACAGAAGCATTCTTTGGCAGAGTATAAGATGATAAAGTTGGAATCTGAGCTGAAAGAAGAAAAAACTGAACGAGTAAGAATGAGTGATGCATGAGAAAAAGCCGCACGACGCATTGATATTGTGGAAAGAGATGTCCGATCTAAGAAGGCTAAAATAGATGATATGTATTTCTCTCTTTGGACAGCAATTGGGAGAACCCAACATCGAGTTTTGAATTACCCTGTACAGAGCGGTCAACCTGAATTCGATATGGATCGAAGATTGATCAGATCATGAATCAGGAGTACGACGAAGCAGTTGAGGGTGGAATATGCCCTATAGAAAAGTATATATTCCAACGGTAGTGATGACACCAAATGCTGCCCCAGACAAGTCAAAGCCGGGTAGTTCAAGCGAGAGCGGTTGTCATGACTTCCCAACAAGTGAAGAACCCAAATGAAGTTATCACGAGAGATGAGTAATAGAGAAATCATGATGACCTGGGAGATAGAATCTGAAATGAAAGTAAGGTATTCTCAACTCTTCGAAATACCATGTAAATTTCGGGGACGAAATTTTATAAGGAGGGGAGCTTGTAAGACCCCGAATTTTATGAAATAAAAGTATTCAATTTTTCTTATAATTACTATTCAGTAAATGGTTAAATTGGTAAAAGTTAAAGTTAAGGGTAATATATGAATTTTTTTTTCAAAATACGCAAGTGGTTATAAAATATTTATTGTTATCGGGAAATATTCGTTTAGTCGTGGAATATTCTTTCTGTCAGAGAATATTTGTACGATGGCGCAGCCATTTGTGGGCCCCATAATAGAATAATTGTCAGATGAAGAAAATGACAAATTTGAATTTTTATAAATAACGACGTAATTATTACCGTTAACACTGTTGGAATACCTAGTGGTTAAAATACAGTAATACGCGTAGTTGCACAGTAGCACACGGTATTGCACAGTATTTTTTTCAATTATCGATTCTTACGTGAGAAGGCACTACTCAATAATTATTACAGTAATTTCTGTTCAATATTTTATTTTATTGAATCAATAATTGCTGTGTTGATATTTTATATTACTGTTGTTTCAATAATTGTTACTGCACAGTATTTCCCATTATCAGATCAATAATTCATATTATTTGAATAATATTATTAGATAGCATTATTGGCAATGTCTATAAAGTTCTGTCTAAGGAGCGGTTTGGTCACCTAATTGCGCGCTAGTAAGGAAAAATCCTTATTGGAAAGCCCCCTCTTTCCTGAGAACGGTCTGATTGTCATAATTGTGATTCTGTAATATTATTTGTGAATAATTAATTATTGATTTATATGATAAGAAAATATTTATTTGATGTGGATATAAATGATGGATTTATTTATGTGGTTATTATTGAAGGAATTAATGTTGAGGTGTTTTATCAGTATTTCTGTCAGATTGGAGGTATTAAAAATCAAATTAGTATTTTTCAGATATATTACGTGAGTTATAATTTTTAATCCGACCGATGGATCATTGTGATTTTTTGATATGTTATACATATATAAGTTGAGTATATGTCCACAAATTTTGAACCGTTAAAAATGAACGTATGATTTGTTATGAATTTTAAGAGGTAACTGATTCAGAAATTAGGTTTACAAATGACTTTGGTAGAAAATTCTTGAAATGGGTGGGCCCCACTTTTAGTTGTTAGGAAAGATGGCTAATTTTTGGTGGATGGAATAGTAGCAAGTAAAGCCATCAGGTTGCAGGTCAAGTCTGATTCGGCGTGCTAACATTTTCCTATAAATAGAGGGCTAAGTTAGAATTGAAAATCACACCAGAATTAATAAGTTTTCTCTCTTTTTCTCTCTAGATTATCGAGTGTATTTTGTGAGTATTTAGATACTTGGTGAGTTGCTATTCATCAGTGCAAGTTTCCTTCAGTGTCATATCCGATATCCAGTCGGAAGTGCTGCTCTTCTGAGGTAAGGGATAGTAAAGGATATTAAGGGATGCTATATTCTTTATAATGATGTTTTTCTTTCAATATCATTATACTGAAATATTAGTATGGATTTTATTGTGAAATTTTCACCTTTTTGAGTCGGAATTACTATTCATGTATACGGAACTATTCATGTATATGACACTATTCATGTATATGACACTATTTACGTATATGACATTATTTACGTATACGGTACCATGTTTGAATATAGAGTACTATTCACGAGTTACTATTCACGAGTACTATTCACGACAAAAATTAGTTTCTTTTTCTGGCCAAATTATTGTTGATTTATGGTTGTTGCTCTTGAAAATAAATGCAGTTGTTGATCATATTATTTTTATTATCATATATAACATTTTTATAACCCTGATGTTGAATTTCTCTTTCACTTGAGTGTAAAGATGGGTAAATTATTGGTATGATCGTGACTAAGGAATATCTTTGGCCTGTAGTGGAAAGATGAATTGTTAACTGGTATGATCATGACCATTGAATTTATAATTGAATATCTTTAGCTTAAGTGTAAAGATGAATTGATTAACATGGTTATAATTATTGTTTATATAAATTCTGAAATAATTATATATTTCTTTGAGATATGAATATATTTGGCCTGTAGTGCAAATATGAACTGTTGAGGAATATCTTTGGCCTGTAGTGCAAAGATAAATTATTGATGAATATCTTTGGCCCGTAGTGCAAAGATGACATGTTGTTGAATATTACTGTGCAAAGATGAACTGTTGACGAATATCGTTGGCCCGTAGTGCAAAGATGAATTTATTAGTATGATTATGAACAGGAATTGTGATTTGGTATAACCATGATCTTTGATGTTTCAGGTAAAGACATGTGATGAAAATTATCTTCGTCCTGGATGCGAAGAGGAATTTAGAATCACAATTATGATTATGAGTTATTTATATGATTGTGGACCAGAACTGTTGATTGATGTTACAGGGATAAAACATTGTTGATGGATTTTTAACATGGAGAAGATATAGATTTATGGTCTATTTGACTCTTCTAATGGATTGCTCGTTTATGGTTGAAATTTTTTATCATCTACCATATGTTCTAAATCTCTGATTTATTACTGTTGAAGGCTATTGATAATTTATTTATCTTTAGTCATGATATTCTTTACTGGGCTAGTTGTGCTCACCCTGTTTCATAATTCCTTTCAGGTAATACGAGTGTAGCTGGGTCGAGCGGGGGTAACAGGAGAATAGAACGGTGGTCATCATTTGGTAGTTATATTTGATGAATCTAATAGGTTGAGGCGAACCCAACGTTGGAAGGGTGTTTTGCCACTATCATACAAGATGTCTAATGTCATACAACCTCGTGTCATTAGAAGACAGGGTTGTGCACATCCACTTGCTGAGTATATTTACGAGCACTACCTATATAATCTTGGTGTTTGTTTGAAGTATAATTCACGATTAAAGACAGTAGAGATAATGATATGTCAAGAGAAAACTCACCATTGAAAAGAATATGTTAGTAATCTTCTTGTTTTTCTTTGGGGTCTATTAGGTCAACCAAGGATAATTCTGTGGACATATGATATCTATCATAACTTAGACGCATGGCCTCCCATGTACGAAGGTTTCCTTGAGCACTTTCCAAAGATTCTAATTTTTAAAACAATTTTTGACTATACCTTTATGTAACGGTTGGGATATGAGTCACATTTGGTATATATTTGTATTAAAACTCACAGCATATGTATTGTTGTACTTTGGACAACAATTGTTGTAATAATGTTTTAGTTGTTTCTGTACCATATATTTGGCGACTCAGAATAGGTTGGATGGAATGAACCTATTTTGGAGTCGTCACAGTGATGTTTCGGGCAAAGGGCTAGGATGTGTTCTCATGTAACATGAGAAAGTCATAGCCTATGCACGACAACTCAAAGAATATGAGAGAAATTATCCTACTCATGATCTTGAGTTGGCAGCTGTTTTCTTCGCACTAAAGATTTGGAGGCTTTACTTGTATGGGGAGAAAGTGGAGATCTTTACGGATCATAAAAGCCTCAAATATTTTTTCACTCAAAAATAACTTAACATGCGACAACGACTTTGGCTTTAACTGTTGATAGATTATGTTCATACCATCCAATACCATCTTGGAAAAGCGAACGTGGTAGCTGACGCATTGAGTAGAAGATCATATGCAGGTACGAATGCGATATTGTCAACGCAAAGGCCCATTATGTATGACTTGCAAAGGATGGAGATAGAGTTAAAGACTCTAGGGACCCATGTGATGCATATACGAGTAGAACTGACTTTAATTGATAAAGTTAAGGCTGCTCAAGCTACAGACCTGGAGCTGATGCGTATGAGGCAGAAAGTGCAAGAAGGTGTTATGCCGAAAGCTAGAATCGATGAAGAAGGATTACTTCGAGTCAACTCCAGACTTTGTATTCCTAACGACCCTGATTTAAAGTATAAAATCATGATGGAGGCGCATTGAAGAGAGAGATATGAAGAGATGTATCATGATATTCGTCATACATTTTGGTGGAGCAATATGAAGAGAGAGATAGCGTTGTTTATCTCAAGGTGTCTAACTTGTTAACGAGTTAAGGCAGAGTATCAAATACCAAAAGGTCCATTACAATCACTTGAAATTCCAGAATGGTAGTGGGAGCACATTACCATGGATTTCGTTACTAGTCTTCCCAAGGATTCTCAAGGCGTAGATGCAATTTGGTTCATTGTTGATAGATGGACCAAGTCTGCTCATTTCTTACCAATACAAGAAACTAATACACTTGAACGTCTTGCTGGTATGTACATAAACGAGATTGTAAGACTGCATGGTATGCCAGTATTCATA
This sequence comes from Panax notoginseng, assembly GCA_016801055.1. NCBI lineage: Eukaryota > Viridiplantae > Streptophyta > Magnoliopsida > Apiales > Araliaceae > Panax > Panax notoginseng. The sequence continues at coordinate 67,758,381 of CM029014.1, read as the reverse complement.
GTTTCTGATCGAGACCCGAGATTCACTTCACAATTTTGGGTTAGTTTGCAAAAAGCTATTGACACGAATTTACGATTTAGTTCAGCATATCACCCTCAGACGGACGAACAATCAGAGAGGACTATTCAAACTCTTGAAGATTTATTAAGACTCTATGTCCTTGACTTCAAGGGAAGTTGGGACAAGTTCTTACCGTTGGTGGAGTTTTCCTACAACAACAGTCTGTTTATTAAGCAAGCATTCATATGGCTCCATTCGTGGCGTAGTATGGAAGAAAGTGTCATTCTCTAGTATGCTGGGATGAGGTGGGTGAAACAACGTTGTTGGGACCGGAGTTGGTACGTATGACTACGGAAAAGATTCAAACGATCCGGCAACGTATAAAAACCTCACAAGATCGACAAAGGAGTTATACTGATCTTCATCGAAAGGACGTGAAATTTGATATAGGAGATCATGTGTTGGTACGAGTTGCTCCGTGGAAAGGAGTTACGAGATTTGGAAAGAGAGGAAAGCTCAATCCTCGATTCATTGGCCCATTTTTAATCCTCGATCGAGTAGGAACTGTAGCCTATAGACTCGCTTTACTGTCAAGTATGTCTCGTGTTCATAACGTTTTTCACATATCCATGTTACGTAAATATGTGGAAGACCCGAACCACATTATTGAGTTAGAACCAGACGAAATAGAGGTAGATTTAACGTATGAAGAGGTTCCTATTCAAATCTTGGATAAGAATGAACATATTCTACGCTCCAAGGTTATACCTCAAGTCAAAGTTTTGTGGAGAAACCACGATGTTGAGGAAATGACCTGGGAGTTAGAATCTGAAATGAAATCAAGGTATCCTTACCTCTTCGATATACCAGGTACGTACCCTAATTTCCAGGGCGAAATTTCATAAGAAGGGGAGGTTGTAAGACCCTAACTTTTAAATAAAGATAAATTTTCTATAAATATCATTTTTGAATATTATGGAGTGAAATAGATATAATGTTATAGTTGTGGGTAATATTTATAACTTTTGCAAAGTACGCAAGTTGCTATATAATATTCGATTGGTCGGAGAATATTCATTTTAGCAGGGAATATTCGTACAACGGCACAATCATTGGTGGACCCCACAACAGAATTATTGTCGGATTGAGAAAACGACAAAAATACTTTATGAAAATAACGGCGGAAGTTTTACCGTTAACTGTTGAAACACCCGGTGTTAAAAGTACAGTAATACGCGTAGTTGCACAGTAGCACACGATATTGATTATTGATGCTTACGTGAGAAGTCACTCAGTTTTGTTCAATTATTGCTACAGTAGTTGCTGCATAATATTTCACGTTATTTGATTCAATTATTGTCAATATTTTATATATTATTAAATCAATAATTGAGAAGGCAAAGTTATTAATATTATTATTTGCAATATTAATGATGTCTAGAAGTTCTGTCAAGGAGAGGTCTGGTCACCTAATTGCGCGTCAATGGGGAGAAATCCTTATTGGAAAGCCCCCTCTTTTCTAGGAATTATCTGATCGATTAATATTGTGAATAATAATAATAATGATAAATGTTGTTAAAATATTGAGAGGATTTTTTTTTATGAAGTTATTATTGTAAATTTTACTTGTTAATTGGACTCCCCATTTACTTATTTTTTTAAACTGTAGGTAGAAGTTATCTCAGTTTAATTTATATAAGTTATTACGATATATATATATATATATATATATATATATATATATATATATATATATATATATATATTGGTGATGGAAGTTCAATAATGGGGGAGAGTGGTGTACGGGTAGAAGAAAAAAAAAGAAAAGAAAGAGATGATTTGAGTGGTGGTGTATATTATATATATATTTAGTATGTAAGGATTGACATTTGGGGAGGGGGAAGAAATCGATTGCATGGTCGGAAGGGAGTACAATTATTATCATTATATATATAATATATTTTATTTAAAAGGTTTATTTTATTAGAATATTTTATGGACCGTCTGATTAAAAGTAAATCAATCTGGACCGTTCATGAATTAGTTACTATGCAGTCCATTCTTCTATAAATAGAAGCTCATTCCTTCATTATTCCTTACGAATTCACTGAAACTCTAGAGAGAGAAATTACAAAGAAACTATAGAAAGTATTCTGTTACTTCCCTACTCTTATATTCAGTTTATTTTACGGTAAAGGGTATTATTTCTTTTATATTCATGAAGAGAACTTCTGTTATTCCATTATTTATTATTCTGTTGGAATAACCTGTATATGCGGGCTACCCTATACTTGATGAAATTCTTCTGTTATTCCATTCTTTATTATTCTGTCGGAATATCCTGTCTGTGCGTTTACGCCGGACTTGGTTCTATTATTTATTATTCTGCCTGAATATCATGTCTGTGCGTTTACGTCGGACTTGGTTCCATTATTTATTATTCTGTCGGAATATCCTGTTTGTGCGTTTACGTCGGACCTAGTTCCATTATTTAGTATTCTGTCGGAATATCATGTCGGTGCGAAGCATGACCTGGTTCCGTTATTTATTATTCTGTTGGAATAAACTGTCTGTGCAGTCTATCGCATGTCCGGTGATTTCTTTTGTTATTTCATTCTTTATTATACGCAGTTGGTTAAAGTTTTGGCTTTTATACTCCATGAAATTAGTGAAATATCCTTGATATTTGCGCTTCATCCAGTATGTTTTCATGGAAATATTCTTCTGAGCATTCTTGAATTTTACTACACAAAGCAGTATCATGTTGACAATTTGGACGTTGTTGGTTCCTGGATTAATTAATTCTTGAACTTGTTTTATTGAATTCTTATATCATTGTCATCATCCTCATGTTTATATTTTGTTGAAAGTCATCTGTGGCATATAGTGCATAGATGGACTTGGTATGATTATGATCAGGGATTATTCGGTGTAATCATGACCGTAATGTTACAAATAATGTGGTAAAAGGTTCTCATTGGCCGGTAGTGCATTGATGGACAGTTGTTGGCATGATCATGACCATTGATGAATACACGAATATCCTTGGCTGTGATGCATGGATAATTTGTGGTTGTGATACTAATGAATATCCTTGGCCGTAGTGCATGGATAATGTGGATTATTTATTAAGCTGAGTCCCAGTGATAAAAGTCATGACAAACCTTTTAAATCTTAAAAGGTAGTAGATTTTATTCTCTACTTGACTCTCTTAATGGATTGCTTGATCCGCTGCAGTTAAACTTGATATCTATTGTATTTTATCAGTTTAACATTGTTGAAGACTAATGATAATTTATTCTGCATTATCTTAGTCATAATATGTCTTAATGGGCTAGTTGAGCTCACCCTTTCTTTCACTGTTCTCTTCAGGAAATGAGAATATTGCTGGGATGAGTCGGGGAACGGAGTGATGGATCAGATGATAGTATTAGTAGTCTTCACTATGCTGTTAAATAGTGTGATAATAAATGTAATGAGGACTTATTCTGAGAGTGGATATTGTCTAGAAGACATTATTTGTATTGAAACTCACAACTCTCTTATGGTATATTAAAGATTGTATTTGTATTCTGTACCATGTATTTGGCGACTCAGAATAGGTGATGCATACCTATTTTGGGGCCGTCACAGCTGGTATCAAAGCTTAGGGATATGATCCCTGGCTAAGATGTGAGACTTGAACAGAGGGGAGAGACGGGGAATTCCTTTGCTAGTATGACCTACCTAAATTTATTTGGTATTTAATTGGTTGGTCAAAGTATATGGATAATATGTTATATGTTAATGAACCTTTGTTTTGTGGCAGTATCTGAAAATGACATCCGAGAATGTTGAAAATATCAATGGAGCACAAGAGACCATTGAGTCTCCACATATCAATAATCAGGAGAATGTGCATCAGGAAGGCGACAGTCCTCATGCAAACAACAACACTGACCAAATGATGAATGATGGAATGTTCAGAAGCTATATGCAGTTCATGCAACAGCAGGCGAGAGCGGCTCCTGTCCAAAATATGGGTGAAAACCCTGGAAACTCTCGGACGGTCACCTCTAAAAAGTTCAAGGAGCTGGGACCACCGGAGTTTATTGGAGAGCCAAAACCACTTAAGGCGGAAACATGGATAAAGCAGATCACCAAGTTATTTGATGTCTTGGGATGCGCCGAGGAGCAAAAGGTTCCCTTTGCCACCTGTTTGTTGCGAGGAGAGGCAGATAACTGGTGGGAATCGGTAAAGCGTACTCAACCTGCTGCACTGAAGATGTCTTAGGAGAAGTTTTAAGAACTATTCAACGACAAGTACTTCCCCGAAAGAATTCGTCACATAAAAGAGGTAGAGTTCATCAAGTTGGAGGAGAATAATATGATCGTGTCGCAGTATGAGGCTAAATTTGTTGAGTTTTCCCGGTTTGCGTCCCACTTGGTGGATAATGAAGAGCGAATGACGCGCATGTTTTTGCGAGGTTTGAAACCTGAGATACGTCAACATCTTATTTCTCATAAATTGTGTTTGTATTCAGATGATGTGAATAGGGCTAAGTTAGTAGAGCGCGATAACGAGTCAACGCAACCAAAAGAGAGCAGCTGGCAAAATGATAATATCAATGAGAGTAGTCATCGAAGCGGTGACAACAAGCGTGGAGGGAATCAACAGGCCAGAAGTGGTAACCACTTCGGTGGTAATCAGGGCCAAAATAATAAGAATGGACATTTCAAGAAGAGGAGATTCAACAATGATGGAAAGACGTCAGCACCAGTACCCGTTGTTAAGGAAGGAGAAAGACCACCTATCATATTCAAATGCGGAGGGGAGGGACACATCAGTCCAAACTGCGCGATGTCATCCAAAGTATGTTATAATTGTGGGAAAGAAGGTCACTTAGCCCGATTTTGTCGTTCACCGAAGACAAGTTCAGTCAGGATGGAGGCACTAAGGGCCGTCGCAGAAAAGTTAAAGCCGGTAGTGCAAGGGAGAGCGTTTGTTGTGACCTCCCAGAAAGCAAAGAACCCGAACGAGGTCATCACGGGTAAGCTTATTATAAACTCTAGCGAAGTCTATACCTTATTTGATATCGGTTCTACCCATTCTTTTTTTCTCCTATTTGCGCTCAACGATTAAATTTGACTCCGGAGAAATTAGACTTTGACTTATCTATGGAAACTCCGTTGGGAGAAACCTTCATTGCATCCACTGTTTATAAGTCTTGTTTGGTACAAATCGATACCCTCACATTACATGTAGATCTTATTTCATTGAAAATACTTGCATTTGATGTAATTCTAGGGATTGATTGGTTAACTACTCATCATGCAAAAATTGATTATTTTCGTAAGGTTGTTAGCTTTTATATTCCTAATCAACCTATTATGCGAATTCAAACAACCAAACCATTAAAATTAATCACTGTCATCTCAAGCCATAAAGCTATTCGTTTATTGAAAAATGGATGTCAAGCTTTCCTAGCTCATGTCACGGATCTAAACAAAAATAGGTACCCATTGCCACGTATTGATGACCTGTTTGACCAGTTGCAAGGAGCCAAATTCTTTTCAAAGATTGATCTTCATTCCGGATATCACTAATTGAAGATTAGAACCGATAACACTCCAAAGACGGCTTTCAGAACTCGGTACGGGCATTATGAATTCTTAGTCATGTCTTTTTGATTGACTAATGCTTCTGCTGCCTTCATGGATATGATGAACCGAGTATTCAAGGAATATTTGGATCACTTTGTGGTCGTCTTTATTGATGACATCCTTATTTATTCCTAAAGCCGTGAAGATCATGAGCAACACTTGAGGCTGACACTCTAAAAGCTTCGTGAATACAAGCTTTATGCCAAGTTGAAGAAATGCGAGTTCTGGCTTGAGGAAGTAGCATTCATTGGGCACGTAGTATTAAGTCATGGAATATCTGTTGACCCGACAAAGATTGAAGAAGCTATTCAAAGCTGGGAGCAACCTAAATCAGTTACCGAAGTGCGTAGCTTTCTCAGTTTAGTTGGTTATTATCGGAGATTCGTGGAAGGATTTTCTCGAATCGCTACTCCATTAACTCAGCTGACTCGGAATGATACAAAGTTCGGTTGGAGCGAAGAATGTGAGAAGAGTTTTCAAGAACTCAAGAAGAGACTCATTTCAGCACATTTCTGACAATACCATCTGGCTCGAAGGGATTTGTCATCTACAGTGATGCTTCGGGCAAAGGGTTAGGATGTGTTCTCATGCAACATGGGAAAGTCATAGCCTATGCCTCACGACAACTCAAAGAATATAAGAGGAATTATCCTACTCATGATCTAGAGTTGGCAGCTGTTGTCTTTGCACTAAAGATTTGGAGGCATTACTTGTATGGGGAGAAAGTGGAGATCTTTACGGATCATAAAAGCCTCAAATATTTCTTCACTCAAAAGGAACTCAACATGCGACAACGACGTTGGCTTGAACTGTTGAAAGATTATGATCATACCATTCAATACCATCCTGGAAAAGCGAACGTGGTAGCTGACGCATTGAGTAGAAGATCATATGCGGGTACGCATGTGATATTGTCAACGCAAAGGCCCATTATGTGTGACTTACAAAGGATGGAGATAGAGTTAAAGACTCCAGGGACCCATGTGATGATGACGAATATACGAGTAGAACTGACTTTAATTGATAAAGTTAAGACTGCTCAAGCTACAGACCTAGAGCTGATGCGAATGAGGAAGAAAGTACACGAAGGTGCTATGCCAGAAGCAAGAATTGATGAAGAAGGAATACTTCGAGTCAACTCCAGACTTTGTGTTCCTAACGACCCTGATTTAAAGTATAAATTCATGATGGAGACGCACAACACACCGTTTGCAATCCATCCTGGGAGTACCAAAATGTATCATGATCTTCGTCATACATTTTGGTGGAGCAATATGAAGAGAGAGATAGCATTGTTTATCTCAAGGTGTCTAACTTGTCAACGAGTTAAGGCGGAGCATCAAGTACCAAAAGGTCCATTACAAGCACTTGAAATTCCAGAATGGAAGTGGGAGCACATTACCATGGATTTCGTTACTGGTCTTCCCATGGTTTCTCAAGGCATAGATACAATTTGGGTCATTGTTGATAGATTGACCAAGTCTGCTCATTTCTTACCAATACGAGAAAGTTATACACTTGAACGTCTTGCTCGTATGTACATAAATGAGATTGTAAGACTACATTGTATGCCAGTATCCATAGTTTCTAATCGAGACCCGAAATTCACTTCACGATTTTGGGTTAGTTTGCAAAAAGCTATGGACACAGATTTACGATTTAGTTCAGCATATCACCCTCAGACGGACGGACAATCTGAGAGGACTATTCAAACTCTTGAAGATTTATTAAGACTCTATGTCCTTGACTTCAACGGAAGTTGGGACAAGTTCTTATCGTTGGTAGAGTTTTCCTACAATAATAGTTATCAAGCAAGCATTGGCATGGCTCCATTCGAGGCGTTGTATGGAAGAAAGTGTCGTTCTCCAGTATGATGGGATGAGGTGGGTGAAGCAACGTTGTTGGGACCGGAGTTGGTACGTATGACTACCAAAAAGATTCAAACGATCCGACAACGTATAAAAACCTCACAAGATCGACAAAATAGTTATACTGATCTTCATCGAAAGGACGTAGAATTTGATATAGGAGATCATGTGTTGTTACGAGTTGATCCTTGGAAAGGAGTTACGAGATTTGGAAAGAGAGGAAAGCTCAATCCTCGATTCATTGGCCCATTTTTAATCCTCGATCGAGTAGGAATTGTGGCCTATAGACTTGCTTTACCGCCAAGTATGTCTCGTGTTCATAACGTTTTTCACATATCTATGTTACGTAAATATGTGGAAGACCCGAACCACATTATTAAGTTAGAACCAGACGAAATAGCGGAAGATTTAACGTATAAAGAGGTTCCTGTTCAAATCTTGGATGAGAAGGAACATATTCTACGCTCCAAGGTTATACCTCAAGTCAAAGTTTTGTGGAGAAATCACGATGTTGAGGAAATGACCTGGGAGTTAGAATCTGAAATGAAATCAAGGTATCCTTACCTCTTTGATATACAAGGTACGTACCCTAATTTCGAGGGCAAAATTTCATAAGAAGGGGAGGTTGTAAGACCCCAACTTTTATAAATAAAGATGAATTTTCTATAAATATCATTTTTGAATATTATGGAGTGAAATTGATATAATGTTATAGTTGTGGGTAATATTTATAAATTTTACAAAGTATGTAAGTTCCTATATAAAATTCGATTGGTCGGGGAATATTCGTTTTAGTAGGAAATATTCGTACAACGACGCAATCATTGGTGGACCCCACAACAGAATTATTATCGGATTGAGAAAATGATAAAAATACTTTATGAAAATAACGGCAGAAGTTTTACCGTTAACTGTTGAAACACCCGGTGTTAAAAGTACAGTAATACGCGTAGTTGCACAGTAGCACACGGTATTGATTATTGATACTTACGTGAGAAGTCACTCAGTTTTGTTCAATTATTGCTACAGTAGTTGTTTCATAATATCTCACGTTAGTTGATTCAATTATTGTCAATATTTTATATATTATTAAATCAATAATTGAGAAGACACAGTTATTAATATTATTATTAGCAATATTAACGATGTCTAGAAGTTCAGTCAAGGAGAGGTTTGGTCACCTAATTGCTCGTCAATAGGGAGAAATCCTTATTGGAAAGCCCCCTCTTTCCTGGGAACGACCTGGTCGATTAATATTGTGAATAATAATAATAATGATATATGTTGTTAAAAATATTGAGGAGATTTTTTTTATGAAGTTATTATTGTAAATTTTACTTGTTAATTGGACTCCCCATTTACTTATTTTTTTAAACTATAGGTAGAAGTTATCTCAGTTTTATTTATATAAGTTATTATGATATATATATATATATATATATATATATATATATATATATATATATATATATATGATGGTGATGGAAGTTGAATAATGGGGGGGAGGGGTGTACGGGTAGAAGAAAAAAGAAAGAAAAGAAAGAGATGATTTGAGTGGTGGTATATATATATATATATATATATATATATATATATATATATATATATTTAGTATGTAAGGATTGACATTTGGGGAGGGGGAAGAAATCGATGAATTGCATGGTCGGAAGGGAGAACAATTATTATCATTATATATATAATATATATAATATATTTTATTTAAAAGGTTTATTTTATTAGAATATTTTATGGACCGTCTGATTAAAAGTAAATCAATCTGAACCGTTTATGAATTAGTTACTATGCAGTCCATTCTTCTATAAATACAAGCTTATTCCTTTATTATTTCTTACGAATTCACTGAAACTCTAGAGAGATAAATTATAAAGAAACTATAGAAAGTATTCTGCTACTTCTCCACCCTTATATTCAGTTTATTTTACGGTAAGGGGTATTATTTCTTTTATATTCATGAAGAGAACTTCTGTTATTCTATTATTTATTATTCTATTGGAATAACCTGTATACGCGGGCTACCTTATACTTGGTGAAATTCTTCTGTTATTCCATTCTTTATTATTCTGTCGGAATATCCTGTCTATTCATTTACGCCGAACCTGGTTCCATTATTTATTATTCTGTCGGAATATCATGTCTGTGCATTTACGCCGTACCTGGTTCCATTATTTATTATTATGTCGGAATATCATGTCTGTGCGTTTACGCCGAACCTGGTTTCGTTATTTATTATTCTGTTGGAATAACCTGTCTGTGCGGTCTATCGCATGCCTGGTGATTTCTTTTGTTATTCCATTCTTTATTATACTCAGTTGGTTAACGTTTTGGCTTTTATACTCTATGAAATTAGTGGAATATCCTTGATATTTGCGCTTCATCCAATATATTTTCATGGAAATATTCTTCTGAGCATTCTTGAATTTTACTGCACAAAGCAGTATCATGTTGACAATTTGGACGTTGTTGGTTCCTGGATTAATTAATTCTTGAACTTGTTTTATTGAATTTTTATATCATTGTCAACATCCTCATGTTTATATTTTGTTGAAAGTCATTTGTGGCATGTAGTGCATAGATGGACTTGGTATGATTATGATCAGGGATTATTCGGTGTAATCATGACCGTAATGTTACAAATAATGTGGTAAAAGGTTCTCATTGGCTGGTAGTGCATTGATGGATAGTTGTTGGCATGATCATGACCATTGATGAATACACGAATATATTTGGCTGTGATGCATGGATAATTTGTGGTTGTGATACTAATGAATATCATTGGCCGTAGTGCAGGGATGATGTGGATTATTTATTAAGCTGAGTCCCAGTGAAAAAAGTCATGAAAAACCTTTTAAATTATAAAAGATAGTAGATTTTATTATTCTCTACTTGACTCTTTTAACGGATTGCTTGAACCGCTGCAGTTAAACTTGATGTCTATTGTATTTTATCAGTTTAACATTGTTGAAGACTAATGATAATATATTTTGCATTATCTTAGTCATAATATGTCTTACTGGGCTAGTTGAGCTCACCCTTTCTTTCATTGTTCTCTTCAGGAAATGAGAATATTGCTGGGACGAGTCGGGAAACGGAGTGATGGATCAGATGATAGTATTAGTTGTCCTCACTATGCTATTAAATAGTGTGATAATAAATATAATGAGGACTTATTCTGAGAGTGGATATTATCTAGAAGACAGTATTTATATTGAAACTCACAGCTCTCTTGTGGTATATTAAAGATTGTATTTGTATTCTGTACCATGTATTTGGCGACTCAAAATAGGTGATGTATACCTATTTTGGGGGCGTCACAGTTTTGCATTTTAAAAAGCTTCTAGTTTGTTTTCCAAGTTGGCAGGCGTTGCATGACCTTTCTTTGATAAAACTGAACTTGGGTAGGCTTGCTACTAGGTCCTTAGAGGCCAGTTTTGACATGCTTTTGAAGTTAAGATGAGACAGCCTTCTGTGCCACAGCCAGCTCATTTCTTCAGAGGCTTTAGCCAGAAAGCATATTGTCTCGTCAGAACTCAGTTGACCAAGATTAATAGTGTAGACGTTTCCTTCTCTTGTTCCGTTCAGCTTTATGGAAGAGGTCTTCAGGTCTCTGACTTGACATTGGTTGTTAAAAAAGGTAACTTGATGACCCTTATCATAGAGCTGGTTTATACTCAGAAGATTGTGCTTTAGTCCTTCAACATAGGCTACTTTGCTGAATGATACTACACCATTCTCAACTGAGCCATAACCTCTTGTCTTGCCAGAGCCATTATCTCCAAAGATGACTGTTAGACCCTCTTTCTCTATGAAGTTAGACAGGATGGCTTTGTTCCCAGTCATTTGTCGTGAGCATCCATTATCCAGGTACCAAGTTGTGATCGTGGAGCTCCGTTCCTGCATTGAGATTTAAGCTCTCATTTTGGTACCCATACTTGCATAGGTTCTATCTTGTTAATACCCTTGGGAACCCAAATCTGCTTGACTTTGGGTTTGATATGCGTATGATTATTGTAACATATTGTAGCCTTATGACCTATCTTATCACTTACAAAACATCTAGCATGATGCATGCTTGTGAGTGTGTGAGGATTATTTTTCCATTTGAACTTATGTGGAGTTATGGTTGTCCTTCCTTTATATTGATTCTTCCTCTACTATTTCCACCTGGTTGGTTTGTGGAGTTAATTTTGCTCGACTCCACGATCCTTCGAGATTGGAGGGCAGTGACTAAGTTACTCTTCTCTTTTCTGAATCCTAGGCCAACATGGGATCCGTTATGCCTTGTAGCATAGATTGGATCAGAAGGGCAGGGATGGGCTGGTTCTTCCTTCTGTGAGGATTTCACAAATACAATGCTTTTATTGAGGTTTGAAGTACTACTGATGTTAGTTTCCTTTGACTTTTCCACATGTGGTTTTGAGGTGGATTCCCCAAAATCTAAACTTGTTCTGTCAGATGCACTTTTCTGACTGGAGATCTGGGAGTCCATGGATGAAGATGATATATTCCACGTTAAGATTGTCTTTTCTAGTTCCTCAATCTTGGAGGTTAGATTTGACTCTCTTTATGCATTAAGTTTGTTGATCTGTTTTAAGAGTTTATTCTCAGCTTCAAATTTGGAAAGAGAGTTAGTATTTAGAAGTGTTGTTTCCAATTCTTCTTGAACTTTCTCTTTCTCTTTTTGAAGAAGAGAATAATCTTTAGACAGAACTCTGAACTATTTCATGTATTGATGAAGATCAGATGTTATGCCATGTAGTGCAGTTCTTAAATCATCAATATCAACATTAGGGGAGTTAAAGTCAAATACCTCATCGATACTTACTTCATGATTGTCAGGGCTTTTCTTATCCTTTGAATTTTTGGCCATTAGACTTATATTTGCTACTTAAGGATCTTCATCATCTCCAGACTCAGGAGTTGTGTCATTGTCTGAGTCACTCCATTATCCTCCAGCCACAACACCATTGTCTTTCTTTTGGAGCCTCTTGTTGCCTATGAATTCTTTTTTTGAATTTGATTTCCTCTTTAGTTCTTCTCTAAGAGGTTTATTGCAATTTACAATGAAATGTCTAAACTTCTTGTAGTTGTAGCATAAGTCATTTATCTGCTCCTGGCTGTTGTTGTTGTTGAATCTCTTAGGTTTGTTGCTTTTGCCTTTACGCATGAACCTCTTAAGTCTTCTTACCAGCATTGCAATATCCTCATCATCATCATCCTCAGAGTCAAAGTAATTTTCAGTGTTAGCTTTGGAGATGGTATCTGTTGCTTTGAGAGAAACTCCTTTGTCCTTCTTTCTTCTTTTAGATAGAGTCTCTGCTCGCTGAGTCAGCTCTAGTTCATAGGTGAGAAAGTTTCCATAGAGTTGTTGAATAGTCATTTCACAGAGATTCTTTGATTCTCTGATGGCAGTGGTTTTGGCATCCCACTTGCTAGGTAAAGCTCTCATGAACTTTATGATCATATTATTATTTGGATAGATCTTTCCAAAAGCTCGAAGAGTGTTGAGCAGAACATTGAATCTTTCATAAGTTGAAGTGACATTGTCATCTGGTACATGGGCAAACATTTCATATTATTGAGTTAGAAGAGATTATTTGTTTACTCTGAATTCTTCAGTTCCTTCGTGCATAATAAGCAATGCTTCTCATACTTCCTTTGCAGTTTTGCTGTTGACCACATTTCCAAACAGGCCATCTTCTAAAGACTAGAACATAATGTTGTTGGCCTTTTTGTCGAGTTGAACAACTTTCTTTTTGTTTTCAGTCCATTCAGCTTTGACCTTGATTTGAACTCTGTTTGGATCTTCTGGAATTGGTGCGAGCTTTGTTGGGATGTAGGGCCCATTTATGACAGTTTCAAATAGCTTTTCATCTACTGAGTCCATGTATGCTTAGATACAAACTTTTAAGTAGGCAAATTTATCTTTGTTGCATATAGGTGGCTTGCTACCTCCTCTAGTCTTTGATTCGCTTATCATGCGCCATTGGATCTACTCAAGCTTTAGAGGCTGACTGAGAGAACCTGCTTTGATACCAATTGTTAGTTCCTAGAGGCACAATAGTTATCTAGAAGTGGGGATTGAATAGATATTTTAAATTTTCTTTTCCAAAGAACTTTATCAAATTTGTTAACTAGTTTTAACGGAATATATGATTTGTTTGTTCCCCTTTAAGATAAATAGAGATAATAGTTAACTGGCAGATATAACAAATGTAGTAGATAAAGTACGAATATAAAAGACATAGAGAATTTAAGTAGTTCAGAGCAGTCAAGGCTCCTAGTCCACTCTTCTACTCCTTGAGTAGGAAATCCACTAAGGATGTCTTTACAATCTTTGAATCACACAGTTTCCTTCAAGAACAACAGTCTTGGAACTTCTTAGTTCACTCAGAACTCTTCAAGTCTAGTAGACTTGGAACTTCTTACTTCACTTAATTATGGTTGAGTTCTTGAATGGTGCTACTCAGTTGCCGTTAAGCTTGTGTTTACAAGAACTGAGTAGCTAAGCAAGCTTTCTTTTCAGATCGTAGAGTTGAGCGTTGAGTGTTCTTCAGCTTTTCATTGTGTACTTACTTGCCGCTTGCATCTGATTTGTATATAAGGTGCCTTTGAAATGTATTCGTTGGAAGGCATCCGTTGAAGCGTTAATTGTATTTGACATTTCTAAACACTGAGGTTGACTTTCTACAAGTCTTTTGTTTAGCCATATGGCCCACTGACACAGCATACTGCTATCTCACCTAACACCTGAAAAGGTTTTTTCGGCTGACATGTAGTACTTTCTTTAGCTTCTTCAATACATTTCTTTGTTATATACTAAGGATGAGTGTTGGATCAATGGGATTCCCGAGAGTCTCAACTTCTATAATCCATTCCACATTTGTTGTAATTTATTCTTAAACAAATGGACAAAGCTCGATGCTTCTAATGCAGATAGATGATGCACAACGATCATGACCGTGGTTTCTTGAAACATTAGTGCTTGATCTGTTACTGATAGAAGAGAACACTACGATATCTCTTAAGCACTGGTAGACTATGATATTTGCTTGCTTGATTTGTAGACTCTACGCTTTCGAAAACACACCATGATTCTTGAGTTAGCTCAGTAGGCGTTTGAACCACTCTACGATTCTGGGAGAGGCCCTCCAAAGCAGACACACTACGATCTCGATGATCTATGATTCTGCCTTGACTTCTGCAATCTATTGACCGGCTTGACAGACTACGATTCTGTTGAAGCCTATCTATTATATCTCAAAAATTAGATCAACCTAACAACTTTGATCTTTTCTTCTATACATTCATTTACAAAATTTTAAACATAAAGCACATATCAAACCTAACAATTTTGATCTATCACTAACTCCTTGTACATTAATTTCTTGAAGGACTTTACATATAAGCATGATTATTTACTTTCAACATCAAATTTAAATATGCAATTCCCAATAAACACCATGACATGTATGTTTGATAAGTAGACTTTATAACTACTTATCCGGTATCTGTTACTTGAATTAGTTGCTTAAAATCATGTTTCTTAGTTATTTTTTATGCATTTTGTGTTCATTTTGTAAATTACATGCTTGGGAGTTGTGTGAATGACTATTGGTATGCAAGAAGGGAAGATTGAAGGACTTTTAACACCAAATTGGATGCATGTTCTTGGCTTAGAACTTAGATTTTATTGTAGATCTACTTCTTAGCTTTCCAGAACATCTTAAATTGTCCCAATCGGAGTTCGGATGCGAGAGTTATGGCCTTTTCATCAATAAAGATCAAAGCTAAGAGTTGTCATGCTTTTCATTTACATAACATCTACTTCAAGCCCGATTTCCACCTTGATCCAATCCAAATCTATTAATTCTCAAAGAATAAAAGTTATAGAGCTCGTCGATATCCTCGATTTGGTAGGGGGCATGCCTCGTAACTCATCCCAGATCAAAAGTTATGGTCGTTTTACCAGAGGACATTGCAGCAAAAAATTTCCATGAAGGACCCCCGTCGGGGCGGGCTATTTAAGCCTATTACCCCCCACCGGGGCGGGGGTACGGGCCAGAACACGTTTTTGATGCATTTTGGGTCGAATTTTGATACCTTTTTTACTCCAAATTAGATTGGGTTTGCTCCTAAGCTAAAAATTAGACTTATAACCTATAAATACATGATGAGAGGCATAAAAGAGAGGATAGATATAGATTAGATTAGAAGGAGGATTCCATTAGATTAGTTTAGAGTAGATTAGATCAAAACCCTAGTTCTTATGAGATTTGAAGATTGAAGCAACTTGGAGACCATTGAAGATTCAAAGTAGGAGCGAGGAGGGAGCTTTAAATCTGCAGATAATAGATTCTATCTTCTTATCTTCTTCTATCTTTGTCTTTTAATGTGTATTCAAGCGTGGATTCTTAGTTTTAATTTAATAAACTAATTCTTTGTTTGAGATTACAATAGATCTTATTGTATAGTTTATTTTAATACGTTTCGTTATCAATTATTATGTTCTATTGTCAGGATTGTCTATTGTGGTTTGGACTTAATTGCTTAATTGCTTAGCTAACAATTACCGTGATAATCTATATGAACTTGAGAGACGAAGTTTAAATTTAGATCTGATCATGATAGCATGTGTTTGTGATTTCTGTATAGATGAAATTCATGATTCGTGTTTAGGATAGAGATATGCCTTTACGCTATATGAAATCTTATAGAGAACTTGTGCTTTAAATCCTTTTTAATTGTAATTCACGTAGAGATATAGCGGATTAGTTAATTAGGGTGTCTTGCTTAATTATATTATATGTGGATTTAAGTGAGTATGTGTATTATGCATCGAGAGGTGGTTTTATCTGCTTTAGTGTTCTTGATTAACAATTCAGGATAGAAAATAATTGATGAGATGTGTGTTAACTTAAATGAAGCAATAAGTGAAGTTGTGATCTTAAATCTCCGTAATCTAATTTTTAATTAGTGGTAATTAGAATTAGTGTAATTAAATAATTTAATTTATATAATTTGAAATTCATTCGTTTAAATAAGATTGAGTTGGTTACGGGTTAGTACTTGGTGATTTTTTATTAAACAATTCCTCGTGGGAACGATACTCTACTTTCACTTTATTACTTGTTGACCACGTATACTTGCGTGTTGTGCGTAATTAGATTTTACCCAACAAGTTTTTGGCGTCGTTGCCAGGGAATTAGTTTAATATTTTTTTTCCAATATTAGCTTCAATCTAATTAGTCTTAATTTAAACATTTTGTTTTCTTTTTATTTAATGCTCTCCCTATTTTTCTTTCTTTTCAGGTACCATGGACGGATGCAATTATCAATGGCCATATACAAAAAGGACTCCACCAAGGGACACAGGAATTGATGGACTCAATGCATTTTTTGCATTGTCAACACAGATTGAGACACTTTCGAGGAAGTTGGACGCTTTTGCAGCACAACGTCGTCAAAGTGTGGCAGTTACTTGTGATTATTGTGTTGGAAATCATCTGAGTCATCAATGCACCGTCTGTTTTAAGCTGGTACCATATAGTGGTGATTAGCTCAACAACTATGTTGAGCCTAACTATCACCGAGATTGGGAGTATCACCCGGATTCTTCAGGGAGCTACATTTATGATGACCAATATTATGCTCTAAATCTATCATACACACCGGAATTTTCATGTCCACCTCTATTGCCACAAGAAGAAAAGCCAAATCCGAGAGATGTAATATTGAAGGGCATAGCAAACCTAGAGGAGATGATGATTAGCCAAGAGTTGTCAACCCAAAATTTTAATAATCGGATGGAACAACTCGTCACTACCTCAACCAATGGTCCTCAATACATGGCTTCCGAGGCTGGGGGAATTATTGTCCAAGTTCATAGCAGATGAGGAAAAGATGAGTAATTAAGCGAGGTCAAATCAAAATCTTACGGATTAGATAGAGCAAATGACCAAAGCCATAAGATATTTGATGTCTTAGGTTGCTCTGAGGAGCAAAAGGTTCCATTTGCCACCTTCATGTTGAGAGGAGAGACATATTACTGGTGGAAATTCATAAAGCATACCCAACCTGTCACACTGAAGATTTCTTGGGAGAGGTTCCAAGAACTGTTCAACGAGAAGTACTTTTCCGAAAGTATTCGTCACATAAAACAGGTAGAGTTCATCAATCTGGAACAAAACAATATGACCGTGTCGCAGTGCGAAGCTAAGTTTGCCGAGTTGTCTTGGTTTACGTCCCACTTGGTTGATAATTAAGAGAGAATGACGCGAATATTTCTGCGAGATTTGAAACTTGAAACTTGAAATATGTCAATAGCTCATTTCTCACAAACTGTGTTTGTATTCAGATGTTGTAAATAGGGCTCAGTTATTACAGCGTGATAATGAGTCAACCCAACCAAGAGAGAGCAGTCAACAAAATGATAATACCAGTGGTAGCAGTCATCGAAGTGGTGACAACAAACGTGGAGGAAGTCAACATGCCAGAACTGGTAACCACTTTTGTAAGACCCCAACTTTTATAAATAAAGATGAATTTTCTATAAATATCATTTTTGAATATTATGGAGTTAATTTGATATAATATTATAGTTGTGGGTAATATTTATAAATTTTGCAAAGTACGCAAGTTGTTATATAATATTCGATTGGTCGGAGAATATTCGTTTTAACAGGGAATATTCGTACAACGGCACAATCATTGGTGGACCCCACAACGGAATTATTGTCGGATTGAGAAAACGACAAAAATATTTTATTAAAAATAACGGCAAAAGTTTTACCATTGATACTGTTGAACTACTCGGTAGTAAAAGTACAGTAATACGTATGGTTGCATAGTAGCACACGGTATTGATTATTAATGCTTATGTGAGAAGTCACTCAGTTTGATTCAATTATTGTCAGTTAATAATATGAATTATTTAGCGATAATGACGTTTTGTTTTATTCGTATTATTAACGTAATAAAACAGAAATATCTTTTTATATAAAACAGATTACTTTATTAAAGTTATTCTATAAATAGAATATATTATATTTTATTTAAAAGATTTTTCTTTAAATATGGACCGTCAGATTAAAGTAATCAATCTGGACCGTTCATGGATTAGTTACTATGCATTCTATTTTTCTATAAATAGCAGCTCATTCCTTCATTATTTCTTACGAATTCACTGAACTCTAGAGAGAGAAACTATAGAGTGAGAAGAAAAGTGTTCTGCTACTTAACTACTTCCTTATTTCAGCTCTTCTTTAAAACGGTAAGGGGTGTTATTCTTTCTTATTCATGAAGAGAACTGTTGTTATTTCATTTTTTATTATTCTGTTGGAATAACCTGTATACGTGGTTTACCTTATACTTGGTGACATTCTTCTGTTATTCTGTTGGAACATCATGTCTGTGTGTTTTACACCGGACCTGGTTCCGTTTTTATTATTATTCTGTTGGAACATCCTGTCTGTGTGTTTTACACCGGACTTGGTTCCTTCTTATTATTATTCTGTTGGAACATCCTGTCTGTGTGTTTTACACCGGACCTGGTTCTGTCTTTATTATTATTCTGTTGGAATATCCTGTCTGTGCGTTTTACGCCGGACCTGATTCTATTATTTATTATTCTGTTGGAATAACCTGTCTATGCGGTCTATCGCATGCATGGTGATTTCTTTTGTTAATCCATTCTTTATTATACTCAGTTGGTTAAGTTTTAACTTTTATACTCCATGAAATTAGTGGAATATCCTTGATAATTGCGGTTCATCCAGTATCTTTTCATGAAAATATTCTTCTAAGCATTCTTGAATTTTACTCCACAAAGCAGTATCATGTTGACAATTTGGACGTTGTTAATTCTTGGATAAATTAATTCTTGAACTTGTTTTATTGAATTCTTATATCATTGTCATCATCCTCATGTTTATAAAATGTTGAAAGTCATCTGTGGCCTGTAGTGCATAGATGGACTTGGTATGATTATGACCAGGGATTATTCGGTATAATCATGACCGTAATGTTACAAATGATGTGGTAAACGTTCTCATTGGCCCGTAGTGCATTGATGGACAGTTGTTGGCATGATCATGACCATTAATGAATACACGAATATCCTTGGCCTTAGTGCAGGGGTGATTCGATGTTGTGGATTATTTTTTTAAGCTGAGTCTCAGCGATAACAGTGTTGAAAAACTTTTAAGTCATAGAAGATAGTAGATTTTATTCTCTACTTGACTCTTTTAATGGATTGTTTGTTCCGCTGCAGTTAAACTTGATGTTCGTTATATTTTATCAGTTTAACACTGTTGAAGGCTAATGATAATTTATTCTGCATTATCTTAGTCATAATATTTCTTACTGGGCTAGTTGAACTCACCCTTTCTTTCACTGTTCTCTTCGGGACATGAGAATATAGCTGGGACGAGTCGGGGAACGGAGTGATGGACCAGATGATAGTATTAGTAGTCCTTACTATTCTATGTAATAGTGTGATAATAATTGTAATGAGGACTCCTTTTGAGTATGGATACTCTCTAGAAGATAATATTTGTATTCAAACTCACAGTTTATATTTTGTCGTATTGTGCACGACAGTTGTATTAGTAAGTTGTATTTGAATTCTGTACCATGTATCTGGCGACCCAAGATGGGTGATGTATACCTATTTTTGGGGGTGTCACAATTGGTATCAGTGCTTAGGGATATGATCCCTGGCTAAGATGTGAGAATAGAACTAGGAGGGGAGAGACGGTTAATTCCTTCGCTAGTATGACCTACATAAGTTTATTTGTATGGTATTTAATTGGTTGGTCATCATGTAAGGATAATATATGACATATCAATTAACTTTTATTTTGTGGCAGTATCTGAAAATGACATATGAGAATGTTGAGAATAGGAATGGAGCGCAGGCGACTGTTGATTCACCACATATCAATAATCAGGATAATGTGCATCAGGAAGGTGACAATCCTCATGCAAACAACAACACTGACCAGATGATGAATGATGGAATGTTCAGAAGCTTTATCCAGTTCATGCAACAGCAAGCGAGAGCGGCTCCTGTCCAAAATATAGGTGGAAACACTGAAAACTCTCGGACGGTCACCGCTAAACAGTTCAAGGAGCTGGGACCACCGGAGTTTAAGGGAGAGCCAAAACCACTTATAGCGAAAACATGGATAAAGCAGATCACTAATATATTTGATGTCTTGGGATGCTCCGAGGAGCAAAAGGTTCCCTTTGCCGCCTTTATGTTGCGAGGAGAGGCAGATTACTGGTGGGAATCGATTAAGCGTACTCAACCTGCCGCACTGAAGATGTCTTGGGAGAAGTTCCAAGAGCTGTTCAATGATAAATACTTTCCCGAAAGTGTTCGTCACATGAAGGAGGTGGAGTTCATCAAATTGGAGCAGAATAATATGGCCGTGTCGCAGTATGAGGCTAAATTTGCTGAGTTGTCCCGGTTTGCGTCCCACTTGGTGGATAATGAAGAGCGAATGACGCGAACGTTTTTGCGAGGTTTGAAACCTGAGATACGTCAACATCTTATTTCTCATAAACTGTGTTTGTATTCAGATGTTGTGAATATGGCTCAGTTAGTGGAGCGTGATAACGAGTCAACGCAACCAAAAGAGAGTAGTCGGCAAAATGATAATACCAGTGAGAGCAGTCATCGAAGCGGTGATAACAAGCTTGGAGGGAATCATTAGGCCAGAAATGGTAACCACTTCGGTGGTAATCAGGGCCAAAACAATAAGAATGGTTATTTCAAGAAGAGGAGATTCAACAATGATGGAAAAACGTCAGCACTAGCACCCGTTGTGAAGGAAGGAGAACGACCACCTATCATATGTTTCAAATGCAGAGGGGAGGGGCACATCAGTCCAAACTGCGCGATGCCGTCTAAAGCATGTTATAATTGTGGAAGAGAAGGTCATTTAGCTCGATTTTGTCGTTTACCAAAAACAAGATCAGCCAAGATAGAGACACCAAAGGCCGTCCCAGAAAAATCAAAACCGGTAGTGCAAGGGAAAACGTTTGTTGTGACCTCCCAGAAAGTAAGGAACCAGAATGAGGTCATCACGGGTAAGCTTATCATAAACTCTAACGAAGTCTATACTTTATTTGATACCGGTTCTACCCATTCTTTTATTTCTCCTACTTGCGCTCATCGATTAAATTTGACTCCGGAGAAATTAGACTTTGACTTATCTGTTGAAACTCTATTGGGGGAAACCTTCATTACATCCATGGTTTATAAGTCTTGTTTGGTTCAAGTTGGTACCCACACAATACCTGTCGATCTTATTTCATTAAAAATACTTGCATTTGACGTGATTCTAGGGATTGATTAGTTAACTAC
Source organism: Panax notoginseng (assembly GCA_016801055.1). NCBI lineage: Eukaryota > Viridiplantae > Streptophyta > Magnoliopsida > Apiales > Araliaceae > Panax > Panax notoginseng. The sequence continues at coordinate 67,736,481 of CM029014.1, read as the reverse complement.
TCATCATGCAAAAATTGATTGTTTTCGTAAGTTTGTTAGCTTTCATATTCCTAATCGATCTATTATGCGAATTCAAGCAACCAAACCATTAAAATCAATCGAGTTCATCTCAAGCCATAAAGCTATTCGTTTATTGAAAAACGGATGTCAAGCTTTCTTAGCTCATGTCACGGATCTAAACAAAAATACGTCAGTTTTGAATGATATTTCTATTGTTAATAAATTCCATGACGTATTCCCTGAAGAACTTCCTGGCCTACCCCCAGAGCGTGAAATTGAATTTTGTATCGACCTTGAACCCGGTACAAAACCCATTTCCAAAGCCCCATATCGAATGGCTCCTATTGAACTTCAGGAGTTAAAGATCCAACTGCAGGAATTGTTAGACATTGGCTTTATTCGTCCTAGTACTTCTCCTTGGGGTGCTCCTGTGCTATTCGTGAAGAAGAAAGATGGAAGTATGCGACTTTGTATTGATTATCGGGAGTTGAATCATGTCACCATCAAAAACAGGTACCCATTGCCACGTATTGATGACCTGTTTGACCAGTTGCAAGGAGCACAATTCTTTTCAAAGATCGATCTTCGTTCTGGATATCATCAGCTGAAGGTTAGAACTGAGGATATTCCAAAGACGACTTTCAGAACTCGGTACGGGCATTATGAATTCCTAGTCATGTCCTTTGGATTGACTAATGCTCCTGCTGCCTTCATGGCTATGATGAACCGGGTATTCAAGGAATATTTGGATCACTTTGTGGTCGTCTTTATTGATGACATCCTTATTTATTCCAAAAGCCGTGAAGATCATGAGCAACACTTGAGGCTGGTACTCTAAAAGCTTCGTGAATACAAGCTTTATGCCAAGTTGAAGAAATGCGAGTTCTGGCTGGAGGAGATAGCATTCCTTGGGCACGTAGTATCAAGTCGTGGAATATCGGTTGACCCGGCAAAGATTGAAGCTATTCAAAGCTGGGAGCAACCTAAATCAGTGACCGAAGTACGTAGCTTTCTTGGTTTAGCTGGTTATTATCGGAGATTCGTGGAAGGATTTTCTCGAATCGCTACTCCATTAACTCAGCTGACTCGGAAAGATACAAAGTTCGGTTGGAGCGAAGAATGTGAGAAGAGTTTTCAAGAACTCAAGAGGAGACTTATTTCAGCACCTGTTCTAACAATACCATCTGGCTCGGAGGGATTTGTCATCTACAGTGATGCTTCGAGCAAAGGGTTGGGATGCGTTCTCATGCAACATGGAAAAGTCATAGCCTATGCATCAAGACAACTCAAGGAATATGAAAGGAATTATCCTACTCATGATCTAGAGTTGGCAGCTGTTGCCTTTGCACTTAAATTTTGGAGGCATTACTTGTATGGGGAGAAGGTGGAGATCTTTACGGATCATAAAAGCCTCAAAATTTCTTCACTCAAAAGGAACTCAACATGCGACAACGACGTTGGCTTGAACTGTTGAAAGATTATGATCATACCATTCAATACCATCCTGGAAAAGCGAACGTGGTAGCTGACGCATTGAGTAGAAGATCATATGCAAGTACGAGTGCAATATTGTCAACACAAAGGCCCATTTTGTGTGACTTGCAAAGGATGGAGATAGAGTTAAAGACTTCAGGGACCCATGTGATGATGGCGAATATACGAGTAGAACCAACTTTAATCGATAAAGTTAAAGCTGCTCAAGCTACAGACCTGGAGCTGATGCGTATGAGGAAGAAAGTGCAAGAAGGTGCTATGCCGGAAGCAAGAATCGATGAAGAAGGAATACTTCGAGTCAACTCCAGACTTTGTGTTCCTAATAACCCTGATTTAAAGTATGAAATCATGATGGAGGCGCACAACACACCGTTTGCAATCCATCCTGGAAGTACCAAAATGTATCATGATCTTCGTCATACATTTTGGTGGAGCAATATGAAGAGAGAGATAGCGTTGTTTATCTCAAGGTGTCTAACTTGTCAACGAGTCAAAGCGGAGCATCAAGTACCAAAAGGTCCATTGCAACCACTTGAAATTTCAGAATGGAAGTGGGAGCACATTACCATGGATTTCGTTACCGGTCTTCCTAAGGTTTCTCAAGGTATAGATGCGATTTGGGTCATTGTTGATAGATTGACCAAGTCTGCTCATTTCTTACCGATACGAGAAACTTATACACTTGAACGTCTTGCTCGTATGTACATAAACGAGATTGTAAGACTGCATGGTATGCCAGTATCCATAGTTTCTGATCGAGACCCAAGATTCACTTCACGATTTTGGGTTAGTTTACAAAAAGCTATGGGCACGGATTTACGATATAGTTCGGCATATCATCCTCAGACGGACGGACAATCAGAGAGGACTATTCAAACTCTAGAAGATTTATTAAGACTCTGTGTCCTTGACTTCAAGGGAAGTTGGGACAAGTTCTTACCATTGGTGGAGTTTTCCTACAACAACAGTTATCAAGCAAGTATTGGCATGGCTCCATTCGAAGCATTGTATGGAACAAAATGTCGTTCTCCAGTATGCTGGGATGAGGTGGGTGAAGCAACGTTGTTGGGACCGAAGTTGGTACGTATGCCTACAGAAAAGATTCAAACGATCTGACAACGTATAAAAACCTCACAAGATCGACAAAAGAGTTATGCTGATCTTCATCGAAAGAACGTGGAATTTGATATAGGAGATCACGTGTTCTTACGTGTTGCTCCATGGAAAGGAGTTACGAGATTTGGAAGAGAGGAAAGCTCAATCCTCGATTCATCGGTCCATTTTTAATCCTCGATCGAGTAGGAACTATGGCTTATAGACTCGCTTTACCGCCAAGTATGTCTCGTGTTCATAACATTTTTTACATACCCATGTTACGTAAATATATGGAAGACCCGAACCACATTATTGAGTTAGAACCGGACGAAATAGCAGAAGATTTGACGTATGAAGAAGTTCCTGTTCAAATCTTGGAGAAGAAAGAACATATTCTACGCTCCAAGTTTATACCTCAAGTCAAAGTTTTGTGGAGAAACCACGATGTTGAGGAAATGACTTGGGAGTTAGAATCTGAAATGAAATCAAGGTATCCTTACCTCTTCGACATACCAGGTACGTACCCTAATTTCGAGGGCGAAATTTTATAAGAAGGGGATGTTGTAAGACCCCAACTTTTATAAATAAAGACGAATTTTCTATAAATATAATTTTTGAATATTATGGAGTTAATTTGATATAATGTTATAGTTGTGGGTAATATTTATAAATTTTACAAAGTACGCAAGTTGTTATATAATATTCGATTGGTCGGGGAATATTCGTTTTCACAGGGAATATTCGTACAACGGCACAATCATTGGTGGACCCCACAACGGAATTATTGTCGGATTGAGAAAACGACAAAAATATTTTATTAAAAATAACGGCGGAAGTTTTACCATTGATATTGTTGAACTACTCGGTAGTAAAAGTACAGTAATACGTATGGTTGCATAGTAGCACACGGTATTGATTATTAATGCTTATGTGAGAAGTCACTCAGTTTGATTCAATTATTGTCAATTAATAATATGAATTATTTAGCGATAATGACGTTTTATTTTATTCGTATTATTAACGTAATAATACAGAAACATCTTTTTATATAAAATAGATTACTTTATTAAAGTTATTCTATAAATAGAATATATTATATTTTATTTAAAAGATTTTTTTTTTAAATATGGACCGTCAGATTAAAGTAATCAATCTGGACCGTTCATGGATTAGTTACTATGCATTCCATTTTTCTATAAATAGCAGCTCATTCCTTCATTATTTGTTACGAATTCATTGAACTCTAGAGAGAGAAACTATAGAGAGAAACTATAGAGAGAGTGAAGAAAAGTATTCTGCTACTTAACTACTTCCTTATTTCAGCTCTTCTTTAAAATGGTAAGGAGTGTTATTCTTTCTTATTCATGAAGAGAACTGTTGTTATTTCATTTTTTATTATTCTGTTGGAATAACCTGTATACGCGATTTACCCTATAATTGGTGACTTTCTTCTGTTATTCTGTTGGAACATCCTGTCTGTGTGTTTTACACCGGACCTGGTTCCGTTTTTATTATTATTCTGTTGGAATATCCTGTCTGTGTGTTTTACACCGGACCTGGTTCCGTCTTATTATTATTCTGTTGGAACATCCTGTCTGTATGTTTTACACCGGACCTGGTTCCGTCTTTATTATTATTCTGTTGGAATATCCTGTCTGTGCGTTTTACGCCGGACCTGATTCCATTATTTATTATTCTGTTAGAATAACCTGTCTATGCGGTCTATCGCATGCATGGTGATTTTTTTTGTTATTCCATTCTTTATTATACTCAGTTGGTTAAGTTTTAACTTCTATACTCCATGAAATTAGTGGAATATCCTTGATAATTGCGGTTCATCCAGTATCTTTTCATGAAAATATTCTTCTAAGCATTCTTGAATTTTACTCCACAAAGCAGTATCATGTTGACAATTTGGACGTTGTTAATTCTTGGATAAATTAATTCTTGAACTTGTTTTATTGAATTCTTATATTATTGTCATCATCCTCATGTTTATAAAATGTTGAAAGTTATCTGTGGCCTGTAGTGCATAGATGGACTTGGTATGATTATGACCAGGGATTATTCGGTATAATCATGACCGTAATGTTACAAATGATGTGGTAAAAGTTCTCATTGGCCCGTAGTGCTTTGATGGACAGTTGTTGGCATGATCATGACCATTAATGAATACACGAATATCCTTGGCCGTAGTGCAGGGGTGATTCGATGTTGTGGATTATTTTATTAAGCTGAGTCTCAGCGATAACAGTGTTGAAAAACCTTTTAAATCATAGAAGATAGTAGATTTTATTTTCTACTTGACTCTTTTAATGGATTGCTTGTTCCGCTGCAGTTAAACTTGATGTTCGTTATATTTTATCAGTTTAACACTGTTAAAGGCTAATGATAATTTATTCTGCATTATCTTAGTCATAATATTTCTTACTGGGCTAGTTGAGCTCACCCTTTCTTTCACTGTTCTCTTCAGGACATGAGAATATAGCTGGGACGAGTCGGGGAACAGAGTGATGGACCAGATGATAGTATTAGTAGTCCTCACTATTCTATGTAATAGTGTGATAATAATTGTAATGAGGACTCCTTTTGAGTATGGATACTCTCTAGAAGATAATATTTGTATTCAAACTCACAGTTTATATTTTGTCGTATTGTGCACGACAGTTGTATTAGTAAGTTGTATTTGAATTCTGTAACATGTATCTGACGACCCAAGATGGGTGATGTATACCTATTTTTGGGGGCGTCACAACTTTGGTGGTAATCATGGCCAAGACAATAGAAGTGAAAATTTCAAGAATGGGAGATTCCACAATGATGGAAAGACGTCAGGACCAGCACCCGTTGTTAAGGAAGGAGAACGACAACCGATCGTATGCTACAAATGCGGAGGGGAGGGACACATCAGTCCAAAGTATACGCAGCAGTCCAAAATATGTAATAATTATGAAAGAGAAGGTCACCTAGCCCGATTTTATCGGGCAGTAAAGCCAAATCCAGCTGGGATGGAGGCACTAAAGGCCGTCCTAAAGAAGTCAAAACCGATAGTTTAAGGGAGAGTGTTTGTCGTAACCTCCCAAAAAGCGAGAAATCCGAACGAGGTCATCACGGTTAAGCTAATCATAAACTCTTGCGAAGTCTAGACCTTATTTGATACCGGTTCTACCTATTCTTTTATTTCTCCTACTTGCGCTCAACGTTTAAATTTAACTCCGAAGAAATTAGACTTTGACTTATCTGTTGAAACTCTATTGGGAGAAACCTTCATTATATCCACTATTTATAAGTCTTGTTTGATTCAAATTGGCAACCGCACGTTACCTATCGATCTTATTTCTTTGAAAATACTTGCATTTGATGTGACTTTAGGGATTGATAACTACTTATCATGTAAAAATTGATTATTTTCATAAGGTTGTTAGCTTTCATATTCCTAACCAACCTATTATGCGAATTCAAGCAACGACACCACTAAAGTCAATCACTGTCATATCAAACTATAAAGCTATTCGTTTATTGAAAAATGGATGACAAGCTTTCGTAGCCCATGTCACAGATTTAAACAAAAATACATCTGATTTGAATGATATTTCTATTGTTAATAAATTTGCTGATGTATTTCCCAAAGAACTTCCTGGCCTACCCCCGTAACGTGAAATCGAGTTTGGTATCGACCTTGAACCCGGTAAAAAACTCGTTTCCAAAACCCTATATTGAATGGCTCCTTGAACTTCAGGAGTTAAAGACCCAACTGCAGGTATTGTTAGACATCGGTTTCATTCGTCCTAGTACGTCTCCTTGGGGTGCTCCTGTTCTATTCTTAAAGAAGAAAGATGGAAGTATGCGACTTTGTATTGACTATCGGGAGTTGAATCATGTCACCATTAAAATTAGGTATCTGTTACCTCGTATTGATGACCTATTTGACCAGTTGCAAGGCACCAAATTATTTTTAAAGATCGATCTTCATTCCGGATATCATCAGTTAAAGATTAAAACTAATGACTAATGCTCCTGCCGCATTTATGAATACGATGAACCGAGTATTCAAGGAATATTTGAATCACTTTGTAGTCGTCTTTACTGATGACATCCTCATTACTCCAAAAGCCGTGAAGATAATGAGCAACACTTGAGGCTGATACTCCAAAAGCTTCGTGAAAACAAGCTATATGCTAAGTTGAAGAAATGCGAGTTCTTGCTTGAGGAAGTAGCATTCCTTGGGCATGTGATATCGAATCATGGAATATCTGTTGACCTAGCAAAGATTGAAGCAATTCAAATCTTGGAGCAACCTAAGTTAGTGACCGAAGTACATAGCTTTCTCGGCTTAGTTGGTTATTATCAGAGATTCGTGGAATATTTTTCTCGAATCGCTACTCCATTAACTCAGCTGACTAGGAAAGATACAAAATTCGGTTGGAGCAAGGAATGTGAGAAGAGTTTTCAAGAACTCAAGAGGAGACTCATTTTAGCACCTGTTTTGATAATACCATCTGGTTCGGAGGGATTTGTCATCTACAGCGATGCTTCAGGCAGGGGGTTAGGATGTGTTGTCATACAACATGGAAAAGTCATAGCCTATGCCTCACGACAACTTAAAGAATATGAGAGAAATTATCTTACTCATGATCTAAAGTTGGCAGCTGTCGTTTTCACACTTAAAATCTGGAGGCATTACCTGTATAAGGAGAAAGTGGAGACCTATACGGATCATAAAAGCCTCAAATATTTCTTCACCCAAAACAAAACTCAACATGCAGAAACGATGTTGGCTCGAGCTTTTAAAAGATTACGATCATATTATTCAGTACCATCCTGGAAAGGTAAACGTGGTAGCTGACGCATTGAATAGAAGATTATATGCGGGTACGAGTGCGATATTGTCAACGTAAAGGCCCATTTTGTACGACTTACAAATGATGGAGATAAAGATAAAGACTCCAGGGACCCACGTGATGATGGTAAATATACGAGTAGAACTGACTTTAATCGATAAAGTTAAAGCTGCTCAAGCTACAGACCTGCAGTTGATGCGTATGAAGAAAAAAGTACAAGAAGGTGCTATTCTGGAAGAAAGAATCGATGAAAAAGAAATACTTCGAGTCAACTCCAGACTTTGTGTTCCTAACGACTCTTACTTGAAGTATAAAATCATGATGGAGGCGCATAACACACCGTTTGTAATCTATTCTGGGAGTACCAAAATGTATCGTGATCTTCGACATACATTCTGGTGGAGCAATATGAAAAGAGAGATTGCAAAGTTTATCTCAAGGTGTTTAACGTGTCAACGAGTCAAGGAGAAGCATCAAGTGCCAAAAGGTTCATTGCAACCACTTGAAATTTCAGAATGGAAGTGGGACCACATTACCATAGATTTCGTTACTGGTCTTTCCAAGGTTTCTCTAGGCATATATGCAATTTAGGTCATTGTCGATAGACTAACCAAGTCTGCTCATTTTTTACCTATACGAGAAACTTATTCACTTGAACGTCTTGCTCGTATGTACAAAAATGAGATTGTAAGACTGCATGATATGCCAGTATCCATAGTTTCTAATCGAGATCCAAGATTCACTTCACGATTTTGGGTTAGTTTGCAAAAAGCTATGGGCACGGATTTATGATTCAGTTCGGTATATCATCCTCAAATAGACGGGCAGTCAGAGAGGACTATTCAAACTCTTAAAGATCTATTAAGACTCTGTGTCCTTGATTTCAAGGGAAGTTGGGATAAGTTCTTGCCATTTGTGGAATTCTCCTACAATAACAATTCTCAAGCAAGTATTGACATGGCTCCATTCGAGGCGTTATACAGACACAAGTGTTGTTCTCCAGTATACTGGGACGAGGTGGGTGAAGCAACGTTGTTGGGATCAAAGTTGGTACATATGACTATGAAAAAGATTCAAATGATCCGACAACGTATAAAGACCTCACAAGATCGACAAAAGAGTTATGCTGATCTTCAACGAAAGGACATGGAATTCAATGTTACAGAGTATGTATTGTTACGTGTTGCTCCATGGAAAGGAGTTACGATATTTGGAAAGAGAGAAAAGCTCAATCCTCGATTCATTGATCCATTTGAAATCCTTGACTGAGTAGGAACTGTGGCCTATAGACTCGTTTTATCGCAAAGTATGTCTCATGTTCCTAACGTTTTTCACATATCCATGTTACGTAAATATGTGGAAGACCCGAACCACGTTATTGAGTTAGAACTGGACGAAATAGCAGAAGATTTAACATATGAAGAGGTACCTGTTAAAATCTTGGATAAGAAGAAACATATTCTATGCTCTAAGGTTATACCTTAGGTCAAAGTTTTGTGGAAAAATCACGATGTTGAGGAAATGACCTGGGAGTTAGAATCTGAAATAAAATCAAGGTATCCTCACCACTTTGTCATACCAGGTACGTACCCTAATTTTGAGGACGAAATTTCATAAGAAGGGGAGGTTGTAAGACCCCAATTTTCATAAATAAAGATTAATTTTTCTCGAAATATATTTTTAAATATTATGGTATGAATTTGATATAATGTTATATGTGGGTAGTATTTATAAATTTTGCAAAGTATGCAAGTTGTTATAAAATATTCAATTAGTCGGAGAATATTCGTTTTAACAGGAAATATTTGTACGACGACACAATCATTGGTGGACCCCACAACGAAATTATTGTCGGAGTTAGAAAACGATAGAAATATCTTTTTATAAAATTAACGGCGAAACTTTTGTCGTTAACTGTTGAATTACTCGGTGATAAAAGTACAGTAATACGCGTGGTTGCATAGTAGCATATTGATGCTTACGTGAAAAGTCAGTCAGTTATACTCAATTATTACTACAATAATTACTGCATAGTATCTCACGTTATTTCATTCAATCATTGTCGATATTTTATATATTATTAAATCAATAATTGAGATGACAAGTTATTCATATTGTTATCTGCATAATTAATAATGTCTAAAAAGTTCTGTCGAGGAAAGGGTTTGGTCACTTAATTGCACACGCCAATAGGGAGAAATCCTTATCGGAAAGCCCCCTCTTTCCTGAGAACAATCTGGTTGTTTATATTGCGAGTTATAATAATGATGAACAAATGTTGTTAAAAATATTGAGGGAATTTTTATGAAGTATTTGTTGTAAATTTTGTTTATTTTATGGACCCCCCCCATTTATCTATTTTTCAAAATAATCGGTAGAAAATTATTATATATATATATATATATATATATATATATATATATATATAAAATATATTATATTTTTATTTGTATAGTGTTTTACTATGCAGTGCCCAATAAATCTTGTGACTTTGAAAATAAGAAAATTTTGCCTGAGAAAAATTTCGTCCGTGATCGTTCTGTGCGTCCGTGAATTTTTTTTTCTAAATAGTATCCTTTCATTCTCATATAAATAGGATGCTTAGTTTAGAATTGAAAACCTCACCAAAATTAGAGAATTCTTCTTCTATAATATTAAACGTATTTCTTTAGAGTTTTAAGAAGATTTGAGCGTAGAAAACAGTAAAAGTTTTCTTCAAGAATATCCCCGCTATACCTGTTGGAATACTCTTCTTTTTAAGGTAAGAGATATTATTTTTGTTCAATACTCGTAAGAAATAATATTTTCTTCCATACTTTATAGTATGTAAGTAATATTATTTCGTTTCATATTTAGAATTCTACACTCATTTTGTTATGTTTTGGCTTCTATACTCCATGAAATTAGTAGAATATCCTTAAAATTTGCGCTTCATCTAGTATTTTTTCATGAAAATATTATTATGAGCATTCTTGATAAATTTTAACTTTTTCATGCCAGAGTACTATTCACGGGGTACTATTCCCGAAGTACTATTCACTCAGGTACTATTCGCTCGGGATACTATTCATAACAAAAATTGATTTCGTTTCAGTCCAAATAATTTGTGATACAATATTATTCTTTAATTTTACTCCACAAAGCAGTATCATGTTGATAATTTGGACGTTTTTGAATTTTGGATAAATTAAATTATAAATCTTTAAAAATTAATCATTTGCTTTCATTTAATTGAATTCTTATATCATTGTCATCATCCTCATGTTTATATTATTGGGTAAGTCATTTTTGGCTCGTAGTGCATAGATGGACTGTTGATCGGTATGATTATGACCAGGGATCGTTTGATATAATTATGACATGTAATCTTACATATGATGTGGTTAAAGCCATCATTGGCCCGTAGTGCATTGATGGAAAATTGTTGGCATGATCATGACGATTGATGATTACACGAATATTCTTGGCCCGTAGTGCATGGATAATTCGTGGACGTGATACTAATGAATATCTTTGGCCCGTAGTGAAGGGATGATTCGATGACGTGGATTTTTTTTTAAGTTGAGTCTCAGCGATAAAATTGATTATAAAATTTTTATATCATAGAAGATTACTATATCATGCTCTACTTGACTCTTCTAATGGATTGCTTGTTCCGCTGCAATTAAACTTGATGTTTACTATATTTTATATGTTTAACACTGTTGAAGGCTAACGATAATTTATTCTGCATTATCTTAGTAATAATATTTATTACTGGGCTAGTTAAGCTCACCCTTTTGCTTTCATTGTTCTCTTCAGGAAATGAGAACGTAGCCGGGGCTAGTCAGGGAATGGAGTGATGGTCCGAGTTAGTGGCTGTAGTATGCCTCACTATTTTATAAAATAGCGTGATAATAATTATAATGAAGACTCCATTTGAGTTTGAATACTGTCTACTAGACAATATTCGTGTAAAAACTCTCATCTACGTTTTTTTCGTATTGTATAATGAAGTTTGTATTTAAATTATGTACCATATATTTGGCGACTCAGAATATGTGATGTATACCTATTTTGGGGGCGTCACAGGTATTATTTATTTCATATTCGCTTACGATATTCTTTTTCGTATTCATAAGGAATTTTATTTTCGTTCAATATTCGTAAGTAATATTACTTTCGTTCAATATTTGTAAGGAATATTATCTTTGTTCAATATTCGTAAGAATATTATTTTCATTCAACAGTTGTAAGGGATATTATTTTTGTTCAATATTCGTATGAAATAATTTTTCTTCCATACTTTGTAGTATGCAAGTAATATTATTTCATTTCATATTCTGAATTCTACACTCATTTTATTAATTATTGCTTATATACTCATTGAAAGTAGTAGAATATCCTTGAAATTTGCGCTTCATCTAGTATCGTTTCACAAGGATATTTTTCTGAACATTCTTGTTAAAGTTTAATCTTTTCATACCGGAGTACTATTCACTGGGTACTATTCATGAAATACTATTCATAGGGTACTATTCACTTGGGTAATATTCACCCGGAGTACTATCAATGACAAAAATTAATTTTTTTCTGTCTAAATTATTTTTGATATAATATTATTCTTGAATTTTACTCCACAAAGCAATAATATATTGACAATTTGGACATTATTAAATTCTAAATAAATTGAATTATAAATATTTAAAATTTATCCTTACTCTTATTTAATTGAATTCTTATATCATTTCCATCATCCTCAAGCTTATATTGTAATAAAATTCTTCATTGGTCTGTAGTGCATTGATGGACAGTTGTTGTCATGATTATGACTATGTATCGGTATAATTGAAACAATTCAAAATTTTATTTATAATTTTAAATATTTATTGAATTAAAAAAATATTTTTAATGGATGTGTTTGTTGTTTAGTGAATATTTGTTGGATTATTTGTTAGTAAGTAAATAATTCATGAGTTATAGAAATTAAGTTAATTAAGATAAAAGAGTGATGAATTAAATTATGAGATAATACTCTAATTTAACTTAATAACTAAATTAAAGAGTTATTAAGAATTATATGGTTTACTAGAATGCTGTTTTATTTTAATTTAGTAATTAAAGTAATGTATAAATTTATTAAATAAAATTATAATTATAATGAAGATTATAATTTTATTGTATTGGTTTATGTGGTAAATTGATTTAATAAATTGTTATTATATTTAATTAAATTTGAACATGGAAATTTATTTAAATAAAGTGTGACAATAAATTATATTATAAATGAGTCATGAAGATAAATCAAAAGAGTTTTAATTTTTACCAAACAAGGCCTTAGAGCTTTCGAAATTCTTATTTTAATCTTGTTTTGCCAAACAAGGCTTAGGAATGATTAAGTCATTGATTTAATTGGTTTTGCCAAACAAGGCCTTATGACTTTTAAATTTAAAATAAAAATAACTGATATGTATTTTAGTAGCCTTATTATTATATGTTAGTTTTGTTTTTACATTAGCGTCTGTTTTAGTTTTACGTTAAGTGTTTGCTTAAGCCAAAGAAAGAACAGAGAGAAGAAAGAAGAGAGAAAAGAGAAAGCTCTAGAGAGAGTTTGAAAGAGAATTGGAGAAAAGCTTTGGAAGAACAAGAAGAAAATAACTTTATTCATCATCTAATTGGGTTAATAAGGAATCAAAAGGTATTAATCCAACCTTAAAACTCTCTACTTTTGTTTACCTCAAATATTAGGTTTCTATAAAATTAGTTTGGTTTGATGAAGGATAAGGATATAATTGTTTATACGTGTGTGTAATCTGTGGTATGTCATCTATAAACGATTTTAGAGTTGTCAATTTCATAGAAATCATATTAAGGATGAAGAGTATGAGTTTTTTTTATATATATATTTTGGGTCTATTTTGAGACTAAAATTAGTTAGGAGTTAATGTTATAATTGTAAAATTGGTATTGGATTCTGTTAATACGATAAGAACGAAAAGAACGCAAGTTGAATGAATCAATTTGGTTAAGAAACGAATTCACAGTGAGGAATTTCGCTATGAATGTCAAAAGAAGAAGAAATAATGGAAATTGTGAAATTAAAGATTGAAATTTTGATGTTTATGTTGTTTATGTCGTTAGAAGCGTGTTAGAAACATTAGTTTATGTTTCAGTAAACCTATTACACCTTGTTAGGTTGGTATGGTTGTTAGAAAGGAGTTTGTAGGCCTAATTTAGCTTTCTATAGTGTTCGTGGTGTTCATTCGCGAATTTGCAGAAGGTACCCCAGCCCCGGCTTGGGGTAGTCTGCCTTTTAAATTTTGGAAAAAAATAAACTAACCGGACATGTTTTACTAAAATGAGCATAACGTTTTCATACGAACTCCGATTGATGCAGTTCAAGATGATCCGGAATGAGGACGAATAGACCTACAACCTTTATTCTTTAAGTTGTTCAATTTGAGGTCTGAAACAGGGGTAAAAATAGTAATCTTTATGACTGTTATGTTTTCGGGGACAATCGGAGGGCGTCGGGCATGCATGTATGCAAGTGTAGTGCTTCTGACAATAAAAGATGTTGTTCTAAGTTATCAAACATGAATTTTAGTAAATATAATGATGCTTAACATTAATAAATGATGTATTAGATAAGTTGTACAAGCATACACAAGAGAGACAAATCGGGCGTCTGACGAATGAACGTCGAAACGCCGTAACAAATGTTAATGAACGTAAAAAGTGTTTTAAGTCAAATGAAATGAATATTATAAGATTCGAAATGGGTTTAATATAAAACCAATAAGTAGTCCTAGCAAGACTTAAACACTTGAATGAACATCAAGTATGACCTAAGAAGTAATACAATGAGATGTAAGTCAAAAGTTAATGTAGACACTCGAAATTTTCTGTACACCTGTTACAGAAATTATAGGAGGGAAGATTTATCTTTCAGAGATAACGCTGGAAGACAGCTCACATCCAGTTTGGATACTACCGAAAAGTTCAGTCTCAACCCCGAAACACACACCGAGAGAATCAGTTCCAACCTCAGCGATAACCCCGAGGCCTGCAGTTCCAATACCAAAAATTCCACCGAAGAAGACCGATTCATCCCGGAGATAACCCCGAGATATTCAGTCTCAGTCCCAATACTGGGAATAGCAAATTCTAACCATGGAGATATCCCCAAGGAAGGCAGTTATAGTTCTAGGGATAACCCCAGAAATGCTTGTTTGAAATTCATGCAATTAGCTTCAACCTCGGCGCTTACACCGAGGCACTCAGTACAAGAGTTGGAAATAACACCAGGAAGACAGACACACCTCAGAGATGACACTGAGGACCTTCAACACTTGTAGCAGTCCAATCTCATAAATAACCCTGAGCAATGTCTGCTTTATCAGCCCAAACTGGAGATAACCCCGGTGAGGGGCAAAGTCATCATCTTTCCACCTTGACGCCACATCATGCCGTCTCAACATTTCAGACATACATTCTACACAGCAATGTCCCACAAGAGCCAAGGAAAACCAATCCCGAGTGACTATTACGCAGGGTAACAGATAGAATTTGAAGCTTGAAGACCGAAGGGCATCGTCCATCTTCCTGACTTCGTACAACCTCTAATCCTATGTCATTACATAACTCTCGACAACGGCGGTCCGAAATAGGTCTTATATACCTCAGTCGGATGCCCAGAATGCAATTCTAAAAGTTTGAGCGGACATCACGTTGCATGCATGTACGTACTTCGAGACAATAGGACCCGCGAAGCCCAGGGCACCCCGGGCAGCCGCAGGTATACCTGCGGCCTAGCCACAGGTACACCTACGGCTCCCCCCTCTATAAATAGAGGGCTTGGGGTGGCCATTTCACAAGGAGAAAAGGCGAGGAACCCTGTCTAATTTGCTCTGTACACACCCTAAACTGAGTGCTTTCTCATTTTAAACACTTGTAAGCTCATATATAACTACTTTTTATCGACAGGAGCCGAGTGTTCATCCATTTCAAGTTATTGAAGTCTTCTTTGGCAGCCCACTGTAAGCCTTCTTACACACTTTATAGCCTTTCTCTTCATCTTTGCACACACTATTCTTCACGTTGAGAGTCGTGTTGCGTGTGCAGGCCCGAACTTGGGTCCGTCATTTCATTTCAGTTTGTATATATATATATATATATATATATATATATATATATATATATATATATATATATATATATATATATATATAACTGTGTGTCGAACTTTGTTCGATGAGCCTGAATTTTACATCCGGTGCGTTTACTGCTTTAATATATATATACTTATATATATTAACTGTTGTTGGACTTTGTCCGATGAGCCTAGATTTTATATCCAGTGCGTTCACACGCTTATATATATATATATAGATATTTATATTTTGTCCCGCCTGGAGTTTACTTCGTGGCGGTTGACCGTTTTTACAGGTTTCTGTACATTTCGTCCCGCCTAGAGTTTCCTCCGTGGCGGTTGATCGCTTTTACAGCTTTATTTACATTTCCGATCCCCCATGGAGGAGCTTCGTGGCGGTCGATCATGTCTGTATATATATATTTACAGCTTATATATATATATATATATATATATATATATATATATATATATATATATATATATATCTGCTTACTGCGTTTATATCAATTGCGGCATCATGTGAGCCTGGGAATCATGTGATCACAGATTTAGTCCCTTAAATCTAGATTCGGTTCCCGTGATGGACCTTTTCAGCTGTAAGCAGCTTGTAAATTTATGAACGGTGTTCGGATTTCCTCCGATGATTTTCATACGCATGAGAAATTCGGCACTGCTTTGTATATTATTTTCTTGAAAGATGCTTCGCATCTCGAAAATAAAAGCAATCAAGCCGAACATTTAATAATAAAATGGAAGTGTAAAAGGTCTCAATTACTATTGAGCATAAGGGTTTGAAAAACTTTTTTTACAAAATATCACTGTTATATCTTGTTTAAAGCTGAATTTTTACATAAATTTAAACCCTGTGTATATAGGTGCGAACGAGGTCTCGCACTACTTCCAAATAACAGCACATTGACCCCCCACACACATATATTCATATAACAGCTTCTTGAAAAGTGGCCGTCACCGTGGTAACACGGATGCCGGGGGGTCCCTAACACCTTCCCTCCGCATGAGCAAGTCACCGGACCCTAATGAATCTCGGTTTCACCGACCCGTTTAGCAGTGTCACATCACTGGGTCAATGTGCAAACCTTTTCTCCATTGTGTTGGTACAACCAGTTAAAAAACTAACTGGCGACTCTTAACAATCCAATCGTCGACATTGTACATGTCGGACCTTTTTCACTTGTTTTTTCAAACAAATCTCACCTAACATGAGAAAATAAAAGAACAAGAATAAAAAAGGGACAAATAAAAATTTCGACGTCAACATGTGGCGACTCTGCTGGGGACACCAGTAAGAGGACTTAAGCCACTATTACAATCTTTTCAAACTGCTATATGCGTATGTGTGGATGTTGCATTTACATTTATGATGAATGTGTACGAATGCATTTTTTTGTACTGCACTGCAATATATCTATCTGTGATATTATTGCTTCGCACATGTCATCATTTTCATAAACGGTGAGACACGTTGTATGTGAATGTATGCTGTGTGGCTCTTCCACCAGGAGCCTATCCTGTCGGTGTTTGATTATTGGACTCGTAGGAAGTGTAATACCCGAGAATTTTCACGTACTATTAAATGAATATATTAATGGAAATAAAATTTCTGTGAATAAATGTGTTATTATTTTATGAGTTGGTTAATTCAATTGATTCGTATTAGATCAATGCGTATTAAGAAATGTGAATTGGCAATGAGAAGTGTGAAATGCCTTGTGTGGTATAGTGCGAAACGAGAAAATTAACTAAGTAAGTTAAACCGGGAATTAGGAAGATTAATCGTGTATGATCATGAGATTTTATATAAGTAATCAATACGCTCGTAGACTTGTAGTAACACTTTTGTGGACATCATTTCATGTCGTATAAAACGAGTTAGCGTTGAAAACTGGCTAGGGCAGAAGCTGCACCAGTCTTGGCACTATCAGGGCACAGCGCAGCTGCGCCGTCCCAGCAGTACAAACTGGCTCAGCTGCGTCAGCAGTCAGTTAGAGTTGGTTACTTTCTACTGTAACACTGAATTGGGGACATTAATGTTATATGTGTAGCATGGATAAAACCATATGATAAGAGTATATTGCAATGACAGTATGTTATGTCTGACAACGAAATTATTAAACCATTAATTTATATTAATTGTTAATTGTTATATTAATTAATTGTTAATGGTTGTGGTAGAATATTAAATTCTTAGTAATTAACTAATAATGTGTGATTACTATTATTTGCATTATATTATAAAGATGGATGATGATTATGGAAATCCATAATTACATTAATCAATGGTTGGATTAATTAATATTGGTGTTAATTAATTAAGAAAGTGCATGATTTATTTAACATAAATAAGTAAGTTAGTAATATAACAATGTTATTTTGACAGTTATGTGCATATGAGTGCTAATACAACTATACTATATAGTGTAGTGTGTCATTGAGTGACTATATATTAAACTATATTATACTAAGTGATGATTAATCGAGGGAAGGAATAAATTTATTTAATTACTATAAATAAATAAGTTACTAATATAATAAGATTATAATATAGTTATATGAGTGGTAGAGATAATTATGGAACTACCCAGTCAACAATATCTGACTGCATTATTTTATTGTGTATATTTAATGTACATGGACTATATGATGTGAGTGTATAATTTATCCCTAAAATTCCTAATATGGTAACAATTGTACATTAAGGTTACATTATGGGACTTAAATAAACCAAACCAAGCCTATATAACATGAAATGCTGAGAGTTCTGTTGTCCCAAAATGAGAGTCACCAAGTACATGAATAGTAACTCAAAGCTATTATATGTATTCTCCAAAAGGCTAGAGCTAGGTGATGATGGCTGAGCTTGAGGGTGGTTGGCCAACCCTTGAGCAACCATTGTCCCATTCCATTTCACCATGGATTCAAGGTTTGTGTAACATCAATGTCCAGTCCACACTCCTTCTATAAATAGCAGCCATGTTTATCAGTTGAGGTCCTTGAAGTTGTCTGAGATTTTGCTAAGAGTTGGAAATATACAAGCATTCTAAGAGCTTAAGAATTCAATTAGTAGCAAGTTCTTTTACATTACAAAGGTATAATTCGATTCCTTGCTTTCCATTTCCGTTTATGTTAACAGAGTTCATAAGTGTTGAAATTTAAATTTCTTGAATTCATGGAAATGGATGAGAGTATGGTTGGGTATTGATTATATGGGTGTTATATGACCTTACAAACATGTTTGAACTGACAAAAAAGTGTTTATGAATGATTTCGTGAGTAAATTATGTGTTTGGGATAAACAGTTGCCGAAGCAGACTGTTCCTGGTTTGAACCAGGCACAGCGCAGCTACGCCGTGATTACATTAGGGCGCAGATTATTTTGAGCTTCTGTTTTGCTGATTGTTATAGTACCATGTAGTGTACTAGCATGCAAGCATGTATAAGGGGTATATATAGATATATGAGCCTAATGGGAGCATGTTAGACTAGCTTAATATGATTAAACGAAGTATGTAGCTTAAAAATAGATTTGAGGGCTTAATAATGAACTTATTATGTATATATGCCATGCATGTATTCTGACTTTGCAAGCATGATAGTATGACTTAGAAATGCATGAATAAACCTTTAGGTTGTGTTTATATGATTAGAAAGCAAACATGAGCATGTTGAACCTACTAGCAAGCTTTGAATGTGAATATTGTCAAGACACCATGAGGACTAGAATCTGACATTTGCAATCATGTTTGATGTCACTCTTAGACTTACTCATGTAGTATAAACATATATACGTCATGCTTGTGTATCGCATTTCAAGAAAAGCATAAACGAAGCCTATTTTCACTTAAAGCGGTATTAATTCCACATATATGTTATGAATACTCGTATGCATACTTAATATGGGTGTTATAACTATCTTGTATGTTTAGAGAGCAAGCATGATAAGTTTTGTGGTTTCATGACCTTGTTGAAATAGCTAATTTAGGAATATGTTGTTATGAAAAGGAACCTAGATTGATTTGAGAAGCATGAGAGGACCATTAACATAACATATATAACATGTGTGAGAGTTTTGGTCAAGCTGGGCAGAAGCCACAAGGCAGCAGCTGAGTCTTGGCATAGCCAGAGAATAGCACAGCTGCGCCGGTCCTAGGCTTAGCCATGGCGCAACTGTGCCGTGCAGCAGTCACATGTCGATTCTATTTTTGGTCTGATATTTGAAGCATGCCTACATGATTACTTTAACTTATCTTATATGACTAATGTACTAGTTAATGTGTTAAGAAGCATGCTAAGTGAATGGTCAAGTGTTGATCATAACTTCCGGATGTTAAGTCCAAATAATATCTTCAAGAAATCAAGACGACATTGTATTTGTGATGACTTATAAACTGATTTTGTATCATACGTGCATACTTGTATCATGACAAGCTTGATTAAAGACTATGTTAGCTAATGAACATCTTGTACATATAATACGTTATAAATAGGATTCGAAAGTGTTGAATTCTGCAAGTATCCGAACCCTACACTTATTGTGTAAGTATAATTGCATTCTTTATTCGACTAATACCGTAAGCTTATCTCTTTGAATGCAAGCTATATTACTTTTCTGATCAAATGAGCTAATATGCTTAAACCCTTATGAAAGATATTATTCATGTTGAACTTAGTAATGTTTTTGAATATTGTGAAAGAGTCGATGCCATTTAATTCGGCTAGACTATATGTATGTTTATAAAACCTGTCCAAACCAATTGATTGGTGCGGAATCTTGAAAACTGAGTTGGACAACCCTTATGGTAAGGGGATTGTATGTTGTTGGAAACCCCAACACATGAATATATTATTACTGTGGTGTTATGCATAACTTGGAGTATTGTAGACTGATCCTCTACATTACTTGATTCTTTTGGGTTATCAGTTTAATATTGGTAATTCTAGTAGATGTTCAATAGTCCTTAGTGAATGCTCAGTATAAATTGTTATCCAGTCAGATACCTCGATAGCCTTTGAATTCATATATATTAGTTCATTTATATTGAATTATTGATCTTAGTCCAAGTATTGTTGATAGTCATTATTCATGATATTATTCTGACACTCTGAACTATCCTAGAAATGACACTTCGATATTTCAAACCTTGTGATATTATATCATACACCCTTGTTGTATATTACTTGCTGGGCAATTTGTGCTCATCCTTGCTTATTTAAAACCTTTTAGTTAAGGAAGAACAGGGAGGTGTCTCTGGAACAGACAAGGGCAAGGGCAAGGCTACCGACTAGCTTGTCCCTTTTATGTTTAAGATTATTATGTTGTATTAAGACTATGTTTAAACTTAAGTAGGATTATGTAATAGGTCTTTATTCGATACTATTATGTAATCTATTAAGTACTGTAGGTTGCGAGACTTGGGGGAATAATTATAATAAATCATTGTTTATTATTCTAAATTAGATCTTCCGTTGTGAATGTATGATTTAATTTATTATGGTAATACTTTGAGCACGTGATGAACCGAATTCGGGTGGCTAAATGGAGGTTAAAATTTGGGGGCGTCATAGAAAGACTAATTCCAACGAGGCTCAAGAAAAGGCACCACCCAAATTCGCTCCGGTTGAAAGACCGGATTAACTTCCCGTTGAGTAAATTGCGATGATTTGGGAACCTTCATGCCAAAAAGCAGCGCGAGAAACCTAAGATAGATCAGCCTCTGATAAACCAAATGCGGAAGAAAGTCTTTTCATGCTTTCTCATTTCAAATTACGTGTAAAGTCAATTACTTGTAATTTACATTCCATATTCATCCCCATTTAATGAGAAATATAAAGAAATATGTGCATATACATATTTAAATTAACATGCTATCTTGTATTATAAACAGCTAACATCCGTTTTGCAGGATCATAATTCTCAAACGGATACATCACATAGCATGTAAACATTTACACAATCCCTTAAACTATGCAAGTTTTGTTGCAGGGAAGCATTCGAACCAATTACCCGGTCAAAATCCAAAAAGGCCGCGAGCCTACAGCCAATCATGTCTTCATCTGACCAGTCTAATCCAGTTTCTCATGAAGAATTTGACGGATTAAGTAAACAAATTACATATTTGGTTGTTTTGCTTAAAGAACTACATTAATCTACTCAGGGTCCAAAGATACCCATACATGCTGAATCCTCTTCACAAGGAGGAACCCAAGGTTCTGATAAAGCCATTACAGTACCTGAACTGCAGTTAGATACGACCAACAAAATTCATGATGCCACCCATCTCATAGGAGATCCAGACACCGGTGACATCAGAAAGAAAGTTCTTCAAATGGAAGAAATCATTCGTTCTATAAAAAGAATTAGAGCACACGGGAGTGTCTCCTATGCCGATCTTTTTATATTCCCTGGTGTTCATTATCCAGAAAAGTTCAAAACTCCTGACTTATCAGCATCAAGTCACACGCCAATTAATTAGCCAGGAGCATGCTAGTCTCCTCCCCTTGGTTATGAATATTCCATCGTCACTTTCAAAATATGAAACATCGGAGGATAAAGTGACGAAGAGAGCGACTGCTAAAGCCCGTTGGAATTTTGCCAATAGAAGGGAATTTACATACCTGGGCCAACCTTATGGAGGAGATACTTCAGATGCTAATCAATGAAGGAAGAATCACTTCCCTTCCACCTCCAATTAATCCCCGTTCAGGACGGTTCAATCCTGATGGAGTATGTTACTCCCATTCTCGCGGTCACAGCACAGAAGAATGCTAGGCACTCCACCACCTTATTCAGAACTTAATTGATAGCGATGTCTTGCAACTGGCAGACAATGATACTGTGCTATTTGAGAGTGAAAATACCTGTCCCACTAAATGGAAGGGACTGATAGCAGTTATATCCACGGAGGATGATGGGACTGTTAAACCACTCACAATTCAACTCAAAGGAATTAACAACCCTTTGAAAGTGGCTGCTCCACAGCCAATCAACCTATCATTCCGACCACAATATCCTGTTGTCAGCTTACAAAAAGTCCCTTGGAATTATTGAGATGCTAAAGGATCCACATCTCATACAACTGCTGCAGTGTCGAAGGAAAATCCATTGTATCTTCCCCAACGGGTGATGAAGCCTGCTATTAAATTAAAGGGGAAAATTTCCATGGAGAAGATTGAGAAATTCCTTCGTGCTATGGGTCATAATGAAGCCAAGGTGGTTTTAAGCTTAAGAGAAGCTCCACATCAAATTTCAATATTAGACTTGGTTTTAACTTCCGAAGATCACAGGAAGATTCTACTCAAGGTTTTGGAAGAAGCCTATCTGCCGAAATCAGTGGATGTGGAAAAATTTTAACATCTGATGGATCACATTTTCAACAACAATGTGATCTCTTTCACTGATGATAACATACCGCCCGAAGGGACCGGTCATTGCAAGCTGTTACACATTGCAGTTTTGTCCTCTGGATACATGTTAGTTGGAGTCTTGGTAGATGGAGGTTCGTCTCTTAATATCTGTCCTTATGCTACGTTGCTGAAAATAAATGTCAATCTCAAGCGGATCCGAAGTAGCCATAAGATCATCAAAGCTTTTGATGGATCCCGACGGAATTAAGTCGGAGAGATTGAGCTGCCAATGGAATTCAAACAGAGAGATTGAGCTTCCAATTGAGATTGGTCCCCATACATTCTGTGTATCTTTTCATGTGGTCAAAATAGATAGATGATACAACCTGCTTCTAGGGAGACTGTGGATTCATATGGCCGGAGCAGTCCTCACCACTCTTCATCAGCAACTTAAATACATTATCAACAATAGCCTAGTCACAGTTAACGCTGAACTGGAATGCCCTCAACATGGTGACCTTCCACTCATCAATGTCAATTCAGATGTTGAGCCGGTCAGTTTTCCTGCTTTGGAAGTAAGCAACACTCAATACCATTATGTTGGGACGCCATTTCCCATTCCCAAGATTTCTGCTGAAGTAATGGCAGCTACTCAAGAAATGATGTCATTGGGACACCAGCTGGGACAAGGGCTAGGTAAAAATCATCAGGGTATTAAGCACCCGATTCAAGTGTCCAGTCAAGCTGGGACAGCTGGATTAGGCTATTTTGCCAGTTCCAGGTACAAGAATCCACATAAGCATAAGCAGATTCCTTCCACTTCAGCCACACGGCTATTATCTCCACCTGTAAATCCAGAGTCTGTACAAACTCTGGTAAAGGTGCCAGCCAACATAATGGCTATATTATGTCCCAAGTCGATACCAGTAAAGGATAAGGAAGTCTTTGTTCCAGATCCGAAAGTGGAAGAAGAGGAACGAAGGATCAAACAAGACATCGTCTGAATGATGTCAGGCATACGTATCATTGTCCATGATGACCATATAAACAGATACACCCCAGACGATGATTGCCCAGACATAATAGTCATCAATCGGGAGAAGGAGGACGATGACAACCCCTCCATCACTACTGTCCACCAGGACTTTGCCCTTGCCAATTGGAGCAGCACTCGTTGCATTAGTCGACAAGGGTAAAATGGGCAGGACTTCTTTCTGCCCTATAGATATCATAACTGCTTACTTTTCTATACAGTATTAGCAATTGTTTTGTCCGTACATGCTAACACTTTGTATGATTAAACACTTTTCATATATATTAAGTGAAAGCATATTTTGTGTTCAGGACTATGAACTTAGATGTGCCTGTACTTGCGGATAAGATGCCTCTTCTCCACAAGGATTGTAACTTTGATGAAAAGTTATACTCTGACTTGATGGAAATATAAGAGGACATTGAGGTGCCTCCGGAGATCAAAGAATGGGTCGAAGACAAACCTAAACCCAACCTTAATCAAACCACATCCTTCAATCTCGGAACCTTATAAAGCCCTAAGTTAATCCAAATTGGTTCAGACCTTACCCCAAACCAGAGGACTGACATGTGACGCCCCCAAAATAGGTATACAACACCCATTCTGAGTCGTCAAAATACATGGTACAGAAACAACTACAACTTTATTAATACAACATAAAAACTGTGAGTTTAAATACAAATATTGCCGACAATATTCATACCCAAATAAGTCCTCATTACAATTATTGATATATTATTTTACAAAAATGGTGAGGACTACTAAAATAACTTCTAGAACCATCATTCCATACCCCGACTAGTACTCGCTACATTCTCGTCTCCTGAGAAGAAAAATGGAACAAAAAGGAAAAGGGTGAGCTCAACTAGCCCAGTAAAGAATATTATGACTAAGATAATATAGAACAAATTATCGTTAGTCTTCAACAGGGAAAAATTCATTAGAAGAGTTAAGTAGAGAATGAAATCTACTATCTTCTATATATGAATTTTTAAAAGTTTATCGTCGATATTTTGTCCCTGTAACATCAATCAATATATATCTGGAATCAAATATTCATCTTTGCACTACAGACCAAAGATATTCATTAGTTGGTCATGTTCATCTAAGCACCTGTTCATCTTTGCACTACGGGCCAAAGATATTCATCAGAAATCATTCATCTTTGCACTACAGGCCAAAGATATTCGATAATATCATCATTTAGGACTGAGGATGACGAAAAATATTTTAAAGGAAACGAATCCAGTGAAACAAAATAACAAATATTAAGGATTCGTATTTCGGTTTATTCAGGTCCAAAAACACCTCATAAATAATCACAGTGGAGTAAAATTCAAGAATGATCAAAACATGGATACAATCAAAGCTAGTATCCATAATAGATATTTTGGACAAAAAAATAAATTTTTAATTTTTCTGTGAATAGTGTCGTATTCGTGAATAGTGTCGTATACGTAAATAGTAATCCTGACACTAAAAGACAAGAATTTCACAAGAAAAATCTTACCAATACTCCGGCATAATGATATTGAAAGAAATAATATCATTTAAAAAAAATATCCCTTACCTCGAAAGAATAGTACTTCTGGCTGGAATACTGAATATAGTGCTAAAGGGAACTTGCACCGTATTACAACGCTCAAAGTATCAAAATACTCACATGAATACGCTCAATATATCGACAGAGAAAGAGAGAAAAAACTTTAGTTTCTGGTGTGATTTTCAATTCTAACCTAAACACCCTATTTATAGGAAAATATTTAGAGCACCAAAATAGAAAATTTAATATAATATTAATATATATAATCAAATTTCTTACGCCCACTTTCTTAGATCTGAATTCAACCATTTATATCACATGCAAGACCCACGATAATGACCAAAAACGTTTTTCATATTAAAAATAATTAAAACTTTCAAAAATCAATTATTTCGGAACTTCAGAGCTTCAATAATTCATAATAAATAGCCCTTTTGTCAGAAAAATTCGAACCTTAAGTATTCTTCATAGGAAATTCCATTATCTACAACTTTGCAGAAGAAAATTTTTCCAAATTCCAAACAAAAATTGACCGAAATTCACAAACGGGCGATTTTAAAGGCTATAATCAAATTTCAGTCAAAAAATGGGGTCCAACGACATGTTTAACATGTTTTTAACATTTATTGCAACAAAAATACTCTTCCTCCTCATATACTCATATATCCCACATTCATTATAAAAATATCATCATTATTATATTATAATAATATAAAAAAATATTATTTTGTCAGAAAAGATAAAATATCGATTTTCAACAATTGCCACTTTAAAAATTTTCTCCATCTATATCTACATAAAATGAATATTTTCTTCATCATATAAATCAATAATTAATTATTCACAAATAATATTACAGAATTACAATATTGACAACCAGGCAGTTCCCAGGAAAGTGGGGGCTTTCCAATAAGGATTTCTCCTTTATTGGCGCGCAGTTAGGCGACCAAACCTCTCCTTAGACAGAACTTTTTAGACATTGCCAATAATGTTATCTAATAATATTATTCAGATAATATGAATTATTGCTCCGATAATAGAAAATACTGTGTAGTGACAATTATTGAAACAACAGTAATATAAAATATCAACACATCAATTATTGAATCAATAAAATAAAATACTAAACAGTAATTACTGTAACAATTATTGAGTAGTGCCTTCTTACGTAAGAATCAATAATTGGTACAATACCGTGTGCTACTGTGCAACAACGCGTATTACTGTGTTTTAACTGCCGAGTATTCCAACAGTATTAGCGGTAACTACGCCGTTATTTATAAACAACTTATATTAGTCGTTTTCTTCATCCAATCGCTTTTTGTTATGGGGCCCACACAAGGTTACGCCGTCGTACGAATATTCCTCGACTGTATGAATATTCTACGACCAAACGAATATTCTTCGATAAAAATGAATACTTTATAACTAGCTTATTTAAAATATTTGCGCGTTTTACCCATAACTAACCACATTAATCAAATCAACCCTTACTATTCCAAAATAATAAATAGAGGAAATTTAATTTCATTAATAATAAGTTGGGGTCTTACATGACATGGTTACATTACTACCCCAATTCCAGGATGTGTTTGCATGGTCTAATGAAGACATGGTGGGTTTGTCCACTGACATTGTTCTTCATTGCCTTCCCATCAAAGAGGGATTTAAGCCAGTCAAACAGAAACTTAGGCGATTGAAACCTGAGTGGAGTTTAAAGGTGAAAGAAGAAATTGTGAAACAATTTCAAGTTGGTATTATCATGGTGTCCACATATCTTGAATGGATATCTAACATCATTCTCATACCTAAGCCTGGAGGAAAGGTGCGAGTTTACGTGGATTATCATGATTTGAATAAAGCTTGCCTTAAAGATAGCTTTCCCGTGCCATTTATCCACATTCTCATTGACAATACTTCTCAATACGGCATGTACTCCTTCGCTGATTACTTTGCAGGGTACCATCAGATCATGGTTGCTGAGGAGGATCGTGAGAAAACTGCTTTCATCACGCCTTGGGGAACCTTTTGCTATAAACGGTTGTCATTTGGCCTCATCAATGCCGGAGCTACCTATCAGAGAGCTATGATGGCTCTTTTCCACGACTTAATGCATAAGGAGATAGAGATCTACGTGGATGACATCATTGTCAAATCTCGAAGGGAGAAAGACCATTTAGACCATCTCAAAAAGCTCTTCAACAGGTTGCGTAAGTACAACTTGAAGTTGAATCTAGCCAAGTGCGCCTTTGGTGTTAAATCAGGCAAGTTGCTAGGATTTCTAGTCACACTAGAAGAAAAATGGCCATCTGCGACCAATGATATCAGCGACCGCACTATCTGGTCGCTGATAATAGTACTAGCGACCGATATTTGCGACCGTTAAGGATTCTCGTCGCTAGTATATATCAGCGACTGCATGCCGTCGCTGATCGGTCGCTGAGAATAATTTCCCTCCTAAAATTTGGTGCGAAACTTTGGCGCGGCGACCAATCTGTATCAGCGACCACATGCAGTCGCTGATATGTCCATATCATTAAAAAGTAGCGACCGCATGTGGTCGCGGATGGCGGTCGCTGATGCTAATAAACTTAATCAGATTCAAGTTCGCTCGATCAGTACAGAAAATAAAGAAAAGAGGGAATACAGCCGAGGGAGAAGAGGGAGTAAGGGGAGAAGAGAAGAGGGAGGGAGACTGCCGACCATTGCTGACCACTGCCGACCACCACCGCGCCGCCGCTGCACCACTGTCGCACCACCGCTGCACCACTGCCACACCACCGCTGCACCACCGCCGGTAACCCCCAATTAATCCCTAAATTAAACTGTCTGTTAATGCTGATTGAATGGTAAGAGTCTATGAGGTTGAAGTATTAACTGTAAATAAAAATGATTGGATTTGAACCCCTAATTGATAGTTTGTGTGAGCTTAATGTTTCATTTTAAGGTTTCTAAATTACTATTCTTTCTTAAAATTGATGTTTCCTGTGTAATATTACCGTATTTAAAAATCATTGCTTGTGGGTGGAAATAATTGCATACTAGTTACTGATTAAATTGAAAGATGAACAGAAGTTATACTTTCTCTGTCTGAAAATTGGACTTCAATTTCTCCTTTATGATGTCCAAAAATGAGGCTACTGTTAAAATTAATGTGCTTCATTCATCATTTTTTGATTATGACGTTGACAATTGGTTATGTTAATGTTGAAAACATTAACTTTCTAAATATTTGACTTTTGATGGTGGATTATCATTTTGAGGCAAAGAGAGAGTATAAATTTAGTAAGGCATAAGAGGAATTCAACTCCTCCTTAAAGGAACTATGTTCGTCGGGTGCAATGGAATTTGAAGTGACAAAAGGGTTGGATTGAATAACAAAAAAGAAAACAATGAGGAGAAAATACTTGTTGACAAAAGGGCCACTTTTCTTTGGCAAAACACTCTTCATGGTTGATTACTTGTATTGCAAGTGCATTGACCACTATTATGCAACTTCTACTATATTTCTTGCAATTATAGGAGATCAGATATATTGAAAAAACCATAAAAATTGTAGATGACAGACGTATCAGTCAACCCACCCATCACAAGCAATTATTCAAGAATATAAACCTTACTAGAGTCATCTTCAATTATGAAGAAATGTACACGCAGCGCTTGAAACTTTTTTATTTAAATAACTCACAGTGGTGGTCCAACATCTCATTCACTTGGAAACTGAAACATACGTTAGAACCGTACTTAAAGCAAGATATATCCCACATAAGGGACTAATAGGACTAATAGTCCCACATTAAGGGACTAATAGTATGCCTTCTTCTGCAATCTTGATATACACAACATATGCAGACCATACATGATGTAATGATTCATATTCTACCCCTATGAATCTATTGGCTTTAGGTTGGTGTTAGTTAAAATATGTAGGATGACATAAGACCATACTCTAATTTAAGATCCATAACAATATATGATGCACACTCATGTTATATATGTATACATCTATATGTATTTATAAGCATCATAAATGGGATTGAGCTGAATTGTAAATCTCTAACAAGGGAATACAATAAATTCATGTCAACATAGGTACCGTGCAATCATGGACCTCTATTTAGACCGTAGTTGGATGGCACGACGAAAGTCAAGTGCCCAGATAGGTGCTACAGCTGAATTTAGAGCTGGTTGCCAAGTGTTTTTGGAGTATTCGTATAGTCACCCGGAATGTATGAATGGCAAGTCGCAGATACGATGTCCATGTTTGAAGTGTAAGAATATAAATTATATGGATAGAGACATGATAAACTATCATTTACTTGTTTCTGGGTTCATGAGAAATTACGAAGAATGCTGATGGGCACATGGGCAGAGAAGAGATGGTGGCATCACACAAGTACACAATTCTGGCAGTAGTACTCATCGTATGAATGAAATGGTTCATGATATTGCAGGGCCAGATTTTGATTGGGAGCAAGGCAGAGAGAACAACCTATGAATTTTGATGCCAAAGACTTCTTTAAGTTGTTAAACGAGGGTAGCGAGCTATTGTGGCATGGTTGCACCAAACACACTACATTGTCTGCAGTGGCGACATTACTTAACATCAAGGTTGATCACAACATGAGCCATGAGTGTTTTGAGTCGCTCTTGAAGGCCATTAAGAGTATGTTGCCTGACGGTGAGAAATTACCTGGTAACTATTACTTTTGTAAGAAAATGGTGAAGAAGTTGGGTCTTGGATACCAAAAGATCGATGCATGTCCCAACGATTGCATGTTATTTTATAAGGAAAATGAACAGATGACAAGGTGCACGTTTTGCAGTCATGATCGGTTTAGGCCTAATAAAGAGGGTGTGACTACAAAAAAAATAAGTATACCGTTTAAGATTCTAAGGTATTTTCCAATAACACATCGGCTAAAAAGATTGTACATGTCTTCAAGAACAGCTGAACATATGAGTTGGCATGCGAAATCTCCAGCTAAAGATGGAGAACTAAATCATCCCGCATATGGGAAGGCTTGGAAAGATTTTAACTTAGCACATCCTGGATTTGCATTGGAACCTAGAAATGTGAGGCTTGGATTGTCCACCGATGGTTTCAATCCGTTTGGCCACTCAGCTGTTCCGTACTCATGTTGGCCTGTGATTGTTACTCCGTACAACTTGCCTCCTTGGATGTGTATGAAACAGCCATACTTGTTTCTTTCACTCATGGTTCCTGGTCCTAAGAGTCCTGGAAAGAACTTAGATGTTTACTTGAGACCTCTTATAGACGAGTTGAAAGTATTGTTGGAGGATGGAGTACAGACTTGGGATGTTGCAACGAAAATAAATTTCAACCTTAGGACAGCGGTTATGTGGACTATACTTACATTCTTCTCAATTGCGAGGAGATTGACGAATTTGTGAGGTACACATGTAAACTTGATAATTTATCTTTGAAGTTAACAATTTATTCCAATATGTTAACGTTTATAGCATGGTATAGATTGTACGATGACGAGTTAAAAGTGAAGCATCCCGGCATAACTGATAAAGATATTCAAATCAATCGGGATAAAAACTTTGCACTTTGGCTAAAGGACAAAGTAAGTTCAATTTTTAAGCACGTAATATATATATATATATATATATATATATATATATATATATATATATATATATATATATACTCCATGTTAACTATGACTTCATTTAATAAGATGGAGTTTTTGTAGGCTTTGACTAAGGGATCAACGATTCCGGCTAATGTACAAGTCCTAGCTATGGGACCAGACAAGGACCAAGTCACCCGCAATGGTTACAAAATAAATGGTTGTGAATTTCACACAAAGGCATATGGGCACGGTAAAAGAACAACGAACTCTGGAGTGTGTGTCCAAGGAGATTGTTACAATGAGCTTGGTCATGCCTTTTATGGGGAGTTGGAGGAAATCGTAGAGTTGTCGTACAAGGGCACGTACGGGGGTCATATTCACTTGTTCAAGTGCCATTGGTTTGATTCAGAAAAAGGGATACGTGTTGACAGACATGGAATCGTCGATATTGACCTCCATAGGTCTGCGTACTCCAACGAACCGTTTGTATTACCAACTCAAACAATACAAGTATACTACACTCCTAGTCCAGTTAGGAAAAGGGATAGATCGCCTACAGATTGGCAAGTTGTAATTCATACTCCCGCGCGTAGTCGTGTCCAAGTAATAGACGGGGATTTCTACCAAGAAGAAAATGCTTCAGAGACCTCCTATAATAAATATAGAGGACAACAATGATGTAATCCAGTTAGAGGGTGGAGATGAACCTGATGAATTGGATCCCGAGACAGTTATTGTGCAAGATGACAGTGATATTGAGGAAGAGTTATTGACTGACACTGACACAGAATCTGAAGAAGATGGTTATGAATCTCCGATACTTGTACAAAATGATTCTGACTCGTCAGACAACGATTTTCATTAAAATGTATGTTTAGTTTTAATTGTACAAAATGTATGCTTATGTTCATGTTCATGTTTAGTTCATAATTATGTACCTTTCATTTATGTTCTCTATATAGGAATGTTCTCTATATCCTTAACTATATCATTTGTAGTTGTTGTAGTTAACTATTTTGCAGTCATGTTTATGTACCTTTCACTTATGGTAATCGTAGTTAACTATTTCATACAATTAATTGTCATTCATAATTTCATACTAACATCCTAATTTTTTTTATTTATAGATGTCTTCTGAACCTGTTGCACGAAAGCGCGGGTTGGGTCGGGGCCCTAATCATGTGCCGAAGGCCTCGGCTAATCCGGATGATCGCATTCTTATACAGATCCGTCCTCCTCCAGAAAGCACGTAAGTTAAACATCATGTATATATAAGGGTTTAATATTTCCATTGTTATAAATATATTTTAATGTAAATTATTGTATATTGTAGTGATTTTCAAGATAGTAAAATTGTGAAGTGCATTTCACAATTATGCTTACAGAACTGGCCTACGCCAGTGATTACATGGGCGAGCACACCTCTCGCCCATAAGGAAGCAGTTTGGGCTGAATTTCAGGTATATTTATTTAATCACTCTGATAGATAATACATAGTTAATCAACTAATAGTTTAGTAATGTTGGATTATGGTAATATAATAGTTTTAATATTATTATTGTTGTTTTATTTGCAGAAGCGGTATAGATGGGACGACGCACATGCATCAGTTATTCAGGCACTGTTCTGACAGAAGTGCGCCGTCCGGACTACAGATAATCTAAATAAAGAACGACAGAAAGCCCTACACAATGCTGAGATTGACCATCCAGGACAGGGTGAGCAGTATATGCATGAGCATTTCCCCTGGTGGTGCGCACATCCCATATGGGTGCAGATGTGTGAGCAGTGGAGAGCTGAGAGCTGGGTCAAGAGACGTAAGACTGCCGCCTCGAACAGATCCTCAGGTGTATCTAAAGGCGAAAAGGCAAAAGGCACGTACAAGGGCGGCAGTATATCTCAGCTGCAACATATTGCTGCTAGGGTATGTATGTATAACAAGCTTATTGGCTTAGTTATTTGTCTTTATGTTTACAGTCATGTTTTGTAGCTAAAATATCATATGTTTACATATTAATATGAGAACATGAACTGTAGGAGTCTGAGTCTCAAGGTCAACCTATCAATTGGTTGGATGTGTATGTGGCCACCCGTGATGGTCTGCCTGATGCTGTTCAGATAGCGGTAATAAGTTAACTTTAAACATATTATAGTCATGTTTTTTAGCATTTCGTATTTATTTTTAACTATTTATTTGTTAACCTTCTGACATGACACTTATAAGGGCTTAATGAACGAGCGCTATCCTGAAGGCACCCCGCGTCCGGCGATTGATCAAGAATTGTGGGAGAGGGCGTCCGTCGTGAAGAAAAATTATGTTAAAGGCCAAGGACAAAGACGACGCCCGACCATCAGTGGCATAGGAAGCTCTGCTACCCAGTCTACACAGTCTACACAGTCATCAGGTCATCCAGCCTATCATACTCCTGCTGACTGTGTGAGAGCGATCTGTCAAAATCGTGATCTTCTTCTTATACTGGGCGGGCATCTGCATTCTCTGAATCCTGATGACTTGGCGAAGGCAGTGGCGGAAGCAGCAGCATCGCAGCATCAGGGTGGCGACCAGGTACTTTAAATGTTTCATTACGTATATTGTCTATTATTTAGCTTTCCCCAAGTCATAGCAGTATCAACACATGTAACATATATGTTTTATTCTTTTGTTAATTACAGGGTACTAATTTGAATGATCCATGAAGATCTAGACCAGTCATGCATGTTAAATTTGTAAAGCCTTGTTAGACTTGTTTTTTAGATTTTTAAAGCCTTGTAATCTTTTAAACTACTTATCTTTGGACTGTATTGGTTTACGATTCTATTATATGGATGTTTACGATTGTATTGTGTTGTGTTGATTTAGATTCATTCTTTGGACTGTATGTATGGATGGATGTTTATCATATATAGTAATTATCATGGATGGATGGATGCCTATATATACTGCTGTGTGTTGGGATAAAAAGCAGGTACAAAGCAGGTTATTTTTGGGAAATCAATAAAATAGGAAAAATATTAAAAAAAGAAAAACAAAGTCAGCGATCGCACGCGGTCGCTGATACAGTATTAGCGACCGAGTAAGGTGCTTCTACTTCAGCGACCGCCTGCGGTCGCTATTACCGGTCGCTGACACGTGTGCCACATCACGTCTGACACATGACTCAGCATGAGTCAGAATAGCGACAGCTGAGGTCGCTGATTACGGTCGCTAAAAATGCGGTCGCTATTCTTGGTCGCTGATGTCATTTTAGCGACAAGATTTTCTGCGACTACGATTAGCGACTGCATCCGGTCGCTGATACCCATCTGCGACTATATGCGGTCGCAGATGTGCGGTCGTTGATAAGCCTTTTTGTTGTAGTGTCAGCCACAAAGGGATTGAGCTGGATCCCACCAAAATCCAGGCCATTACGAAAATGCCCATCCCTCAGATAGAGAAGGAAATACGGGGGTTTTTGGGAAGCGTCAACTTAATTAGTAGGTTCATTTCTCAACTCACAGCAACCTGTGAGCCTATCTTCAAGCTGTTAAGGAAGAACTCCTCCATGAAATGGAATGATGAGTGCTAGAAGGCCTTCCTTACCATCAAAGAGCAGCTAGTCAAAGCTCTTGTCTTGGTACCACCCAGGGATGATTTTCCCCTATTCATGTACTTATCCATAAGTGACAATGCCACGGGCTGCATGCTGGGTCAGAATGACGATAGAGGCCGAGAACAAGCTATTTATTACCTTATTAAAAGATTCAGTAGTAATGAACACAAGTACACTATGATTGAAAAGGCTTGTTGTGCTTTAGCATGGGCTGCCATGAGGTTACAACATTACCTCCATGGGCACACAACCCATCTCATATCCCATGTGGATCCTTTCAAGTATGTGTTCAGTAAGCCCATACTGAATTGTAGACTGTCCAGATGGCAGTTGATTCTTCAATAATTTGACATTGTTTACGTGACGCAAAAGTCCATTAACGGTCAAGGAATCGCGGATCAACTGGCCGCCACACCGTCAGTGGATTTCAAACCCTTAGAAACATACTTCCCCGATGAAGGGGTAATGAAAATTCAGCAACACCATCAGTACGATACACACCAAACATGGAACATGTATTTTGATGGAGCTGTTAATATGGAAGATTCTGGAGCTGGAGCAGTTCTAGTATCAGGTTGGGGGATCAGTATCCCGTCGTCGTCAAATTCCAGTTTGGCAGCACCAACAACATAACTGAGTATGAAGGCTGTATCATAGGGCTAAAACTTGCCCGTTCAATGGGCATCAGGCTATTAACTATCTTTGGGGATTTAGAGTTGGTAGTCAAACAATCCACGGGAATCTATCAAACCAAAGAGCTACATTTGCTGCCTTACCATCGACAAGTTTTACAGATGGCTTCGGAGTTCGAAGAGATCTCCTTTCTACACATTCTTCGTAATAGGAATGACTGCAGACGCATTAGCAACTTTGGCCTCCTTGATTCACATACTTGACAAGGAACACATACCAAGCGTCACATTAGCCCTGCAAAAGGCACCAACATATGAGAATTATGTTGGAGAAGTATCAGATGAGCTACCTCCCATCCAATAACCTTAGTATCATCATATCAAGGAGTACTTGCGAGACGGATCTACACTCGCTGAGGCGAGCCTGACTGAACAAAGGCGGATTCATCGACTAGCTATGAAATTCTACTTGAGCGGAGATGCACTCTACAAGAGAGATGCAAGACTAGGTCTCCTCAGATGCCTGGACAAGGATCAAGCTTAGAGACTCATGGATGAGATCCATGGTGGAGTATGTGGCCCACACATGAGCGGCCCTTTACTTGTAAAGAAGATCCTCAGAACATGACATTATTAACTTTCTCTCAAGGTTGACTGCAATGACCACGTCAAGAGATGTTATCAGTGCAGGAATGCTATCCATGCCCCTCCACGAGAGCTCCACAATATGAGTTCACATTGGCCCTTCTCAATGTGGAGAATGGACGTGATCGGGCCCATCGAGCCTAAAGCCAGTAATTGACATCGCTTTATCGTCACCATGATCGACTACTTTACCAAGTGGGTAGAAGCAGCCTCCTTCCCTAGGGTTACCAAAGAAGTCATCATTGCTTTCATCAGAAATAATGTCATTTGTCGATATAGACAACCAGAGTTGATTGTATCAGATAATGCTAAGAACCTTAACAACAAAATAATGGAGGAGTTATGCAGTAAATTCCACATCAAACTCCTTAACTCCGTCATCTATCGTCCACATATGAATGGTGATGTTGAAGCAGCTAACAAAAACATCAAGAAGATCATGCAAAAGATGTCCACCAACCACAAAGGATGACCTGACCTATTGCCTCTTAATCTGTTAGCCTACAGAACATCAATGCGTACTTCAACTGGGGCAACCCCCTATGCATTAACCTATGGGATAGAAGTAGAAATGGAATCCCTCAGAGTGTTGATAGACGCTCAGCTGGATGAAGATCAATGGGTACAGGACAGGTATCACCAATTGTCTCTAATAGATGAAAGGCGAACCGCGGCTATCTTCCATGGTCAGTTATATCAACAAAGGATCGACAGATCCTACAACGGAAAAGTCCGGCTACGGCAGTTTAAACCACATGACTTGGTTTTGAAAAAGATCATTGACAACCAAGATCAGTCTAAGGGAAAATTTGCTCCTAACTGGGAAGGCCCGTTTATTGTCAAGGAAATATTGAAAGGAGGTGCTCTCAGATTGCAAGAAATGGACGACGATGAATTTCCACAACTCATCAACTCGGACATCGTGAAACGGTACTATGTCTGAAGTTACCATCAAGCAAACATCCTGGTATTGGATCATCAAATCACCAGTCATTCCGGTTCTTTAAACCTTTACCACATACAACTCTTTTCCACACTTTGCCCCTCAGGGAAACATACTCTTTAAGCCAGCAACCTGGCTTCACTGCGCTCTCACAACTTTAGTCATCCCACTAAGGATTGAACCTCTCGTGTTAACAGTTTATCCCCCTAAACATGA
This sequence comes from Panax notoginseng, assembly GCA_016801055.1. Lineage (NCBI taxonomy): Eukaryota > Viridiplantae > Streptophyta > Magnoliopsida > Apiales > Araliaceae > Panax > Panax notoginseng. The sequence goes on along the minus strand of CM029014.1, from coordinate 67,699,350 downwards.
GATCAAACTTTTCACACCTGCAGTTTATCCTCAACCTAGGATCAAACTTTCTCTTCCCCGCAGTCTATCTTGCACATGGGATTAAACTTTATTCCCCACAGTTTGTCCTGTACATGGGATTAATCTTTCTTCCCCTCAGTTTACCCTGCACATGGGATCACGCTTTTTCAATTCGCCCTGAGGGGCGAACTACGTCGACCTGATCTCCTTGATACACGGGAGTACGTAGGCAACCATATTTTATATGGGCCGGTCGCAATAAAATAAAAACAACAAAAACACTTCTACACCCTTTTCCTTACATAAACAAAAACAACAAAAATATTCCTACACCCTTTCTGCCACATACAACGTTGAACCTCTTACACCAGGTTTGAACTACGCAGACCTGATCTCCTCTTCAACAGGAGTACGTAGACAGTCATTCATGGTTTGGTCAACCCCCTACCAAAACACAAATACTTGTCAACTGTACTAGGATCAAACTTCAATCCATCACATTTCATTGGCTTCAAACCAAAGGGATGGAGTTACCTGAACTCCTCCCAAATAGGAGATTCAGCGACCATCTAAGCTGCTGTTGTTCCTTGAAGAGCAACATCATTCCATAAGAGATGGAATTAACTAGGCCCCTCCTAAATAGGAGTACTGACGACCATCTGTGGTGCAGTCAATCTCAGAGAGGAAAGCCACCCTCCTCCTCTCCACATTTTCATACAGAAACCAGACCCAAGACACCAAAGATGGTAGGGATATACACAGATCCATGATCCATTCTGAACTATCCAGAGACAACTAAATGTCCATCTAGCAAGAAGGAATTCAGAATACATCAAGATCACAATCCCTGAAGAAGCAGGCAAATATCAAGCAAGTATTCAGGCATATCTAAAAGGGAAGTGATCAAAAATATATATTTCCCTGCTATATATAATACTGTTTGATATACACCATGTAAACTGTACATGACAAAATGGCTAAGCTAGTCTGTGCAGGAAAATACAAGGCTATCTACAGATCGGTATGCATACGAGCTAGCAGATCTAACATAGCATCTCTCCCAAGAGAAGGAGGTAATGCCGTGGTCTCTTGTACAAGGATATCCACATGAGTCAGCAAGTCCGAGACCATCTGCATGGTGACGCGATGCTCATCAATATATGCACTCATCTCGGCAAGCATGCCAGTGGTAAGGGACCTCACTGTAGTACTATCTGTGACGGCTACATCCCGGGCATATATGACACTATCCCACTCAACTATCACTGCATCTCTGGCAGATCTGGCCTTATCCCGCTCAACAACAGCGACATCTCTGCGAGGTAATGCCTCGTCCCTCTTTAACAGAGCTGCATCTCTCCCAACAAGAGCTGTCAACATCAGGGCTCTAGTCTGATATCTCTCAAAGGTCATCAGATGAAGACTCTGTTCAAAGTACTGTGTTGTTGAATGCTGAATCACGACAGTGCTAGTACTGGGAGAATCTAAGGGAGCTGCTGGCAACCCAGTAAATGCCTCTTCCTTGGTGTGAGAATTAATGTCCTCCATGGGCTCTCCACCACCTGAATCACTACCCGGCACTGTGGATACTACCGCATTCGATGAAGTCTCTGTCTCCATCCACGCAAAATACTCTAGCGAATAACTCGAATGGCTAACAGAAAAAGCAGCTATCTCACTCTGATCCCAACAAGCATACACACGGGATCGGTCCACTACTGATAGATGGCCAGAAGCTAAGCGCTGACCTAACGCTCCATCAAAAGGATGAAAGTCCTGGAACTGGTCAAACTGCGACATCACGGCCAGTGGGTGGTAGGTAGTCATGCCCCTTAAACCAGCCAGAGGGAAATAATCCATGCCCGGAGCATGAGTAACAAAACTATAGGGCGAACTGAGCCCTATACACGGCAAGATAGCAAACGGATCTCCAATCCCAGCTAAGAAAACGGACCAAGATGCAAGATCTGTACAATCCGTAGGCTGGAAGGAATACGACATAACTATCTCATGGGTGAAACAATACCCGTGTCGTCTGAATGTGCCAATCGGTCTTAAGTGCGACATAAACCAAACGTATAGCATGACCGAATTGCCTGTGAATACCCCTACAGGGAAAGTACTGCAAAACGTGGCCGACCTCAGTGTCTCTGCCATTATCATTGGAATAATGGTACAACCCTCCCTGAGAGCTCTCACTGCCATAATAACGTCGATGTCCAACTCGTCCATGTATCGTGACATGTACACACATGATAATGCACACAGCATCAATGCATCCACTCTGACCAAATGCCACTGGTCCTCTGGTATGGTGAAATCCCCAGAATACCGAGCATAGCTATCCTCATAACCAAATCTGTCAATCAAAAAATGCTAGGATATCACGTGGCCAGATGTGATCTCATCCTGTACAACTCTCCACTTCAGCCCCCGGTGAGAATCAGAAACTGCCGGCTCATGTCACTAATGTCCATATGCACGTAAGGTCTGTCAAGTGGCAGCATCGTCAAACGTGTATACTCCTCCAAAGTCAGAGTTAACTCCTGGGTCCCAAACCCAAAAACCTGCCTCTCCAGTACCCAACGCTCTAGCATGCCCTCCACAAATCCTGATGGAACCTGAAACATCAAAAGGGTCATGGTATGCTACAATAGCTAATCTACGATCACCCTATCTGGGGGTGACATACTATCATATAATTATCTCAGACAGGATGCCACCAATAATGGCAGGGTGTGATCTATGTGGCTGACTGTCGAAGAAGACATCTGTGTGAGCCGTATCATAATACCATCTAGGGCTCAATACTGAATATCTTTGGAAATACATACATATGCATAACATGATACATGCATAATAGATAATAGATGGCAATATGATATAGGGAATGGAAAACTGTACATACATTCCTAAGTATATTATCATCTAATACATCAGCTCTGTACAACTAAAAATACAGGGAAATGGGGCACAAACGCCTTACTACTAACAAAGGCCTATCAAAAGATATAGCGAGAATGGAGCACAGCCACCCAATAGCTAGTAGAGGCCTATCAAAAGAGATAACGAGAATATACATCAGAAGAAGACAATGGTGTCAATATCTATATCATCAATCATGTCTACCTGATGTAATTCCTCTTGAGTCACTGGATCTCTATCAATAGGGATATCAGGCCTATATAAAGGAGGATCTGCGCTGGCAAAGCCAAATGGGTTATCTGAGGGGCCAGCTCCTGTGTTGGAAGGATCAAACGAATCTGCCTCTGCCAGATCTCTGCCCAAATACCGGATAAAGAAATGTGCCCGGTCCAGTCGCTGGGTCAAACTGTTAATCTGTGTCATATGAGTCGGATCTCGGACACAGGCTAGCCAATTCGTCATCATCATGGATCCTGGAACCATATCCCCCATGAACTGAGTGGCGCGGGTCTGGGCTCCAATGGTACGAAGGATTGACCAATGCTGGAATACATCCTGAGTGCAAGGACCCTCTGATAATGCAAAACCGTCGACACCCAACAATGGGATAACAATGACGGGTGACTGCGACACAAGCCAATAACGCCTGACAGGAGGCAATATCGGTATACAGATCTCTCTTGTGGTGCTCCTAATAGCACGCTCTCCTAAATAGAGCTCCCATCCTCCATCTGTAAAGAGAGGAACCCTACGGGTGGAAATCACATGCTCGACACCAGTCGGGTACCCATCCTCAAATCCAATGGCCAAATGCTCCCCAGAATATGGAATCCATGTGATGACATCCGCTATCAACAACTCCAACTGTAGGCGTAAATGAGTGAAACCCTCAGATATGGGGACCTCCGCCAGTATGGAATGATGCCATCTCCATCCTCAAGGGTAGGTATCCAACCCTAATACACTCACTAGACGTAAACATGGGAGCCTCTCATAGGTCCAAAACTGTCAACACAAAGGTAAACATCTGCTGTCAGTTAATACTCTTAACCTGTACATGGTAAATGATAAGAGAAATACTTACTAGCAGAAATGGGTAAAATCCTGACCAAGCCTCGGTCAATTCTTGCGAGCGCATATGCATGCCCCTGAAGAAATAGGCAAAGGTGTAGCTAATAATGCAACTACATGAATGCAAACATGAAATAGTTTGAACTAACTAAATGCAATTAACATATGCAAACTATCATACTTAACAGAAATAAATAAACTAGACAAAACTACAAAACTAACTACTACTCCCCCAAACTTATTAGAAACAATGTCCTCATTGTGAAATAGATCATCAAAGTATAGGAGGACTTCCCTAAAGTAGCTAGGCAGGCAGTGGTGGCATCTCCTCAACATCAGAGTCAGAAATTAGAACTGATCTGCAGCAGTTGGATTCATTCTTTGAAATGCCTCAACCAATAAAGCATGGAAAATGTTTATTGTGGTAAATAGATGATCTTGTCTCGCTGCAATTCTCTTCAGCTTCCTATCTTCCTATATGTCTCTATCATCAATGCGTCGCTGTAAGCTGTGGAACTGGGTACTGAACATATACTTTGTGGATCGACTAACCCTTGCAGCCTCCTCAAGACCCTCAAACATCTTATTAGCCTTGAATTCATCATCCTCAGAGGTATCTTCTTCTTCCTCCTTCTCAGGAGCATCGAGAAATACAAATCCTAACCCTCAAGGATGCGACTCCCCTCCATCCCATACTGAATATTTAATAAGCGAGTTAAGTAGCTGGAGTGGCTGTTACACAGCCCACAAATAAGTGAGGGGTGTAGCAATCCTCTTGAGAATGGCCCGCATAAGCAACGTCTGATCAAAAAGCTAATAATGACCCCAATATCAATATCAAAATTCTTAACAATGGTATATAGGAGTAGTACATTTTCTTTAGTCGCTTCACTGGTATGTGTCGATCGAAATAGCTTCACGCACATGAATGCATACCAGATCTTGCCATACAAACTTAAGTCCTTACTCATAAATAGGGGTTCCTCCTTTCTTTCCTTTCGCCCATGTGGTGCCCAATTTTGATATTTCAGTGATAATCTGATTGTAATTGGGGTTACTGTCTCTAAGATGAACATACGGGTAGAAAGGTGGAGCTCGCACATTGTAGAACTCATTTATCACCTCCGAACTAAAAGGCACTTGCTTGCCTAGCACAAACGCCATAAACGGTGCTTTATCCTCTGTATTAGCATAAAAGTCCTTCACCACCGTCACAAATGCAGGGTCTGGCTGATTAGTGAATGTATCCCAACCCTGTTCATTGATCTGTTCCCTCATTTGTCCATCAAATGAATTTGGTCTAAATCCTCTCTCCGTTGTTAACGCTTTTGGTGTGAAATAGTCGTATTTGTCAGCCACATATGCACTGACAAATTTTCATTTGTCGAAGCTACAGGTCGATGGTGATGACCCTTGCCATTCCATAAAAAATTAGTTAACAACTCCCCAAACTTGCTCTTGGGCAATATCTCAAACACTTGGTGTGCACAAAAACTCACAATGCCCCAAATTGAAGAATGAAAGCCAAATATGGTGAAAATTTGATAATAGTTGCTTACCCAAACTAATTGATGTACTGAGTAATGAACTTGAAGTGATGGGTAACTAATTTCTGAATTTCCTCCTCCTTCTTTGCAAACCCAAAAAGTGTAGAAACCCTAGGTTTTGGTGTATGTAAATCTTAGGATTTAATGGTTATGTGGTGTGAAATGGAAGAATTGGGGTTTGGGCTTATATGAGATGGAAGTAATGGACGGATTTAGTGGAGATTAGGGGGTTATGGGGGATTTCATGGGGTTACAGATAGCTTGGGTTCAGTTATGTATAATAGAAATGGAGCAGGCATGATTCTGCAGAAGGTTTTTTAAAATTGATTTCTCATACCCCCGTCGGGGCGGGTGGATATATAGGCCTCCCTAGCCGGGGCGGGCATGTCAGGCGGTAAATGAGCCCGCTGGGGCGGACATGTGCACAACTTCATCCTTTGTTCCTGAAAACCATTAAAACCCAAAATATAAGTTTAGTACATGGAGTTTGAGCAAGAACGCTGTAAATTACTTATAAAGACAAACTAAATACCAAAAATTTACAAACTTTTTAAACTAATGAATACTAACACAAGTAACTAAACCGCGAATTTTGTAATGCGAAACTAAATACTATAAATAACAGAAAATTGGGCTGCCTCCCAATGAGCGCTTGTTTTTTGAGTCTTTCAGCCTGACTACTCCCTGTTTCTATCTTGGATCGGTTGGGATATTTTTAGCATGCTGTTTATTTACAGCACATAACCAACAATTCTTTATTGCATGCCTGTTCAACTGCATTTCTAGGAGTGAAGTTGACTTCATATCCTCAGTCAGCGCCTTTAGACCACCAACCTCTCTACAGTCCTCGTGTTTGACATCTGTAGACGTCTCGATTAAATCGCTCTCTTCCTTATCAGTAGGAATTGGAATTTCTTTGAACACTTTAACTTTCACTACCTGATCGAACACTTTCATGGTTAGTTCTCCATTAGGCACATCGATTAACGTTCGACCTGTTGTAAGGAATGGTTGTCCCAAGATGATTGGGATATTCTTATCTTCTTCAAAATCTAACACCACAAAATCAATGTGTCAACCTTTACCAACACATCGCCTACTATCCCCAATGGATAAGTTATTGATCTATCTAGAAGTTGTAGACTGATGTTTGTTGGCTTTGCTTCTTTTAAGCCCAACTTTCTGAATATTGATAGTGGCATAAGGTTTATACTTGCTCCTAGATCACATAGGGCTCTTCCCACGTCTCGACTACCAATTGCACAAGGAATAGTAAAGCTCCCCAAATCTTTCAACTTAGGGGGAAGCTTTTTCTGCAGAACTGCACTGCACTCTTTCGTTAACGCCACTGTTTCGAAATCTTTGAGCTTGCGTTTCTTTGAAAGAATCTCTTTCATGAACTTGACATAGCGTGGCATCTGATCTAGTGCTTCAGCAAACGAAATGTTATTGTGCAACTGTTTAAAAATGTCCATAAACTTAGGAAATTGATCCTTGAGCTTTTGCCTTTCTAAACATTGGGGAAAAGGTACAGGTGGTGTGACTCTATTCCGTTTATCTTCATTCGGCTTTTCCATAACTTTTTCCTTAGTTTTCCTTGTCGAATCACTCCCACCATTTTCACAATCCTCATCTTTGCTTTCTTTCTTATCAAAGTCAGAAACTATTGGTTTACCACTCCTAAGTGTGATAGCATTACACTGCTTGTGATTTCCTCTAGGGTTCTTTTCAGTATCACTTGATAATGTTCCTTAAGGCCTGTTATTCAATGCCAACGCAAGCTATCCCATCTGATTTCCCAAGTTCTTAATTGCCACCGCTTGTGTTTTCATAGCTGCCTCATTACTGGATATATATTTCAACAACAACTCTTCCAAATCTCACTTTTTTT
>CM029014.1:67474416-67686916 GCA_016801055.1 Panax notoginseng | reverse complement strand
CATATAAGGAGAAAACATAAACACCAATTAGTCATATTTTGAACTTGCACATTGGATTACTTAACTTTACTTCTTAGGGTTCGCGTTCTTGCAATATAAGTTTACGCGACTAACTTCCTTTACCAATTTACGGCTTTATGACATACGGAGATGTCTTACTCATACGTTCATCATCTTGAATGATTCATTTTCTTAGCTGACTCACCTTCAGCTTTCATTAATCTTATTACCGTTCATTAAGGCTTTCTTGATAAATCATATCTTATTTAATACTTTCGTTATCCTTTACATGAACCCCATGTTCATTATTCTTTCTTAATGTCGAAGTCATACCGTTCGTTGTATGCTAAGACCGATTGTTCTTGGTAACAACGTTGCGTTCACAGCGTCTATATGCTTTACGTTCATCTTACAATGCCATGCCATAATATCGGAATGTTATTCATTACCTTCATCACTCAACGTCTAAGGAATCCGAATCATAGCAATCCCTCACGTTCGTTCATTACGACTACGGTCCCCGGATATCGGTTCCGTAACCCGAGTTTACATTCTTTATCTTTTAATCTCGTTTAATCTTTTCGTTCAACCTTTATTAAAGGTTTAAAACACTTACTCAAGTGTTACATTATGTGAACTATATGTTCAAACTTCTTTCTTGCACATCCCCCAATAATTGAAAAATAAAAATCTCATTTCTGGGCATTGCTATGCACTGGCGCTGCGGCGCGAGCCACTTCTCTCTCTTCTCTTCCCGGCCTGGTGCTGCGGCGCCAAGTCCTTTGATATCTCTCGCGCTGCGGCGCAACTCTCTAGAAGGTTTGGCCAATCTCGCGCTGGGGCGCCGGCCTCCAAGGCACGACTTGCGCTGCGGTGCCGAGCATGAAACCTAGAAAATTTGTTCTAAGTCTTTTACAAGCTTGAGACGCCGATTTCGAAATCTCATAACTTCTTCGTTATAACTCGGAACGAAGTCGTTCCAAAGCCATTCTGTAACAACCCCAAAATCCATACAATTTAAAATCTCAACTTCGGTCGTTAACCATACATTAAATCTCTAATTTTACATCATTATTCGATATTAAAAACACTAAAATAGCGGAATATTTAAAACGTTATACATTTCCTTCTTTCTTGCCCTGAATCATAACCTTTACATTATGTCTCTTTGATTCAATCTTATATCATGAATCGTTACAACAAAATGACTATACAAAGTCTTACATCATAACTAAATATCCATATACATTGGATAGCTCAACTTACAATTTAACAACATATTACGTTCAAAATATGAAATACATTTCTCATAAAACATAAGTAATCTTCATGAATATAGATCTCTATAACTCACTTAGCACATATCTTTACCTTAAAATCTTAACCTGCAAAAGTGGTTATTTGCAAGAGTGAGCTCGACCGCCCAGCAAAGTCTAACAGTTTTCATGCATCACATAACACATAATAACATGCTCGATATACATCTCATTAAAGTAACATGGCATACATGCTTTTAATTCACATAGCAAATATAAATATTGAGTTCCTTACTCAATCATCATTACTTAGCCAAAACAATGCAGTCATATATTGACTTTAACATTTCATGATTCAACATGCATAACATATCATGCAATTTAAAGTAGTTCATCAAGTCCACGTAGAAAATAGGAACCGAAAGACTTGCCTTGATCGTTGTTTACCAATAACAGTTTAACAGCTTACAGCTATCTGCACGTCACGTGCCCTACGCAATTATATAATCATACACATCAAATATTAGTCACATAACAACACATAGTAATTGTAATGTAAACTCTACTCCACATCTCATAATCTTTCCTATTAATTAGCACACAATGTTCAATTATATTGTGTTAACTTTCAACTTATATCTCACTGTATTTCATATTCGCAGTTCATTCAAGTGCTTAAGTCTTGCTAGGACTACTTATTAGCTTTATATTAAATCCACTCCATATCTTATAATATTCATTTCAATTGAATTGAAACACTTTTTAAGTTCATTAACACTTGGCACGGCGTTTCGACGTTCATTCGTCACACGCCCGATTTGCCTCTCTTGTGTATGCTTACTATGCTTCTATAACTCATCTAAATACATCATGTATTAATGTTAAGCATTATTATAATTACTAATATTCATGTTTTATAACTTAGGACATCATCTTTTATGGTCAAGAGCACTACACATGCATATGTGCATGCCCGACACCCTCCAATTGCCTCCGAAAACACAATAGTCCTAAAGATGACCATTTTGACCCATCCTAATGACCTCCAATTGAAAAACGTAAAGAACAAAAGTTGTAGGTCTACTCGTCCTCGTTCCGGATCATCTTGAATCACCTCAATCGGAGCTCGTATGACGAAGTTATGGCTATTTTACTACAGGAGGTCAAAACTGTCCAAGTCAGACCACAAATCCGGCGTTGGGGCGCTGATCAGTGGCGCCGGGGCGCGAGTACCAGTGCCGGGGCGCGAGTTACAGCGCTGGGGCGCAAGCTCTAGCGATGGGGCGCGAATTATAAGCTAGCCAGTGGCGCTGGGTCGCGAAATTTGGCGCTGGGGCTCAAATTTTGGCGCTGGGGCGCCGAAACTTGCAGAACCCAACCACGAAGAACAGAACAACTAAATTTTTGTCTATAACATAATTTCTAACACTAATTAACATCCATAACTTCATCACAAACTACACATAAACGTTTAACAATCATCCATATAACAATTACCAACAATTAAACAACTACTTTAGAAAACTTCATTATTTGAAAACACTGTTTTTAAGAAAAACTTCATTGTTAACGTTGTTTAACACTGTAATATCAATAATAACCCATTGTTTAACACTGTAATATATATAATAACCCAAACTTGATTACTTTAAAGTACGATTCTCTGAAATTCATACCCAATTAACATACATAAGCTTCAATTTCACAATTAGCATACGATAAAATACTAATTTTGTTATAATCCAAAACATGTTCATGTTCATCCTCATGTCCACTGTAAAACTAATTTCTTCTTTCTCTTTGAACGTATTTTAGCATACAACATTTATATACATTTATGCTAGTATAACCATTAAAATTATAAATACACATAATTTCCTAACCAATTATAAAATCATGGTTTTACAGAAAGTTTGTAAAGAATTTTATGATACCGTCAAATTCAAAAACATAGAGACTTAGAGATTATAACGTAAAACATATATGTTAAGGTTATGTAACATATCTTTTGTTGCTTAAGAAATCCTTGTTAAACACTCAGAATTTGTTTTGGTGGCTTTGGAATCACAGACTTGACTTTCTCTCAAACTCTCTCAAACTTTATGAAACTTTTCTTTCTTCTTCCCTTTTCTCTCTTAGGCTTTAGCCAAATAGATTAGATGTAACTAAAATAAACTAACGTATCTTTTCAAAAGTTTTAAAACTGACACAACTAATGACATTATTAAAACAGCGGTTACCACAAATTATTATACATTATTTATATTTTCTTTATTTAATTTATATTATTAATAAATCAAATTTAAAAATCCAAAAGCCATAAGGCTCCGTTTGGCAAAACGCTTTAAAATTAAAGACTTAATATATAATTAAGGCTTGTTTGGCAAAATAAATTAAAACTACATTAATTTATTTTAATAACCACTTATAATAAAGTTATTTGTCACACTTCTAATTAATTAAGTTTTCATACTTAATTTAATTAATTCTAATAACAATTTATTGCATAATATAATAATTTATTTAATCATTATAACTTTCTAACTTAATTATTAAATTAGAATACTATCTCAGAATTTCCTTAACTCATTAATTATTTATTAAATAATTAATTAATCAACTCAAATCAAAACAAAGAAACATTTATTCACGATAAATACATCCATTAAATATTTATATAATTCAATAAATATTTAAATATTATAATTAAAAATCTGGATTGTTACACATTATCTTCCTTATCTTACGTACTTCGATTACCCATAGACAGAAATTCATTCTGAATCCGTTAACATGCCATTCGATTGGCTTAATCTTCGCTCTTCGTTCATTTTTACGCTTTTAACGCTCTTTGTTCGTTCGTCCGTAATTCAGTCATCCGAACTCCGAACTCGGAACTCGTTCGTTCTTGAGTCCACGACTCACGTTTTCTATGTTCCCTTACTTCCTTATGAAATACACATTCGGGTTCATTTACTAACTTTTTAATTCTCGTTCGTCTTTTACGAAATTTCGCCATAACTTCGTTATAGCTAAGTTTTAATCCGTTCTTCATGAACGTTTCTACCGATCCTAACCAGGCAGTATGCAACTAACTTATACGCGATGGTTTTAAACTTGTCCATTAACAACAATTATCCTACGATGGTTTTAAATTTGTCCATCAACAACGTTCTTCGTGTTCTTCGCGTGTTCTTCGTGTTCTTCGTTTTAATCGATATTTTGGATTACGATTCCACTTTTTATTGGAATTTGATGTTATAGAACATTATTCCTTACTTGTTTCACCTACTTATTCATATAATCCACTCGGATCGCTCTAATTCATTACGAATCTTATACTTCCTTAAGAAATTTATAAACTAAATTTCTAAGTTCTTATTCCTTCTTTTCTCATGATTTCAACCATATGAACTCATCTCCAACCTTATCTACTTCTTATCTTCATTAATTTATGTTTTCAAGCTTAGAAACTTAAAGAAATTTAAAAAGAAACTAAGTTCCGAATTACCGTTCTTCTTTAATCCTCTTCCGTTATACAAAGCCGGCGATTTGCAAGCTTTGCTATTACACGATCACTTTCGATCCGATCATTCATGCTCACGCTCTTCCTTCTCCCTTCCATCCGACTTCTCTCTCTCTCTCTCAAGTGTGGGATTTTCAAAATCCACCAATAATGAAATAAGCTTACTATTTATAGATTTTCAAAGCTAAGGGTATTTTAGTCATTTCGCCCCCACCTCCTTACTATTCCCACCTCCTCCAAGCCTTAGCCGCCAAGTTTACTTGGCCACCACCCTTACTTGGTGGCCAAGTAGCCGCCCCTCTTGCCCATGGGTCACCCCATGGGTTGCCCCATTGGTTTTGCCCATCCGTTTACCCATCGGTTCGATCCGCGGTTTCTTTTCTTGGTTTGGGCCTTAACCCTAATTCTTATTGGGCCTAACTTGGGCTTGATGCACAAAGCATTGGGCTTGATATAATCCAAGTCCAATTAGATTCTACAAAGTCCATTAAGACTAATCGTATTCTACGCATTCCATTCTCGTATTCTCGTAATCTCTTCGTATGATATTCGTATTATATGTCATAATAATCTTCGTACTATCCTCGTATAATACTTCATATTATACTCATATCTCTCGAGCATAATAACCCTAATTATTATACGTGATAATAAAATTCTCGAAACTCACTTTCCTAACCCTTAGGTTTTGAGTCCGTAGGCGAAAACTTTGTTTTTGCCATAACTGAAATATTATTGAATATTCCATCACGTCTCAGAATTAAACGTAATCTATAACTTCTCGGAATTTCAAAATAAATCTCCGAGCAGAAATGGATGAATAGTGCCTATTTCGTCTTTTTCCCCGAAAATATTTTGTTCCCGGAAAACTTTCGTTTTCGTCTTGAAAATTCTTATTCGCTCAATCTATCTCATAGCCAGAATACTCCCGACTTATAATCATCCTAGGTTATAGAACGATTAATAAACACATAGCACATAATAGTTTTAATAAAATTTAATTTTATTAATAACTAATTCTTTAAACCTAAATTCTGGAGAACCCGAATTTCCGGGTCGTCACACTCTTCCATCCTTATAAAAATTCCGTCCTCTGAATTTCTTAAAACCACACCCTTACTCGGGTCATCATATTCACCCCTTCTTCACAGAATTTCATCCTCAAAATTTTAGCCTACCATTCTTCTCAACTTCAGTTCAACGGAATTCTTATCTTTCCCTCATTCCTAACCCCCATAACCTATCAAGAATCATGAAGCAGAAGGAATAACGAGGAATATAAAATTTCCTCTTAAAACGTTTCATACTTTTGCTGAGGGGTCAAATCGACCATGAACTCTTACTGGGTTAACCAGCATTTCGCCGTAAGCCCTTCTTTCAACGGTAAGTTTACAATCACAAAGAAGGTAAACTACCTCTTCCATGTTCTCCTCAGACTTAGATTCCGCACCAAAATAATTTGGTTTGGCACAAGTTCTCAAGAAAACTCGATTTTCTTTTAATCATGACATACCATTCGTCTTAGCCAAATCAAATAGCCTCGACCATACCAATAAATTGGATATCAACTTGAAACATTCGTCCAGTCAACTCGCTTGACATCGACTACTTCTTTAAATTCTTTTTGCAATACATCAAAACGTTTTGTGATGTCATGATACCGTACTCTTCACAGTACGTTGAGGACTTCGTCAGTTTATGACTTCATCATTATACATCATACCATAGTAGGTTGTTGATCCTAAGATCACATCCAACACAAGGTGTAATTGCATTAACAACTCCATCGTTTTACCATCCTTGCATCGAATGCACTGATGATATAAAATTCATTTTGATATTTTAAATCAATTCCTGTCTAGCCGAATCAATTAGCATAGACATACCAAGAATAGCTCTTTTAAAAATTCTATTGATTCCAAAAGTTGAATCAATTCTTTCCTTTTTCAAAATGTACTTATCAGCACGAGTTCAATAAAGTTCGAAATCTAGCATAGCTAGATGACTTGGAATATCCTATTCTCCATCTTCCTTCATTGTCATACTGCGACAATACTTAATCCTCTCTAGCACCTTCATTGCTAAGCCTACTGAAAACAACTCATTTCCAGTCTAAACATTCCTATATCCTAGTACAGTCCATCAACTTACCATACATTATGAGTTCAGGAACTTTCCACAATAATATGAGTTTAAGAATATCCAGACAGACCATAGGCGTCCATTCGCTGAGATGTTCGAAAACATACCATATTCTTATGAGTCACGAACTTACCATAAGTATGAGTTTCAGGAACTCGTACCTACCTTATCGTTCTCTACCTACCAAGTATATACATGAGAAAAGATTCACCTTCTCGCCATATACATCTTGATAGCGCGACCAATTCCAATGATTATCACTGTAATAAGCTAAGCAATTGTTACACCAAGCACAAACCTCTGCCCATAACAAAGGTTCATACAACTCAGCTATCACATGAGTCCTCAATTGAAATTTTACAACTTCTAAATCTCTCTTTACTTAATACGAATTTTCTTTGATTCATATACTATCCTGCTCAACTCAATCTGAGTTCTTCTTCCTGTACTACTTCATAGTACCTTTCATTCATAGCACTAGCTATAAATCATTCATCATTTAATAGCTCATCTGTTACTACGACTCACTATGATCACATGGTGATCTTCTTATCATTCTCTTTACGATTATAGTCTTAGGTACTCCTACCTAAGGTTTATAACCTATCAGCTCTGATACCAACCTGTAACGCCCCGAAATCCGGTCTATCTTCACACCCGAATTCCGTACGTCATGAGTACATCCTTCATCCACCATACATCATTATATACTAAAATATAACAATATACACTCTCAAATCCCAGGTTCTGGAAACCTTATAACCTATTTCCTTACAAATAATGGTAAATTACATTATCCATTTTATCTTACACGAGTGACTTTCATCCGCCACAAAGGATTCATAATTGTTCATTAAACTAGTCTATAGTTTAATTCTATCATTCTATATTACAAGTCTTCATTTGCTCTACATGTACATTCACATACTGAATGGCACTTCGTCTGGATACCTTTAGCTTGATCTTTACGGGATCCTTAAGTTCTTCTAACCTTGATCGCTGAAAATTGTTTTTCATTTAAAGCAAGTGTGAGCATTCAATTGCCCAGCAAGTCATAACAGTTGAACAAACAACTTCAGAATTTAAAACATTTCCTTAGAACTTCTATAACCGAACAAAGGTTATGAAGCAGCTTGAATAATAGGAATAGTCTCGATTCCTATCATTTAAAACATCAATCATTTTCACCTTGAAATACTTTCATTCCTCTACCTTTTTCATACACATCCTGTCTGGCTAGAATCATTAGCACAGACTTAACAATAAAGGTTCACGTATAAACAGAACATACTTGTATTGAACAGCTCAATCACAGAACATTTCATATCATGGAAACACCGAAGTGTTCAAATTGTGGCTCAAGGCCTCATACATTCTACCACCTTGTACATACATCGCACATATGCACATAGACAGAACTTCTCAAGTTCAACATCTGAGAAGTTTAAGAAACTAGCATTCATTTAAAGTATGAATGAAGTTAGGAAACTTGCCTTACGCCCAGCTACAGCTTAAGCCGAACTGTTCATTCCAATTCCTATGTAACACATAAGGAGAAAACATAAACACCAATTAGTCATATTTTAAACTTACACATTGGTTTACTTAACTTTACTTCTTAGGGTTCGCGTTCTTGCAATATAAGTTTACGCGACTAACTTCCTTTACCAATTTACGGCTTTATGACATACGGAGATGTCTTACTCATACGTTCATCATCTTGGATGATTCATTTTCTTAGCTAACTCACCTTCGGCTTTCATTAATCTTATTACCGTTCATTAAGGCTTTCTTGATAAATCATATCTTATTTAATACTTTCGTTATCCTTTACATGAACCCCATGTTCATTATTCTTTCTTAATGTCGAAGCCATACCGTTCATTGTATGCTAAGACCAATCGTTCTTCGCAACAACGTTGCGTTCACAGCGTCTATACGCTTTACGTTCATCTTACAATGCCATGCCATAACATCGGAATGTTATTCATTACCTTCATCACTCAACGTCTAAGGAATCACAATCATAGCAATCCCTCACGTTCGTTCATTACGACTACGGTCTCCGGATATCGGTTCCGTAACCCGAGTTTACATTCTTTATCTTTTAATCTCGTTTAATCTTTTCGTTCAACCTTTATTAAAGGTTTAAAACACTTACAACATTATGTGAACTATATGTTCAAACTTCTTTCTTGCACATCCCCCAGTAATTGAGAAATAAAAATCTCATTTCTGGGCATTGCTATGCACTGGCGCTGCGGCGCCGTGCCCTTCCTTTCCTCTCGCGCTGCGGCGCGAGCCACTTCTCTCTCTTCTCTTCCCGGCCTGGCGCTGCGGCGCCAAGTCCTTTGATATCTCTCGCGTTGCGGCGCAACTCTCCAAAAGGTTTGGCCGATCTCGCGCTGGGGCGCCGGCCTCCAAGGCACGACTCGCGCTGCGGCGCCGAGCATGAAACCTAGAAAAATTTTTCTAAGTCTTTTACAAGCTTGAGACGCCGATTTCGAAATCTCATAACTTCTTCGTTATAACTCAGAACACAGTCATTCCAAAGCCATTCTCTTCCTTATCTTACGTACTTCGATTACCCACAGACAGAAATTCATTCTGAATCCGTTAACATGCCATTCGATTGGCTTAATCTTCACTCTTCGTTCATTTTATGCTTTTAACGCTCTTTGTTCGTTCGTCCGTAATTCGGTCATCCGAACTCCGAACTCGTTCGTTATTGAGTCCACGACTCACGTTTTCTATATTCCCTTACTTCCTTATGAAACCCTACACATTCAGGTTCATTTACTAACTTTCTAATTCTCGTTCGTCTTTTACGAAATTTCGCCATAACTTCGTTATAGCTAAGTTTTAATCCATTCTTCATGAACGTTTCTACTGAACCTAACCAAGCAGTATACAACTAACTTATACGCGATGGTTTTAAACTTGTCCACAAAGGCATGGAACCTTTTCATATGTGCCAAGTTACTGCCTTCTACGCATCAACATAACATCCCGTCTGAGAGAGCTATCATACTGTGGGGGATTATCACGGGAAAATACATAGACGTGGGCCACCTCTTCCACCAAAACATGTGTCATTATATGAGGTGGAGCACCACAGGCAGCATCCCACAAGCCTCAGTTGTCGCCCATTTATGTGCCAAGGCGGGAGTTACTTGGGACGATGAGCAGCTGCAATTGCCGAGCCAAGACATTACCCATGCCACTATTGCGAAATTTGAGGACTGAGCAGGAGGCACACCACACCTGAGGGGAAAAGGTTTTATCTTGCCAACTCCGTCATCAGTGTCATCTCTACAGCCGACTGAGGCAACCGCCTCCACCCAAGCCATTACAAAAATTGATTACCACAGGCTAAGGAGGTTGGAGAGAAAAGTAGACGCCATGTATGATAACTTTTCGGCGTTCACAAATGGGTTATTGCAGTAATTAGCTGAAGCCTTTGCATAGCAAGGAACAATGCTAGAGTGGCCTCAGTTTTGTACAGCTATGCCTTTTTCACCACCAGACTCGCCACCCAAGGAGGGTGGCCATGCCGATAATTAAGGGAGTTCTCTTTGCCCTTTACCTTCATTCATTGGGGATAATAAATATGCTAAGTTTGGGGGTATTGGGTTATTAGCAGTGTAGTGTAGAGCATGTAGTATAATTGCATATCATTTATTCATGTTTAGTATAGTGTTTGCATGTTAAGGCGTTTAGTTTTATTTTGCAGAAATTTTTTTCGTTTGTTGCTTATTATTTGTTTAGTTTATATGTTTAGTTACATAACACTGCATATTCCCAAGTATCTAGTTAGTGGAATTCTATTTGAGCCAATGATGAAGTAAGAAATTTGATGGATTTTTGAACTAGGTTGATAGCTTGAGCTGAGTTATAATGTTATACATGATATAATTTATGCTTGTTGTTTAGATGCTACCGAGTAGCACATTAGTGTTCATGTTTGCTTGTTGGTTAAAGAATAATTTGTTTGCCTACTGAGGAGAAAACGTTATTTTTAATGATAGAATTGTGTAGGAAGTGAACATAGACTGTGAAAACACTGATACTCAAACTTTGGGAACACATGGGTATGCTTGCTATATTAAAATTACTATGACTAGTCTTATTTCGGGGCCTTTGTTACTTAAGCAAGTACGCCTGAGGGGATTGTTTTTACACCTAGCGCCCCAAGGTCTTTATGGTCTGGGAGTCGTTAGTTGAAAACTCGCTAAGGGGTAGCACTGTTAGCCTAATGGAATGAGGCATTGCATAGTCATGGAAAAAAGAAAAGAAATCAATAAACACCACGGAAAAGTGCAAAAATCGCCCTCATGAGTAAAAATAAATCAAAATAAATCCATTGTTGAACCTTAGTTTGTATTAAAGTGTTGGAGTAGTTGTTGTTTCATTTGTATGCATAGTTTTTGATTTGAACTTCGATTTTCTTTCTTAAGCAGTATAGCATGTGTAGTCTTTCCCGTTGTCAAGCTTATTTGTTAACACATCACACACACACACATCATTATAGCAGGTTTAGATTATTTGACTGTATGTCATTATGCATGTGGCTTAGTTTGATACTTTGTTCTTGAATCTAAATATTTCTCTGAGGCATATTTGATTGGAATTCTAGTATGGCTGGAAAACTTGGGAATCACTTGCATGATAGTGTAGTTTGCACAGCATATAGTTTGCATTGTTTAATTCGTATTTTTGTGTGTATTGCTTGAGGGCAATCAATAGTTCAAGTTTGGGGGTATTTGATAAGTAAAGTTTTATACCTATTTATTGGTTACCAACTCACTTGAATTTTTCTCAACTCAAGTATTTTTGGTATATTTTTTTGCAGTGTGCATAGTTGGAACTCCTAAGGCATGGAAATGGCATGGTGAAGGCATGACAAGGCATGGTGATGGCTTAGCAATGGCATGGCATGTTAAGTAATGGCTAGGATGGAGATTTGGAGCTAAATTAAAGCAATGTAAGGAGGTATTTGAACTAATTAAGTGAAGAAGAAAGAAGTGAAAAGAAAGCAGCATCAACACAGGAGCAAACATCAGCAGAATACAACATGCAGCACCAGCGCGGCCGTGCTACCATATAGGCTAGACACGGTGTGCCCGCGCCAGAGGGAGATCAGACGCAGACAAGGCCCGCGCGAGATCGCGCCCAATTTACAAAGGAAGATGGCGCTCCCGCGCCAAGCACTCGGCAGCAATACATATAGGGCGCCCTCGCCCGAATTACACTTTAATACCGCACGACCGCGCCAGTCGCACTTGGTTTAAAATGCTGACTTTCTATTTTGTAAGGCTGGAGCGTGTTTGCTATATGGGGATATATTTGTTACTTTGAAAAGGCATATTATTAAGCAGTTATTATTACTATTATTAGGGTTTCATATTCTAGAGAGATTCCATAGGCTTTCTCTACTATTTTGGGCTTCTCTCTCTAGATTGATTGATTGTAAAGACTAGGTTTTAATTTTGTTAATGAATGTGGACCTGAAGTAGATTGGAATCAACTTTGAAGCAGGGTTTATCAGATTTGATTCTCATTTTCCTTATATCTCTTAATTTTATTTCTTATTTCAATGCTTGACTTCAATCCCATAATGGTTGTTGATTCATAAATGAACCAACTTCCATTATGGGATTCTATTGGAGTTTAATGTGTAGTCCATATTTGTATGGCTATTTGTGATGCTTGTATGCTTAATATTAGATTTTCTAGCATGGTTATGCGAAAACATTGAATGCTTGATCACCATTTACCCTAATTACTTGTATAGAATTGGAAAAGGAAGTATAAGTACAGATTTGACCATGTTGGCATATGTTCATGGGACTTATTTGTATTAGGTTTTGTGATTTGTGACCCGGATAGACATATACCGTTTCACCATGTGTAGTCATTGAGAGAGCTTATGCTTAAATCATTATTACTTTTAATTCACATAGACATATAGTGGGTTAGGTAATTTTGATGCTTAAATGAATTCTATCTTTTGTAGATTTTGTGTGAATTGGACATAATACATCGAAAGATGGTTATGTTTCACTTTTGTGCTCTCGACTAGCTGTCCATATTAAATAATTAGGCATAATAAGAGGCGTGCATTTTGGATAAAACATTAAATGACATTAGGATCCCATTTCTCTCCACTTTGATTTCCTTAATTTAATAATTAGTATTTTTGTGTTAATTTAGATATCAATTCACTTATTAATTGATCGTTTGAGCAAACAAAAATAGTGATAAGGTTGTTGCATGATAGCGTAGATTTATTCATCTTTTTCCGTGGGATCGATACTTTCTTACTCTATAATACTTGCTGACCCGTGTACACTTGCATGAGTTAGAGTCTATTTTGTTAAACCGAAACGGAGGCAACAATAACTCATGCACCCTTAGAGTATATCTACAAGTCCATATAGTCAGAATTGAAACATTACTACTTCCATCAAAGTTTTTCTTTTTAAACTTTAAGTCCTCCTTAAGAACACATATTAAAGCAAGCTAAAGTTACCATGTTATACAAAGGGACTTAAGTTCACAAATCAGGTCTGTTTTCATGTACATCTAAGTTATATTATCATAATAAAAACATCACAGCACAACGAAAGCCATATTCTTGTTCTGGGGACTGGCGCAGCTGAGCTGCACCTTCGTACAAACTGGGCGCAGCTGTGCCCTTCCTGGACAGAACCAGGAAAGGACTCTGTTCTGCAGAGTATCAAACCCAACTTCAATTCCTTCATTCTAAACATGCTTAAACATATTCTCTGAGGTTCCATACATGTATACAAACTTAGTAAACACATTGATATCAATTCACAACCATAATCACAAAAGTTTTCATAGAAATTCCAGGAGTTTATCAAATTAGAAATTAAGAACACAAAATCAGATTTTTACCTTCTTGAAGCTTAAATGTCTACTGCTTAAAATCTTAGACTTCTTATTACTCAACAAAGGAACTCACACTCTCACTTATAATCTCTGAGACAAATTCACAACAACAAGAATGAAGAAGAAGATTGCTATTTATAGAGAATTACGTGACTAGTTAATTGCTTTACATTAGAGGTTGCATGAATCCATGGGGTAGAAGAAGAAGACAATGGATATTGAAGAGCTGCTCAACCACCATTTTCTCAGCCATCTCCAGCCATCATCACGTTGGTTGTAGCCACTGTGCTTTAGCTTTGCATTTTACGTAATGTAGATATAGGTTTTAGTAACTAAAATGGAACTAGACTTTTAAATCCTCAACATTTGGTTTAATTGTGTTTAATATAATTCCCTCTTGCTTCCCTCATGAAATTTTAATGTACTAATGTTCCTACAAAAGGAAGAGTTAGGGATTATTTTTGTACCCATATCATATAATTCATATACATTGGGTTCACATAATTCAATATTTAATGCAGATAAAATAATGTAGTTAGGTATTATTAACTGGGTGTTCTCCATAAATATTATTAGTTCTCACACATCAATATTATAACAATATTCAAGGTTAGATGTTTATTTTTCTTGCATTCATTTCCTATCCGAATTTCTGAGATGCACAATTAATTAGTCATTTCTGTATTAAAATGTCACACAGGATTTTATTGTGCTACTTGGTACCTCATATCATTAAATGTACTCTTATCATATGATTTTAATAATGTCACACATTATAATAATGTTCCACTCAATAACCACTATAATAACTAACTTTTTCCCAGTCTGGCCACTGGCACAGCTGTGCCAGTTTGTACTGCAGGAAGGGCGCAGCTGCGCCTATCCCTGGCAGTCTCAAACTAATTTAGCTTCATGCCAGATCCGACTTCTATCATCGTACCAGTTTCACTTAACATGAATTAAATTTCACATTGATAATACTACAATTCAAACATCCTATTCATTTTTCATGCATGAAGTTATCTTATCATCCAACTATATATGAATACACATACTAAATATTAATTAATCTTTCTCTTATTAAACTGTTTCTCTCTTAATTCACTTAGTAAATTTCTTAGTCCCTCATTATGCCACACTAGGCAATTCTCATAACTTTAAGTTAAGCTCTTCATCCATTCCACCATAACATATAACGGCCACATACTTAACTTGGTTTAATAGGTATTACTATATCCCATGCCACAAAAATATTTATTTATATTCAAATAAATACTCAACCCTTATTAATATATTCATTAATAATATTTAGAATTTCTCGGGTATTACATCCTCCCCCCCCCCTTTATAAAAATTTCGTCCTCGGATTTGGTACAAGGTTACACAAATAAATGGGGATAGTCCATCCTCATCTTATCATCTAATTCCCACGTGGCCTCCTCGGCAACGTGGTTTCGCCAAAGTACTTTTATAGAAGATATAACTTTATTTCTTAATATCTGCTCTTTCCTATCTAATATATGGACATGAATCTCTTCATACACTAGATTCTTCTCCACTTGAATGAGCTCGTAGGAAATCACGTGTTTGTAGTCAGGCTTGTATGGACGCAACACGGAGATGTGAAACACGTTGAAGATGTGAAACACGTTGTGGATGTTCTCCAATTCAGGTGGTATTGCAACTTTGTATGCCACTTCGCCCACTCGCTTCAATATCTCGAATGGTCCTATGAACCTCGAACTCAATTTTCCCTTCTTGCCGAATAATATTTTTCATTTGGAAGGAGATACTTTAAAGAACACGTAACTTCCGACTTCAAAGTCACGGTCTTGACGATGCAAATCTACGTATTTCTTTTGGCGATCTTGTGTAGCTACTAGTCTGGCTCTTATCGTTGTTACTACGTCGACTATTTATTGAACTAATTCCGGTTCTAATATCTTTCGTTCTCCGACTTTATCTCAACACAACGGTGTTCTGCACTTTCTCCCGTAAAGAGCTTTGTACGGTGGCATGCCTATACTCGCATGATAACTAATGTTATATGCAAATTCCACTAGGGGTAGGTGATCGTCCCAAGTTTCCTTGAAGTCCATCACACAAGTTCTAAGCATGTCCTCCAGCATTTGTATTGTAAGACCCCAACTTTTATGAATAAAGATAAATTACTCTCTAAATATTATTTTTGAATATTATGGTATAGATTTGATATAATGTTATAGTTGTGGGTAATATTTACAAATTTTGAAAAGTAAGCAAGTTGTCATAAAATATTCGATTGGTCTGGGAATATTTATTTTATCAGAGAATATTCGTATGACGACACAATCATTGGTGGACCCCACAACGGAATTATTGTTGGAGTTAGAAAACGACAGAAATAACTTTTTATAAAAATAACGGTAAAAGTTTTACCGTTAACTGTTGAAATACCCGGTGATAAAAGTATAGTAATACTCGTAGTTGCATAGGAGCGCACGGTATTGTACAATATCTTTGATTACTGATGCTTACATGAGAAGTCACTCAGTTTTATTCAATAATTGTCACAGTAATTGTTGCACAGTTTCTTATATTATTGATTAAATTATTGTCACAGTATCATCAGCATAATATTTTATATTATTAAATCAATAATTGACACAACCCAATTATTTATAATATTAGTTAGCATTATTGATAATGTCTAGAAAATTCTGTCGAGAAAAGGGGTTTGGTCATCTAATTACGCGCCAATAAGGATAAATTCTTATCAGAAAGCCTCCTCTTTCCTGGGAATGATCTGGTTGTTGATATTGTGAGCTTATAATATTAATTATTATGTGGTGGATATTGGTTCAATTTTGATTTAAATGAAGGAATTTTTAGCATGAAATAATTGTTGAAAATTGGTCATATTTTATGTGGAATTACAATTATTTCTTCGATAAAATATTCATTCAAATATATTATTATAATATTTTATAATTATTTAAATAATTATATTATAATATATATATGCATAAGATAAAAGGGACGAATATGTGTATTATTTCTTGGTGGCTTGAAAAATGTCAGCAAATGTGGTTTGCCTAACTTTTGTGGTCCCTCAAAGATGGAAAATAAGAATTTGGCAGGAAGAAATGATTTGTTAGGGCATTTGGTTGGTGAAAAATGTTGTCTACAAGTTTGTTTCAAAGGGTGGCCCCCACCCATATTCAAAGGGTGGCCCCCACCCATAAAAATGTTGCCTATAAGTTTGTTTTAAAGGGTGGCCTCCACCCATATTCAAATTAAGATGATAGGCATTGAAAAGTTTGGCTGATAAGGAAACGTTAGGCATGCAGTTGATTTTTCTCCTTCCGTATTGCACTATAAATAACGGGATAACCTTCTTTCCTAAATCACACCTTCAAAATCAGAAATTCTTATTCTATAGTATTGTGAGTATTTTCTTGAGTATAAGGATACTTTGAGGGTAGTTTTTCTGCAAGATTTTCTCAGAATAATATCCGATATTCTAGTCAAATCCAGTTTCTACTAAGGTAAATGATATTATTTTATTTCAATACTCGTAAGAAATATTATTTTCTTTCATACTCCATAGTATGGAAGTGATATTGTTTCATTTCATATTCCGAAATTTAAATTTACTATGGCTTATTGCTTCTATAATTCCTGAAATTAGTAAAATATCCTTGATATTTGGGTTTCATCCAATATCTTTTCATAAAAATATTATTCTACGCATTCTTGATAAGTTTTAACATTTTCATGCCGGAGTACTATTCACAGAGTACTATTCCTGAAGTACTATTCATGGGATACTATTCACTCGAGTACTATTCACCCGGGATACTATTCATGATAAAAATTGATTTGTTTTCGGTCCAAATCATTTTTGATACAATATTATTCTTAATTTTTACTCCACAAAGCAGTATCATGTTGACAATTTGGACATTATCGAATTCTAGATAAATTAACTTATAAATCTTTAGAATTTATCATTTGCTTTCATTTAATTGAATTCTTATATCATTGTCATCATCCTCAAGTTTATATTGTTATGAAAGTCATCTTTGGTCCGTAGTGCATAGATGGACTGCGGATTGGTAGTATTATGACTATGGATCATTCGGTATAATCATGACCCATAATGTTACAAATGATGTGATAAAAGTCTTCATTGGCCCGTAGTGCATTGATGGACAGTTGTTGGCACGATCATGACCATTGGTGATAATAATGAATATTCTTGGCCTGTAGTGCATGGATAATTTAGTGATGTGGATTATTTTTTGAGCTGAGTCTCAGCGATAAAATTGATGATAAACTTTTAAATCATAAAAGATAGTAGATATCATGCTCTACTTAACTTTTTAAATGGATTGTTTATCCCGCTACAGTTAAACTTGTTATCTATTATATTCTATCGGTTTAACCCAGTTGAAGGCTAACGATAATTTATTCTGCATTATGTTAGTCATAATATTCTTTACTGGGCTAGTTGAGCTCACCATTTGCTTTCATTGTTCTCTTCAGGAAATGAGAATATAGCTGAGACTAGTCGGAGAACGGAGTGACGGTCCAGATGGTTGTTTTAGTAGTCCTCACTATTCTATGAAATAGTGTTATAATAATTGTAATAAGATTGAATTTGAGTTTGGATATTGTCTAGAAGACAATATTCATGTTTAAACTCTCATCATATGTTTTGTCGTATTACACGACAGTTGTATTAATTAAGTTATATTTGAATTTTGTACCATGTATTTGACGACTCAGAATGGGTGATGTATACCTATTTTGAGGGCATCACAGTTGGTATCAAAGCTTAGGGATATGATCCCTGGCTGAGATGTGAGACTAGAACTAGGAGGGAAGAGACGGTAATTCCTTCACTAGTATGACCTACCTAAGTTTATTTGTTATTTAATTGGTCGGTTAGAGTATAGGGATAATATATGGCATGTCAATTAACCATTGTTTTGTGTCAGTGTTGGAAAATGACATTTGAGATTTTTGAGAATAGCAATGGAGAACAGGAGACCGTTGAGTCACCACAGATCAATAACCAGGATAGTGTGCATCACGAAGGTAATAATCCTCAGGAGAACAACAACACCGACCAAACAATGAACGATGGGATGTTCAATTACTTTATACAATTTATGCAACATCAGGCGAGAGTGACTTCTGTTCAAAATGTAGGTGGAACCACTGGCAAGTCTCGAATGGTCACCGCTAAGCAGTTCAAGGAGCTGGGACCATCGGAGTTTTTGGGAGAGCCAAAACCACTTAAGGCGGAGGCATGGATAAAGCAGATCACCAAGATATTTGATGTCTTGGGATGCCTCCGAAGAGCAAAAAGTTTCCTTTGCCACCTTCATGTTGCGAGGAGAGGCAGATTATTGGTGGGAATCTGTAAAACATACTCAGCCTGCCACACTGAAGATGTCTTGGGAAAAGTTTTAAGAACTGTTCAATGACAAGTACATTCCCAAAAGTATTCGTCACATGAAAGAGGTGGAGTTCATCAAGCTAGAGCAAAATAATATGACCGTGTCGTAGTACGAAGCTAAGTTTACCGAGTTGTCCGGTTTGCGTCCCACTTGGTTGATAATATGGAGAGAATGACGCGTATGTTTCTAAGAGGTTTGAAACCTGAGATACGTCAATACCTAATTTCTCATCAACTGTGTTTGTATTCAGATGTTGTAAATAGGACTCAGTTATTGGAGCGCGATAATGAGTAAACCCAACCAAGAGAGAGCAGCTAGCAAATCTATAGTACTAGTGGAAGCAGTCATTGAAGCGGTGACAACAAACGTGGAGAGAATCAACATGCCAGAAATGGTAACCATTTCGATGGTAATCATGTCTAAGATAATAGAAATGGAAATTTCAAGAAAAGAAAATTTAATAATGATGGAAAGACATCGGAACCAGCACCTGTTGTTAAGGAAGGAGAACGAACGTCGGTCGTATGTAACAAATGCGGAGGGGAGGGACACATCAGTCCAAACTATACGCAGTAACCCAAAGCATTTTACAATTGTGGAAGAGAAGGTCACCTAGCCCGATTTTGTCATGCACCAAAGTCAAGTTTAGCTGGGATGGAGGCATCAAAGGCCGTCCCAGACAAGATAAAACTATTAGTTCAAGGGAGAGCGTTTGTCATAACCTCCCAAAAAGTGAGGAATCCGAACGAGGTGATCACGGGTAAGCTAATCATAAACTCTAACGAAGTCTATACCTTATTTGATACCGGTTATACCCATTCTTTTTTTTGCTCCTACTTGCGCTCAACGTTTAAATTTAATTATGGAGAAATTAGACTTTGATTTTCCTGTTGAAACTTCGTTGGGAGAAACCTTCATTACATCCACTGTTTATAAGTCTTGTTTGATTCAAATCGGTAACTGAACATTATCTATCGATCTTATCTCTTTGAAAATACTTTCATTTGATGTAATTTTAAGAATTGATTGGTTAACTATTCATCATGTAAAAATTAATTATTTTCGTATGGTTGTTAGCTTTCATATTCCTAACCAACCTATTATATGAATTCAAGCAACCAAACCACTTAAGTCAATCACTCTCATATCAAGCCATAAAGCTATTCGTTTTATTGAAAAATGGATGTCAAGCTTTCTTAGCCCATGTCACGAATTTAAACAAAAATACGTCGGATTTGAACGATATTTCTATTGTTAATAAATTTTCGGACGTATTCCCTGAAGAACTTCATGGCCTACCCCCAGAGCGTGAAATTGAATTTTCTATTGACGTTGAACCCAGTACAAAACCCATTTCCAAAGCCCATATCGAATGGCTCCTATTAAACTTCAGGAGTTAAAAACCCAACTATAGGAATTGTTAGACATCAGTTTTATTCGCCCTAGTACGTCTCCTTGTGGTGCTCCTGTTCTATTCGTGAAGAAGAAAGATGGAAGTATGTGACTTTGTATTGATTATCGGGAGTTGAATCTTGTCACCATCAAAAATAGTTACCCGTTACCTCGTATTGATGATCTGTTTGACCAGTTGCAAGGTGCCAAATTCTTTTCAAAGATCGATCTTCGTTCTGGATATCATCAATTAAACGTTAAAACTGATGACATTCCAAAGACTACTTTCAAAGCTCGGTACGGGTATTATGAATTCCTAATCATGTCTTTTGGATTGACTAATGCTCCTGCTGCCTTCATGGATATGATGAATCGAGTATTCAAGGAATATTTAGATCATTTTGTGGTTGTCTTTATTGATAACATCCTCATTTACTCCAAAAATCTTGAAGATCATGAGCAACACTTGAGACTGATAATTCAAAAGCTTCGTGAAAACAAGCTATATGCCAAATTAAAGAAATACGAGTTCTGGCTTGAGGAAGTAGCATTACTTGGGCACGTGATATCAAATCATGTAACATCTATTGACCCGACGAAGATTGAAGTAATACAAAGCTGGGAGCAACCGAAGTCAGTAACCGAAGTACGTAGCTTCCTGGGCTTAGCTGGTTATTATCAGAGATTCGTGAAAGGATTTTCTCGAATCACTACTCCATTAACTCAGCTGACTCAAAAAGATACAAAATTCGGTTTGAGCAAGGAATGTGAGAAGATTTTTCAAGAACTCAAGAGGAGACTCATTTCAGCACCTGTTCTGACATTGCCATCTGGTTTGGAGTGATTTGTCATCTTCAGTAATGCTTTAGGCAAAGGTTTAGGATCTGTTCTTATGCAACATGGGAAAGTCATAGTATATACCTCACGACAACTCAAAGAATATGAGAGGAATTATCCTACTCATGATCTAGAGTTGGCAGCTGTCATTTTCGCACTTAAAATCTGGAGGTATTACCTGTATGGGGTGAAGGTGGAGATCTTTACGTATAAGTCTCAAATATTTCTTCACTCAAAAGAAACTCAACATGCGACAACGACGTTGGCTTAAATTGTTGAAAGATTATTATCATACTATTCAATACCATCCTATAAAAGCGAATGTGGTAGCTGAGCATTGAGTAGAAGATAATATGTGGGTACGAGTACAATATTATCAACACAAAGGCCCATTTTGTTTGACTTGGAAAGGATGGAGATAGAGATAAAGACTCCAGGGACCCACGTGGTGAAGACAAATATACGAGTAGAACCGACTTTAATCGATAAAGTTAAAGTTGCTCAAACTACAGACCTAGAGCTGATGTGTATGAAGAAAGTGCAAGAAAATGCTATTCCGGAAGCAAGAATCGATGAAGAAGAAATACTTAGAGTCAACTCTAGACTTTGTGATCCTAACGACTCTGATTTGAAGTATAAGATTATGATGGAGGCGCACAACACACCATTTGCAATCCATCGTGGGAGTACCAAAATGTATCGTGATCTTCGATATACATTTTGGTGGAGCAATATGAAAAGAGAGATCGCAGAGTTTATCTCCAGGTGTCTAACTTATCAACTAGTCAAGGCAGAGCATCAAGTGCCAAAAGGTCCATTACAACTGTGACACCTCCAAAATTAGGTATACATCACCCATATTGGGTCGTCAGATACATAGTACAAAATACAAATACAACTTACTAATACAACTGTCGTGTACAATACGACAAAACATAAACTGTGAGTTTGAATACAAATATTATCTTCTAGAGAGTATTCATACTCAAAAGGAGTCCTCATTACATTTATTAACACGCTATTACATAGAATAGTGAGGACTACTAACTAATACTATCATTCGAACCATCACTCCGTTCCCCGACTTGCCCCAGCTACGTTCTCATTTCCTGAAGAGAACAGTGAAAGAAAGGGTGAGCTCAACTAGCCCAGTAAGAAATATTATGACTAAGATAATGCAGAATAAATTATCATTAGCCTTCAACAATGTTAAACTGATAAAATATAATAGACATCAAGTTTAACTGCAGCGGAACAAGCAATCCATTAAAAGAGTCAAGTAGAAAATAAACTCTACTATCTTTTATGATTTAAAAGGTTTTTCAACACTGTTATCGCTGGGACTCAGCTTAATAAAATAATCCACATCATCGAATCACCCCTGCACTACGGCCAAGGATATTCGTGTATTCATTAATGGTCATGATCATGCCAACAACTGTCCATCAATGCACTACGGGCCAATGAGGACTTTTACCACATCATTTGTAACATTACGGTCATGATTATACCGAATAATCCCTGGTCATAATCATACCAAGTCCATCTATGCACTACAGGCCACAGATGACTTTCAACATTTTATAAACATGAGGATGATGACAATGATATAAGAATTCAATAAAACAAGTTCAAGAATTAATTTATCCAAGAATTAACAATGTCCAAATTGTCAACATGATACTGCATTGTGGAGTAAAATTCAAGAATGCTTAGAAGAATATTTTCATGAAAAAATATTGGATGAAACACAATTATCAAGGATATTCCACAAATTTCATGGAGTATAGAAGTCAAAACTTAACCAACTGAGTACAATAAAGAATGGAATAACAAAAGAAATCACCATGCATGCGATAGACCGCACAGACAGGTTATTCCAACAGAATAATAAATAATGGAACCAGGTCCGGCGTAAGCGCACAGACAGGATATTCCGACAGAATAATAAATAATGGAACCAGGTCCGGCGTAAACGCACAGACAGGATATTCCGACAGAATAATAAATAATGAAACCAGGTTTGGCGTAAACGCACAGACAGGATATTCCGACAGAATAATAAATAATGGAACCAGGTCCGGTGTAAAACACACAGACAGGATGTTCTAACAGAATAATAACAAGACGGAACCAGGTCCGGTGTAAAACACACAGACAGGATGTTCCAACAGAATAATAATAAAAACGGAACCAGGTCCGGTGTAAAACACACAGACAGGATGTTCCAACAGAATAATAGAAGAATGTCACCAAGTATAGGGTAGACCGCGTATATAGGTTATTCCAACTGAATAATAAGAAATGGAATAACAACAGTTCTCTTCATGAATAAGAAAGAATAACACCCCTTACCGTTTTAAAGAAGAGCTGAAGTAAGGAAGTAGTTAAGTAGCAGAATACTCTTCTTCTCTCTCTCTATAGTTTCTCTCTATAGTTTCTCTCTCTAGAGTTCAGTGAATTCGTAAGAAATAATGAAGGAATGAGCTGCTATTTATAGAAAAATAGAATGCATAGTAACTAATCCATGAACGGTCCAGATTGATTACTTTAATCTGACGGTCCATATTTAAAGAAAAATCTTTTAAATAAAATATAATATATTCTATTTATAGAATAACTTTAATAAAGTATTCTGTTTTATATAAAAAGATGTTTCTGTTTTATTACGTTAATAATACGAATAAAACAAAACGTTATTATCGCTAAATAATTCATATTATTAACTGACAATAATTGAATCAAACTGAGTGACTTCTCACATAAGCATTAATAATCAATACCGTGTGCTACTATGCAACCACACGTATTACTGTACTTTTACTACCGAGTAGTTCAACAGTATCAATGGTAAAACTTCCGCCGTTATTTTTAATAAAATATTTTTGTCGTTTTCTCAATCCGACAATAATTCCGTTGTGGGGTCCACCAATGATTGTGCCGTTGTACGAATATTCCCTGTTAAAACGAATATTCCCCGACCAATCGAATATTATATAACAACTTGCGTACTTTGCAAAATTTATAAATATTACCCACAACTATAACATTATATCAAATTAACTCCATAATATTCAAAAATAATATTTATAGAAAATTCATCTTTATTTATAAAAGTTGGGGTCTTACAACCTCCCCTTCTTATGAAATTTCGCCCTCGAAATTAGGGTACGTACCTGGTATGTCGAAGAGGTAAGGATACCTTGATTTCATTTCAGATTCTAACTCCCAAGTCATTTCCTCAACATCGTGGTTTCTCCACAAAACTTTGACTTGAGGTATAACCTTGGAGCGTAGAATATGTTCCTTCTTATCCAAGATTTGAACAGGAACTTCTTCATACGTCAAATCCTCTGCTATTTCGTCCGGTTCTAACTCAATAATGTGGTTCGGGTCTTCCACATATTTGCGTAACATGGATATGTGAAAAACGTTATGAACACGAGACATACTTGGCGGTAAAGCGAGTCTATAAGCCACAGTTCCTACTCGATCGAGGATTAAAAATGGACCGATGAATCGAGGATTGAGCTTTCCTCTCTTTCCAAATCTCGTAACTCCTTTCCATGGAGCAACACGTAAGAACACATGATCTCCTACATCAAATTCCACGTCCTTTCGATGAAGATCAGCATAACTCTTTTGTCGATCTTGTGAGGTTTTTATACGTTGTCGGATCGTTTGAATCTTTTCTGTAGTCATACGTACCAACTCCGGTCCCAACAACGTTGCTTCACCCACCTCATCCCAGCATACTGGAGAACGACATTTTCTTCCATACAATGCTTCGAATGGAGCCATGCCAATACTTGCTTGATAACTGTTGTTGTAGGCAAACTCCACCAATGGTAAGAACTTGTCCCAACTTCCCTTGAAGTCAAAGACACAGAGTCTTAATAGATCTTCAAGAGTTTGAATAGTTCTCTCTGATTGTCCGTCCGGTTGAGGATGATATGCTGAACTAAATCGTAAATCCGTGCCCATAGCTTTTTGTAAACTAACCTAAAATCGTGAAGTGAATCTTGGGTCTCGGTCAGAAACTATGGATACTGGCATACCATGCAGTCTTACAATCTCGTTTATGTACATACGAGCAAGACGTTCAAGTGTATAAGTTTCTCGTATCGGTAAGAAATGAGCAGACTTGGTCAATCTATCAACAATGACCCAAATCGCATCAATACCTTGAGAAACCCTAGGAAGACCGGTAACGAAATCCATGGTAATGTGCTCCCACTTCCATTCTGGAATTTTAAGTGGTTGCAATGGACCTTTTGGTACTTGATGCTCCGCTTTGACTCGTTGACAAGTTAGACACCTTGAGATAAACAACGCTATCTCTCTCTTCATATTGCTCCACCAAAATGTATGACGAAGATCATGATACATTTTGGTACTTCCAGGATGGATTGCAAACGGTGTGTTGTGCGCCTCCATCATGATTTCATACTTTAAATCAGGGTTGTTAGGAACACAAAGTCTGGAGTTGACTCGAAGTATTCCTTCTTCATCGATTCTTGCTTCCGGCATAGCACCTTCTTGCACTTTCTTCCTCATACGCATCAGCTCCAGGTCTGTAGCTTGAGCAGCTTTAACCTTATCGATTAAAGTTGGTTCTACTCGTATATTCGCCATCATCACATGGGTCCCTGGAGTCTTTAACTCTATCTCCATCCTTTGCAAATCACACAAAATGGGCCTTTGTGTTGACAATATCGCACTCGTACTTGCATATGATCTTCTACTCAATGCGTCAGCTACCACGTTCGCTTTTCCAGGATGGTATTGAATGGTATGATCATAATCTTTCAACAGTTCAAGCCAACGTCGTTGTCGCATGTTGAGTTCCTTTTGAGTGAAGAAATATTTAAGGCTTTTATGATCCGTAAAGATCTCCACCTTCTCCCCATACAAGTAATGCCTCCAAATTTTAAGTGCAAAGACAACAGCTGCCAACTCTAGATCATGAGTAGGATAATTCCTCTCATATTCCTTGAGTTGTCTTGATGCATAGGCTATGACTTTTCCATGTTGCATGAGAACGCATCCCAACCCTTTGCTCGAAGCATCACTGTAGATGACAAATCCCTCCGAGCCAGATGGTATTGTTAGAACAGGTGCTGAAATGAGTCTCCTCTTGAGTTCTTGAAAACTCTGCTCACATTCTTCGCTCCAACCGAACTTTGTATCTTTCCGAGTCAGCTGAGTTAATGGAGTAGCGATTCGAGAAAATCCTTCCACGAATCTCCGATAATAACCAGCTAAACCAAGAAAGCTACGTACTTCGGTCACTGATTTAGGTTGCTCCCAGCTTTGAATAGCTTCAATCTTTGCCGGGTCAACCGATATTCCACGACTTGATACTACGTGCCCAAGGAATGCTACCTCCTCCAGCCAGAACTCGCATTTCTTCAACTTGGCATAAAGTTTGTATTCACGAAGCTTTTGGAGTACCAACCTCAAGTGTTGCTCATGATCTTCACGGCTTTTGGAATAAACAAGGATGTCATCGATAAAGACGACCACAAAGTGATCCAAATATTCCTTGAATACCCTGTTCATCATATCCATGAAGGCAGCAGGAGCATTAGTCAATCCAAAAGACATAACTAAGAATTCATAATGCCCATACCGAGTTCTGAAGGCAGTCTTTGGAATATCCTCAGTTCTAACCTTCAGCTGATGATATCCAGAACGAAGATCGATCTTTGAAAAGAATTGTGCTCCTTGCAACTGGTCAAACAGGTCATCAATACGTGGCAATGGGTACCTATTTTTGATGGTGACATGATTCAACTCCCGATAATCAATACAAAGTCGCATACTCCCATCTTTCTTCTTCACGAACAGAACAGGAGCACCCCAAGGAGAAGTACTAGGACGAATAAAACCAATGTCTAACAATTCCTGCAGTTGGGTCTTTAACTCCTGAAGTTCAATAGGAGCCATTCGATATGGGGCTTTGGAAATGGGTTTTGTACCGGGTTCAAGGTCGATACAAAATTCAATTTCACGCTCTGGGGGTAGGCCAGGAAGTTCTTCGGGAAATACGTCAGGAAATTTATTAACAACAGAAATATCATTCAAAGCTGACGTATTTTTGTTTAGATCTGTGACATGAGCTAAGAAAGCTTGACATCCGTTTTTCAATAAACGAATAGCTTTATGGCTTGAGATGACAGCGATTGATTTTAATGGTTTGGTTGCTTGAATTCGCATAATAGGTCGATTAGGAATATGAAAGCTAACAACCTTACGAAAACAATCAATTTTTGCATGATGAGTAGTTAACCAATCAATCCCTAGAATCACGTCAAATGCAAGTATTTTTAATGAAATCAGATCGACAGGTAATGTGTGGGTACCAACTTGAACCAAACAAGACTTATAAACCGTGGATGTAATGAAGGTTTCTCCCAATGGAGTTTCAACTGCTAAGTCAAAGTCTAATTTCTCCGGAATCAAATTTAATCGATGAGCGCAAGTAGGAGAAATAAAAGAATGGGTAGAACCGGTATCAAATAAAGTATAGACTTCGTTAGAGTTTATGATAAGCTTACCCGTGATGACCTCATTCGGGTTCCTTGCTCTCTGGGAGTTCACAACAAACGCTCTCCCTTGCACAACCGGTTTTGACTTTTCTGGGACGGCCTTTGGTGCCTCCATCCTAGCTGAATTTGTCTTCGGTAAATGACAAAATCGGGCTAAATGACCTTCTCTTCCACAATTATAACATGCTTTGGACGGCATCGCGCAGTTTGGACTGATGTGCCCCTCCCCTCCGCATTTGAAACATATGATAGGTGGTCGTTCTCCTTCCTTAACGACAGGTGCTGGTGCTGACGTCTTTCCATCATTGTTGAATCTCCTCTTCTTGAAATGCCCATTCTTATTGTTTTGGCCCTGATTACCACCGAAGTGGTTACCATTTCTGGCCTGTTGATTCCCTCCACGCTTGTTGTCACCGCTTCGATGACTGCTCTCACTGGTATTATCATTTTGCCGGCTGCTCTCTTTTGGTTGCGTTGTCTCGTTATCGCGCTCCACCAACTGAGCCCTATTTACAACATCTGAATACAAACACAGTTTATGAGAAACAAGATGTTGACGTATCTCCGGCTTCAAACCTCTTAAAAACATCCGCGTCATTCTTTCTTCATTATCCACCAGGTGGGACGCAAACCGGGATAACTCCGCAAATTTTGCCTCGTACTGCGACACGGTCATATTATTCTGCTCCAATTTGATGAACTCCACCTCCTTCATGTGACGAATACTCTCGGGAAAGTATTTGTCGTTAAACAGCTCTTGGAACTTCTCCCAAGACATCTTCAGTGCGGCAGGTTGAGTACGTTTTATCGATTTCCACCAGTAATCTACCTCTCCTCGCAACATAAAGGCGGCAAAGGGAACCTTTTGCTCCTCGGAGCAACCCAAGACATCAAATATCTTGGTGATCTGCTTTATCCATGTTTCAGCTACAAGTGGTTTGGGTTCTCCCTTAAACTCCGGTGGTCCCAGCTCCTTAAACTGTTTAGCGGTGACCGCCAGAGAGTTTCCAGTATTTCCACCTACGTTGTGGACAGGAGCCGCTTTCACCTGTTGTTGCATGAATTGCATAAAGCCTCTGAACATTTGATCATTCATCATTTGGTCAGTGTTGTTGTTTGCATGAGGATTGTCACCTTCCTGATGAACATTATCCTGATTATTGATATGTGGTGAATCAATAATCGCCTGTGCTCCATTGTTATTCTCAACATTCTCAGATGCCATTTTCAGATACTGCCACAAAATAAAAGTTAATTGATATGTCATATATTATCCTTATATTATGACCGACCAATTAAATACCATGCAAATAAACTTAGGTAGGTCATACTAGCGAAGGAATTCCCCGTCTCTCCCCTCCTAGTTCTATTCTCACATCTTAGCCAGGGATCATATCCCTAAGCTCTGATACCAACTGTGACACCCCCAAAATTAGGTATACATCACCCATCTTGGGTCGTCAGATACATAGTACAAAATACAAATACAACTTACTAATACAACTGTCGTGTACAATACGACAAAACATAAACTGTGAGTTTGAATACAAATATTATCTTCTAGAGAGTATTCATACTCAAAAGGAGTCCTCATTACATTTATTAACACGCTATTACATAGAATAGTGAGGACTACTAACTAATACTATCATTCGAACCATCACTCCGTTCCCCGACTTGCCCCAGCTACGTTCTCATTTCCTAAAGAGAACAGTGAAAGAAAGGGTGAGCTCAACTAGCCTAGTAAGAAATATTATGACTAAGATAATGCAGAATAAATTATCATTAGCCTTCAACAATGTTAAACTGATAAAATATAATAGACATCAAGTTTAACTGCAGCGGAACAAGCAATCCATTAAAAGAGTCAAGTAGAAAATAAACTCTACTATCTTTTATGATTTAAAAGGTTTTTCAACACTGTTATCGCTGGGACTCAGCTTAATAAAATAATCCACATCATCGAATCACCCCTGCACTACGGCCAAGGATATTCGTGTATTCATTAATGGTCATGATCATGCCAACAACTGTCCATCAATGCACTACGGGCCAATGAGGACTTTTACCACATCATTTGTAACATTACGGTCATGATTATACCGAATAATCCCTGGTCATAATCATACCAAGTCCATCTATGCACTACAGGCCACAGATGACTTTCAACATTTTATAAACATGAGGATGATGACAATGATATAAGAATTCAATAAAACAAGTTCAAGAATTAATTTATCCAAGAATTAACAATGTCCAAATTGTCAACATGATACTGCATTGTGGAGTAAAATTCAAGAATGCTTAGAAGAATATTTTCATAAAAAGATATTGGATGAAACGCAATTATCAAGGATATTCCACAAATTTCATGGAGTATAGAAGTCAAAACTTAACCAACTGAGTACAATAAAGAATGGAATAACAAAAGAAATCACCATGCATGCGATAGACCGCACAGACAGGTTATTCCAACAGAATAATAAATAATGGAACCAGGTTCGGCGTAAACGCACAGACAGGATATTCCGACAGAATAATAAATAATGGAACCAGGTCCGGCGTAAACGCACAGACAGGATATTCCGACAGAATAATAAATAATGGAACCAGGTTTGGCGTAAATGCACAGACAGGATATTCCGACAGAATAATAAATAATGGAACCAGGTCCGGTGTAAAACACACAGACAGGATGTTCTAACAGAATAATAACAAGACGGAACCAGGTCCGGTGTAAAACACACAGACAGGATGTTCCAACAGAATAATAATAAAAACAGAACCAGGTCCGGTGTAAAACACACAGACAGGATGTTCCAACAGAATAATAGAAGAATGTCACCAGTATAGGGTAGACCGCGTATACAGGTTATTCCAACTGAATAATAAGAAATGGAATAACAACAGTTCTCTTCATGAATAAGAAAGAATAACACCCCTTACCGTTTTAAAGAAGAGCTGAAGTAAGGAAGTAGTTAAGTAGCAGAATACTCTTCTTTTCTCTCTCTATAGCTTCTCTCTCTAGAGTTCAGTGAATTCGTAAGAAATAATGAAGGAATGAGCTGCTATTTATAGAAAAAATAGAATGCATAGTAACTAATCCATGAACGGTCCAGATTGATTACTTTAATCTGACGGTCCATATTTAAAGAAAAATCTTTTAAATAAAATATAATATATTCTATTTATAGAATAACTTTAATAAAGTATTCTGTTTTATATAAAAAGATGTTTCTGTTTTATTACGTTAATAATACGAATAAAACAAAACGTCATTATCGCTAAATAATTCATATTATTAACTGACAATAATTGAATCAAACTGAGTGACTTCTCACATAAGCATTAATAATCAATACCGTGTGCTACTATGCAACCACACGTATTACTGTACTTTTACTACCGAGTAGTTCAACAGTATCAATGGTAAAACTTCCGCCGTTATTTTTAATAAAATATTTTTGTCGTTTTCTCAATCCGACAATAATTCCGTTGTGGGGTCCACCAATGATTGTGCCGTTGTACGAATGTTCCCTGTTAAAACGAATATTCCCCGACCAATCGAATATTATATAACAACTTGCGTACTTTGCAAAATTTATAAATATTACCCACAACTATAACATTATATCAAATTAACTCCATAATATTCAAAAATGATATTTATAGAAAATTCATCTTTATTTATAAAAGTTGGGGTCTTACAACAACCACTTGTAATTCCAGAATGGAAGTGGGAGCACATTACCATGGATTTCGTTACCGGTTTTCCCAAGGTTTCTCAAGGCATAAATGCAATTTGGGTCATTATTGATAGTTGGACCAAGTCTACTCATTTTTTACCTATACGAGAAACTTATTCACTTGAACATCTTGCTCGTATGTACATAAATGAGATTATAAGACTGCATGATATGCCAGTATCCATAGTTTCTGATCGAGACCCAAGATTCACTTCACGGTTTTGGGTCAGTTTGTAGAAAGCTATGGGCATAGATTTGCGATTCAGTTCGGCATATCACCCTCAAACGGACGGGCAGTCAGAGAGAACTATTCAAACTTTGGAAGATCTATTAAGACTATCAAGCAAGTATCGGCATGGCTCCATTCGAGACGTTGTATGGATGCGCGTGTCATTCTCCTGTATGCTGGGATGAGGTGGGTGAAGCAACGTTGTTGGGACCGAAATTTGTATGCATGACAACAAAAGAGATACAAATGATCTAATAACGTATAAAGACCTCACAAGATCGACAAAAGAGTTATCTTCATTGAAAGGACGTGAAATTCAATGTTGGAGAACATGTGTTTTTACGTGTTGGTCCATGGAAAGGAGTTACAAGATTTAGAAATAGAGGAAAGCTCAATCCTTGATTCATTGGCCCATTTGAAATCCTCAATCGAGTAGGAACTGTGGCCTATAAACTCGCCTTACCGCCAATTATGTCTTGTGTTCATAATATTTTTCATATATCTATGTTACATAAATATGTGGAAGACCTGAACCACATTATTGAGCTAGAACCAGACGAGATAACAGAAGATTTAACGTATGAAGAGATACATGTTAAAATCTTGGATAAGAAGGAGCATATTCTACGCTCCAAGGTTATACCTCAAGTTAAAGTTTTATGGAGAAACCATGATGTTGAGGAAATGGCATGTGAGTTAGAATCTGAAATGTAATCAAGGTATCATCACCTCTTCGACATACCGGGTACGTACACCAATTTTATGGACAAAATTTTCTAAGAAGGGGAGGTTGTAAGACCCCAACTTTTATGAATAAAGATGAATTTTTCTCTAAATATTATTTTTGAATATTATGGTGTGGATTTGATATAATGTTATAGTTGTGGATAAAATTTACAATTTTTGCAAAGTAAACAAGTTGTCATAAAATATTCGATTGGTCGGAGAATATTCATTTTATCAGGGAATATTCGTACGACAGAATCATTAGTGGACCCCACAACAGAATTACTGTCGGAGTTAGAAAACGACATAAATATCTTTTTATAAAAATAACGAAAAAAGTTTTATCGTTAACTGTTGAAATACCCTGTGATAAAAGTACAGTAATACGCGTAGTTGCATACTTGAACATGGTATTGTACAATATCTTTGATTATTGATGCTTACGTGATAAGTCACTCAGTTTTATTCAATAATTGCGACAGTAATTGTTGTATAGTTTCTTATATTATTGATTCAATTATTGTCACAGTATCATCTGCATAATATTTTACATTATGAAATTAATAATTGACGCGACACAATTATTCATATTATTAGTTAGCATTATTGACAATGTCTAGAAAATTTTGTCGATGAAAGAGGTTTAGTCATCTAATTACGTACTAATAAGGATAAATCCTTATCGAAAAGCCCCTTCTTTCTTGGGAATTATCTGGTTGTTGATATTGTGAGCTTATAATATTAATAATTATGTGGTGGATATTAGTTCAATTTTGATTTAAATGAAGGAATATTTAGCATGAAATAATTGTTGAAAGTTTGACATATTTTATATGGAATTATAATTATTTCTCCGATAAAATATTAATTCAAATATATTATTATAATAAATATATATATATAATATATATATATATATATATATATATATATATATATATATATATGCATGAGATAAAAGGGACGAATATGTGTATTATTTCTTGGTGGCTTGAAAAATGTCAGCGAATGTGGTTTGCCTAACTTTTGAGGTCCCTCAAAGATGGAAAATAAGAATTTGGCAGGAAGAAATGATTTGTTAGGCCATTTGGTTGGTGAAAAATGTTGTCTACAAGTTTGTTTCAAAGGGTGGCCCCTACCCATATTGAAATTAAGATGTTACGCATTGAAAAGTTAGGCTGATAAGGAAAAGTTAGGCGTGCAGTTGATTTTTCTCCTTCCGTATTGCATTATAAATAGAGGGATAGCCCTCCTTCCTAAATCACACCTTTAAAATAAAAAATTCTTATTCTATAGTATTGTGAGTATTTTCTTGAGTATAAGGATACTTCGAGGATAACTTTTTCTGCAAGATTTTCTCAGAATAATATCTGATATTCTAGCAAAATCCAGTTTCTACTTAGGTAAGGGATATTATTTTATTTCAATACTCATAAGAAATATTATTTTCTTTCATACTTCATAGTATGGAAGTGATATTATTTCATTTTATATTCCTAAATTTAAACTTACTATGGTAAGTATTGCTTCTATAATTTCTGAAATTAGTAGAATATCCTTGATATTTGCGTTTCATCCAGTATCTTTTCATGAAAATATTATTCTAAGTATTCTTGATAAGTTTTAACATTTTCATGGTGGAGTACTATTCACGGGGTACTAATCCCGAAGTACTATTCACGGGATACTATTCACTCAGGTACTATTCACCTGGGGTACTATTTATGACAAAAATTAATTTCTTTTCGATCCAAATCATTTTTGACACAATATTATTCTTGAATTTTACTCCACAAAGCAGTATTATATTGATAATTTGGATATTATCGAATTCTGGATAAATTAAATTATAAATCTTTAGAATTTTTCCTTTGCTTGCATTTAATTGAATTCTTATATCATTGTCATCACCCTCATGTTTATGTTGTTATGAAAGTCATCTTTGGCCTGTAGTGCATAGTTGGACTGTTGATTGGTATGATTATGACCAGGGATCATTCAGTATAATCATGATACGTAATGTTACAAATGATGTGGTAAAAGTCCTCATTGGCCTGTACTGCATTGATGGACAGTTGTTG
The DNA here is from genome assembly GCA_016801055.1 of Panax notoginseng. NCBI lineage: Eukaryota > Viridiplantae > Streptophyta > Magnoliopsida > Apiales > Araliaceae > Panax > Panax notoginseng. The sequence goes on along the minus strand of CM029014.1, from coordinate 67,652,068 downwards.
GCACGATCATGACCATTGGTGATAATAATGAATATCTTTGGCCCGTAGTGCATGATTAATTCAGTGATGTGGATTATTTATTGAGCTGAGGCTCAGCGATAAAATTGATGATAAACTTTTAAATCATAGAAGATAGTAGATGTCATGCTCTACTTGACTCTTCTAATGGATTGTTTGTTCTGCTGCAATTAAACTTGTTGTCTATTATATTTTATCAGTATAACCTTGTTAAAGGCTAACGATAATTTATTCTTCATTATCTTAGTCATAATATTCTTACTGGGCTATTTGAGCTCACCATTTACTTTCATTGTTATCTTCAGGAAATGAGAATATAGATGGGACTAGTCGGGGAACGGAGTGACGGTCCAGATGGTTGTTTTAGTAGTCCTCACTATTCTATGAAATAGTGTTATAATAATTGTAATAAGATTGAATTTGAGTTTAGATATTGTCTAGAAGACAATATTCGTGTTAAAACTCTCAGCATATGTTTTGTCGTATTACACGACAGTTGTATTAATTAAGTTGTATTTGAATTTTATACCATGTATTTGGTGACTCATAATGGGTGATATATACCTATTTTGGGGGCGTCACATGTATCGTTCAATCACTTTGTCCGTTTGTATGCGGTTGATAAGCAGTACTCAACCTCAACTGTGTTCCCATCCTATATTGTAAGCTTTTCCAGAATTTTGACGTGAAGTGCGGATCTCGATCAGAGACAATTGACACCGACACTCCATGTCGTGAAATAATTTCCTTTATGTATAGGATCACCAACTGATTCAAATTATATCGGATCTTGATCGGTAGAAAATGAGCCGTCTTCGTTAGTCGATTTATGATAACCCAAATGGCATCAAAACATTTCTGCGTGACTTGAAGTTCGACCACGAAATCCATCATAATGTGCTCCCATTTTCACTTTGGTTTTTCCAACGGTTAAGGTAGACCACTCGGTCTCTGGTGCTCCGTTTTGACCCGCTGGTAAGTAAGACATCTACTGACGCAATCCGCGTCTTCTCGTTTTAGATTGGCCCACCAAAAATGTTGCCTCAAATCTCAGTACATCTTTGTGCCTCTTGGATGAACGGAATACGCTGTATTGTGTGCTTCGTACAGAATTTCTTCCCTCAACATGGTTATTGTTGGCACCCACACTCTCCCTTCGAATCTCAAAATACCGTTTTTATCCATTTTGAATCTATCTTCTTAATTTTTTGCGATCCTCTTCCTTATTTTCTCACACTCTTCATCTTTTTCTTTTGATTCCTTTACTCTGTCCAACAAGGTTGGACTAGCTTCTACTGCAAATAATTTTTCTTCAGACCTCCCTGGTCCTTTTACCTCTATTTCCAATTTCTCCATTTCTCTTATTAACTCCTCTTGTCAATTTAAACAATTTAACTTTTCCCTTTCTACTTAGCGTGTCGGCTAATACATTTGCCTTTTCCGGGTGATAAAGAATATAGCAGTCACAGTCCTTGATTAATTCTAATCACCTCCTCTGACGCATGTTCAACTCCTTCTGTGTGAAGATATATTTCATACTCTTGTGGTCCATGTATATCTCACATTTATCTTCGTATAAATAATGTCTCCAAATTTTTAACGCAAAAACTACTGCCGCTAACTCCAAGTCACGAGTAGGGTATCGTTTTTCGTAATCCTTCAATTATCGTAACGCATACGCGATGACATTGCCATGTTGCATTAGCACACAACCAAGTCCCTTGTGCGATGCATCACTATACATCACAAATCCTCCTATATCATCTGGTTAATGATAATATAAGCGCCTCACTTAATCTCCTCTTCAACTCTTGGAAACTCTTTTCACATTTCTCTGTCTAAAAAAATTTCATTGCCTTCCTCGTTAGATTGGTCAATGGGGTCGCTATCTTAGAAAAATCTTGGATAAATCTTTTATAGTACCCGGCTAACCCTAAGAAACTTCCTATCTCTATTGGCATCTTCAGCTGCTCCAAATTACTCATTGGTTCTACTTTTGTAGGATCTACTAAAATTCCATCCTTATCTACAACGTGTCCTAAGAATTGAACATTCTCCATAAAAAATTCACACTTGAAAAACTTTGCATACAACTTCTCCTTCTTTAGCGCCTCCAAAACCATCTTCAGATGTTCAGCGTGCTCTTTTTCTGTCTTGGAGTAGATCAAGATATCGTTGATGAAAACTACTAAGAATTTATCCAAGTATGGCTTGAAGACTCGATTCATCAAGTCCATAAATGCTGCCAAAGCATTTGTCAATCTGAATGACATCACCAGAAATTCAAAATGCTTGTAGCGAGTTTAGAATGTTGTCTTTGGTATGTCCTCCTCCCGTACTTCCAACTGGTGATAACTCGTCTGTAGATCTATCTTCGAGAAACACTTCGCTTTGTGTCAGTTGGTCAAAAAGGTCGTCTATCCTCTGTAACGGATATCTATTCTTGATTGTTACTCTGTTCAATTCTCGATAATCTATAAAGAGCCTCATCGATCCATCCTTCTTTTTATCAAACAACATTGGTGCTCCCCAAGGAGACACACTCGGTCGTATGTAACCTTTATCTAGTAACTCTTACAGTTGTATAATCAATTCTTTCATTTCTACTGGCGCCATACGATATGGAGCTTTCGAAATCAGTGCAGTTCTTGGTGCTAAGTTTATTATGAATTCGATTTCTCTATCTAGTGTAAGACCAGGCAGATCGTCTGGAAATACATCTTGGAATTCTCTTACTACTAATATATCCTTAATTTTGACTCCCTTTTTCATAGTATCTACAATGTAAGCTAAGTAACATACACATTCTTTCCTTAACCATTTCTTGGCCTGCATCATCGCAAGACAACACGATTGCTTAAATGATGAGCTACCATAAAACACTACCTTAGACTTATTCGAAGTCTGAAGGTTTACACTTTTATTCTGACAATCAATTATCATAGCATAGTTATACAACCAATCCATCCCTAATATTACGTTAAACTCTCCCAATCTCATCGGAATCAAGTCTACGTTTAGTTTATGATCTCTAATGTTCGCGCGATAATTTCGGCAAACGTATTCTACGGGGATTACTTCCTTATTCGCAACTTCTATGTTCAAAGGAATTCCTAATAGTTCTCAGGGTAAATTAAGTCACCTAGAGAATTCTTCAGATACAAAAGAACAGGTGGCACCTGTATTAAATAATATATATGCATTTATATTATTAATTGGGATAATACCTGACACCACATCCTTCGCAACTACTGCGTCCTGGATGGTCATGTTAAAGGTCCTGGCAGTTAGGCAGTCGGATTACATTGGTCTGCCAGTCATCAGTTTACTGCCTCCCCCTTACTGGCCACTTCCTCCGCCGCTCCCTTTCTTTGGGCAGTCCTTAATCAGGTAGTCCGTCGAACCACAAGTGAAACAAACCTTGATCTTCTTGGGCTTGGAGAAGTTGGGTGAAATATGCCCTTCTTGGCCACGGTTGTTATTTCATTTTTATACTCGTGGGCATTTGTGCTCACTCTTGCTTAATAATAACATTGCAGTTAAGAACGAAAGAACTGATAAACCTTTCACTAGTAAAGGCAAGGGCAAAGTTAGCAAGTGACGAAGACCCGTTGTTTTATATGATGATGTATTTGTTAAGACTTGAGTTAATGTTATTGTTTAAGACTTATTTGTTTATGATTCCGCACAGATGTTTAAGGTTAGTTTAACCTGGGATTGTATTATTATAATTCAGATGTTATAACCCTTAAGGGGAAGATTTTTATTCTATCTATTGCTTGGCTTACATTTATTATGGGTAGATAGAAAGATGATATTTGTCTCGTGAACACCAAATCCTGTGGAAATGGAAGTACTAGATTTGGGACACCACAATGTGATCATGTATTGTAGAGACTTGAAAGACTTAAACATAAAGTTAATTTACGGTAGCAGACGCTAAAGACAAGTATTCTCACTCTTGTCTCAGTTCAATCTGAACAAGTTTTTTTGAGGTTCATGTATTCTTTCGCATGAATTAAGGTATGTTGAAGTTAAAGCTAATCCCTTGGCTATACTTGGTAATTTATTCATCTATTATCAAATGTTGTTGTCTTTTGTTAACTACTCCGTATGGTTTTCAAAAGAAGACTGAAATGTTAAGCAAATGTTTTGTCTGTAAAACGACAGGCACGTGAGGTTGCCAAATGATTAAACGTACATACGTTTAATGGATGTAGTGTTGATCAACATAGAATACAATAGGCTGATCACCTAGAAGTGCTCGTAAGTAATATCGGGCTTACGAAATTCGTTCCGGGTTGTCCTTTTTCCAAGAAAGAATGAATACTCGAGGTCTTTGACCGGAGTGAATGTTTTACTAAATATTGTTATTATTGTAAAACATTTTGAAAGGAAGGTAAAGTGCTATTTCGAATTATCAATAGTACTTCATGACTATTATTCAGTTATTGAAGATATACGATTCGTATGTGTCAAGCATGTTGTTATTGAATTGTTATACTTGCTGAGCTAGTTATGCTCACTCTTGCTTGAACCATATGAATGTAGCTAAGACTGAACGTCCTGAAGGATATTAAAAGAATAAAGGAAAAGCTAAGGCAGATTGTTAAGTTGTCTTGTAATAGTAGTATTGGTATATTGTTGTAATGTAACTGATATTATGACAAATAACCTTTGTAATGGGTATAGAACCTGGGAAATGTAAATATTACTTTAAATATATAGGAGATATATTCATTCTTTTAGACTTTTCAATTGAATGAATGTATGAATGTTTGTACAGTATAGCACCATCTGTCGGGTTTGAAGATACCCAGATTTGGGGGCGCTACATTCATCCTTCAGAAGAATATGAATCTTCCACGATTTTTCAATAATCGGGAAGTAGTATGAATAATCTTAGATTCCAAATTATGCTGAGGGGTCACAAGATCGTGAACTCTTCTCTAGGTTTACAAATGCTTCAACAAAATCCTTCACACTGCAAACCAGAATGTTTATCAATTACAAAGACTGAAAATACCCTCCAAGCGTACACTAGGTGGCCAACCTATTGTACCACTACACTAGGCCGCAACGTAGTGTTTTGTAATGACTATATGCGTTGCGCTCGGAACCATTGTCCCTAAAAACATGTCCCCTTATAGGGTTGTTCACCTCAGCTTTTCCACATCTGAATCTGCACCAGAGCAATCTGGTTCGGCACAATTACTCAAGAATGCATGAATTTCACAAATATTTTTTAACAGTCGTCTAGCTGAATCAAAAAGCTTAGACTTTTATCAACAATTCGGACATCAATCGAAATAATTTGGCCAACTTAATTGACCTTCTTCAAAAATTAAAAGAAAACCAAAATTCTTTTATGACGTCGTGATACCGTACCAGATTAGTAGTACATTGAGGATTTCGCCATTAGGTGATTTTGTCATATTACATCATACCATAGTGGGCTGATGATCTTTCGATCACAACCAACACTAGGTTCGACTGCATTGATGACTCCATCGTTTACCATTTCTACATCATATTAAATGATGCACATGGTCAGAAATACATTTTGAAATTTTTCAAATCATTTTTGTCTTAGCCGAAACAATTAGCATAGACCTACGAATAACAATATTGTTTTTAAATATCATTGGTTCAATCACATGATCCAATGTTTTTCAAGAAAACAGAAGTGCAAACATCAGCACGAAGTTAATAAATTTTGAAAATCTAGCAGAGCTAGAAGATTTAGAAAATCCATGTTTCTCCATCAACTTCAATCTTTACTTCATCGCTTCATTCTACCAATCTCTAACACCATTAATGCTTACTATACCAAAATTTCTTAATTCTTACCTCTGAAGTTTTCTTTACCCAATATAGTTCATCAAATTTACAACACTTTGGAAGTTCAGGAACTTGCCACAATAATATGAGTTTAAGAACTTATCCTAGTTCTACCATAGACGTCCATTCGCTGAGGGGTACAAAAACATTTAATATAATTACGAGTCACGAACGTACCATGTGCATGAGTTTTAAGAACTCACGACTAATCTTAATATTTTCTAACTAAATCTTAATAGTCTCTATCTATCAAATATGATATGAGAAAAGAATCACCTTCTCACCATAAGCACACCGATAGCATGACACCGACATTCCATTGATTATCATTGTGAGGAACCGAGCGTTAGCACAAAGCCTCCACCCACATAAACGTTTGTACAACTCAGCTCTCACAAGAGTCCTGAACTGAAATCCCACTTAACTATATCTTACTCTTAACTTTCTCTTTGCTCGATACGAATTCTTCGTATCTCAACATGTACAACTCCTCATGAGCTCATATCGTACCATTTCATAGAACATTGTCTTATAGCATCAAGCTATACACACTTAGTCGTTACAGACTATTTATCACTTCATAGCTCATTCTGATCACGTTGTGATCGTTTGTTAACTTAGGGTTCTTTCCCATTATCAACTAAACTCCACTCGAGTTCATTCTCATTATCTTTGTCATCTTCATCTTATAGATATTTTTATTACCGGAGTTAGGAAACTCTTGAATTCTCATTCTCTTAGATACTTCAAGATTCTTCTTTGAATCTTCACTTATATATATTTTAATCTTTATCTTTCTCTCTCTCAGGTTATAGCCTAAGGTACACTTACCTAAGTTTATAACATACAGCTTTGATACCAACCTGTGACGCCCCCAAATCTGACTCCCTTCGAACCTAGGATTCGGTCCGCCACGATACCACTATCGTTAAACAATTCATATGATTTATTCATAACTTAATGAATATAACTTTGCTTATTACAATTTAGAATATAAATTCTTTCAAATTCCAGGATTTATGTAATGACTCCAACTTTTATAAGTTTCTAATCCTGGTCATTTACTATTCCTGTATTACATCATATTCAATGTTATAATAATATGCGGAATAATTTAAACTTTTTCAATCCCCTTAAAAATAAATCTTTTATTGATTTCTTAACTTGAATCAATTACAAATCCCTGAATCAAATTATATTATGATTCAATCTATTCGAATTACTGTATAAACTTTTACATCTCGATTTGAATTTCACTATGTATAACATAGTACAACTTAACATGTATTACACATCATAACTACTATCTTGTATATCTCTTAGAACCTAAACATGGTTCAAGAGTATCTATTTAAATAAACAAATCAATCTCCTTTGATGTGATTGAACTTTATCAATCAAGTAGCACGTAACCTTTACCGCGTGTCCTTAACCTGCAAAAGTGGTTATTTGCAAGGGTGAGCTCGACAGCCCAGCAATTCTAACAGTTTTCATGAAGCACATAACATATAATAGGATATTCAGTTCATGCATTCATAATCAATTAATATTAACTACGCATGTTACTTCACACATAACATGCATAGAAATTTACATCACAAGTATATCATCAAAGATCAACCCTCAAATTTCATACATAGCTCGTATGCATTTCATATATATACATCAACATTCTCATAGCATAATATAGCTCAACTAATAGTTATAGAATTCAAATATCAAATAGGAACTGAAAGACTTGTCTGATTCGTAGTTTATCAACTACGACTTAACTGCTTATAGTTATACGCACTTCGTATATTCCTACACAGTTATATAATCATGGATTCATATCCATTAGTCACATATTTTATACATTCTTAATGTAATAATAATGTAACATTGTTTCCTAACTAGGTTCGTAAAACCTACATTTCACTTTCTCATCATACTTTAAAATAGCTAAGTATGTCTAGGTATACCTTAACCATTCATACTTGACATCAACATCAAAAAATCTTTATTACACACTTGACTCACTATTTGTTCGACACATATTTAAAGTTTATAGATACGCGATCTACGTCGTTCATACATTTTGCAAACTTTAATAAAATTAGCAAATTTGGGTTTTATATAACCATCACATACTCACATGCTTAAAACATCATTTATGTCAAGTATTATAGCTTCAGACATAACATAGTTCATACTTTTAAAACATGCTTAAATAACTTATGTCATGCTTGACTAGTTGAGTGCACATATCATTCATGTTTTAAGGCATAGACAACTCTATCATGCTTGGTTATAAAGTCATAATGCAAGTAATACAATGCTCATCCAAGTTAGTTTCTACACTTTTAAATTTCTCTTTAAAACGCATACTAAACCGAGCTTGACAACCTTTTATGCGCAATACATCTTGGGATTACATTCCTTATCCATCCGCACACATAACTAGGCCACATTTACATGTTCCCAAGGTCGGAACTTAAAAGACACAAAGTTCGTTAAGTTTCATTTTCAAAACTTCAAGTTTTTCTTTTAAAATACTTTAACCCAAGCTATATAATCTAGTATATGCAAGGTAACTTTAAATCACTTCTCATTCTTAAGTATACTCATAACTCAACAAGATGTATGTGTTAAAATATCATAACTTCAAAGACTCAAGGTTCGTCAATATTCGTTTTTCAAAACTTCAAGTTTCTTTTCAAAACACATACTAAGTCATGCCAATGCTTTCTATTATGAGTAAGGAAATCTTATATGTCATGTCTATTATCATGCATTTTCATGTTACATCACTTAGAATAACATATTCCATCGTCGGGAGCACTATACTTGCGTATGTGCTCGCCCGACGCCCTCTGATCGCCTTTGAATACGTAACAGTAACAAAGATGACTATTTTGACCCTTCCTAAAGACCTCTAATTGAAACACTTAAAGAACAAAAGTTGTAGGTCTATTCGTCCGCATTCCGGATCATCTTGAATCACCTCAATCAGAGTTCGTATGAAAACGTTATGGCAGTTTTAGTAAAATAGGTCATTTCAGTCATTGTAGAACACACTCCCCCCCCCCCCCGGTCAGGGCGGGGATTTGGCCTTAAAAATAGCCCGCCAGGGAGGGCCTAGCTACTGCCAACTCAGATTTTGTTCCCTGTTATGAACCATAATGCCAAATTTTCCTTCTAACCTTCATAATTTGAGTTTTACATGTCTAAATTAGTCCGTTTTCGATTCTATGGATTCGTAACTCATAAAACTACAACATACCAAATACCCATCAACTAACATAAACATTAAATAACCCAAATATGAATTTACAACTCATGTTCATACTAATTGTTCATGTTTTGACAATTTAGCGAATTCATTCACCACGAATTCGTTTATCAACCAATTTGGTTTGTTTAACTTCCGTTGTTTTTGCATTTGACTATATTAACAATATCTAACAACAATTCATGGATTACAACAATCCTTAGCCATAAATTTTGTGACTCAAAAGTGACTTTTTCTTATTATTTCTAAGGAATTCAAGACTTAGGAATCAAAAGCATGAACATTAGATTCATTACCTCTTGATGGCTTCAATTTGCTATCAATAGCACTCCAAACCTCTACTTGCTCTCAATACTTCTGAACTTCCATAACCAAATTCTCATCAACTTAAACAAACGGGAAAGAGAAAGAGAATGTGTTCAATTTATATACAATTCATTTACCATGCTAAGCCATCATCCAAAGAATTAAACCAAGAGATTGGGAAATCAAGAGTTGGTGCAATAGTGGCCAATCACTCCCATCATCCACACCCTCCTTCATCATGGCTAACTACTGGGAAGTTTGAGAGATGAAGGGAATAGGTAGCCTTAGGCCAAAGGCCCTTCACGTGTACATTAGTTCATTCCGATTAATATTTTAATTGGGCTAATTATAAAATAGTTGGATATTTTCAATTCATCATTCTCCATAAAAGTTATCATCTCAAATACACTCAATTATTATAATGATAATTAATACCAATTATTTATTAACTCACCATTTATTTTCTTTTAATACTTCCCATTAAATCTCCCTTTGTTTTTGTGACACCCCCAAATCTCGGTACTTCATTACCTCAAGATTCGGTGTTCACTTAATCAAATCATTCATATCTAACTACCCAATCATAATAAAAATTGAATAATAAACCTTCCCTTAAGGGATTAGATAAACAAATTCTCCCAGGTTATCTAACCTTTAATTACAATCATTCAAATGCGGAAATTAAATAAATACTTCGTTACATCAATCAAATTAAAGTCTGGTAAATAATTGTCAACATATTACAAGTCTTCAGTACTTGTTCATCTTTCCCTTTCCTTTACTGGTGCTAGGAACATCTACCTTCTCATCTTTAGTTGTAATAGTTATATAAGCAAGAGTGAGCAAACAAAGCTCACTTGAAATAACAATGAAGAAAATCTTACAACATTTGCCAACTAATAGGCTCAATAGAACTGAACAATATGTTCTATTAACATTCTGAAATATACAACTGAGGGTATAATGACCACGAACTATGTCCACAGTTATAAGTAATCTTTCAACTTAAACTTTAACAGTCATAAGACTATAAGGACTCCACGTACTTAGGGGGATCAGCCCTTCGTACAATTTATTGTGCACAACCATTCAACGATAAGCGTAAACCTCTTATAAAAGAGTTGTTCATCTCAGTATTAGAATACAAGTCCGCACAAAAGTAAGTTTGGTTTGGATACATTACAAGGTAATTTAGAATTCAACGGTTATCAACTAAGGATTAGTTGAATACAAAAGAACTAACTGTACGCTATGGAATAATCATAACTGAATCAATATTTGTAACTTAATATCATGCTTTAGGAATAATCTAATAGCATAAACACTGAATAATAATAACATAATTTACTTGAAACATATAAAGTCAAGGTTATTGAGAATTGGATACTAAGCATGCAAAGTGAATAGTAATTTGAACGATAAAGTTGTTCAACACTAGAGTATTAAAATATAGCGATTAGCATGCTAAATAACAAGTTACATATTAAAGAAACTTGCTCAATATTAAAGTATAAGATTTAGAATACTTGTATCCTCATGAACAACTAGATACAAGGACTTTCTCAATAATAAACAATCTAGCTCTACAAAAGTGTAGAGTTAGCAACTTGCGTAATTGTAATTGAATTAAAAGTAATAACGTACTCAACGAAATTAAACTTGCACAATGAAGTGTTAGAGTTAGAAAACTTGCCTTGAGCACAAGCTAAACCCTACAACTTGAATCTCAATACCCTATATATATATATGTCATCATGACATAATTAGTGTTTACCAACATTTTATATATATATATAAACAAGTATATGCATCATGTAGGTTTGATTTTCAATTCACATAATCGAAGTACGTTAATACTAGTTAACCCTTGATAACATGCTCATTTTTTTGTTTAGTACTACTAAAATCATCATTTAACAGTCCTATTTTTAACACATAACATTTATTTTTAGACTTAGTATGAATAAATAAAACTGTCAGACCATTCTACTAACTCGCGCTGCGGCGCCACAGTTTATACTGTGGGTTGGTGCTGCGGCGCGAAACTCAGGCTAGCAGTTGGCGCTGAGGCGTGATACCGGCGCTGCGACGCGAGATTGGCCTACCTTAATTTTTAGAGAAGAGGATAACCATAGTTTTTAGAAAATAGGAGCAAGATGATACCTTAATTTAGAAGAAGATGATGACTATCTTGGATTCTCAAGCTTCTTTTCCCAATTTCTTTCTCAAATCCTCTCTAGAATCCCTCAAGTTCTTTATCACTTTTATCCTTTTCTTCTTTTTCTTCCTTCTGAGTCTTTCTTCTCTATTCTATCTTATGTAGTATAATATAACGTATAATAGTAATAATATATATTAATTATATAAGATAACTCTAGATATAACTGATATCAGTTATCTAAGTTTTGAAAATCAAAAGCCATAAGGCTTGTTTGGCTAGGCTAATTAAAAATAACACATTAACTCTTACACCTTGTTTGATAAAATAATATTAGATTAAAGGCTTAATATGCATTAAGGCTTGTTTGGCAAAAAAAAAACTAATTAAACTCCTTTAATTTATTTTAATAACTCCTTTATAGCAAGGTTATTTGTCACACTTCTATTTAATTAAATTTTGATAATCAATTTAATTAAATCTAATACTAATTTATTAAATTACTTTAACACATATATCAATACCACATAATTATAATTTTCTTTATAATTATAACTTTATTTAATTATTAAATTAAATTAGAATATTAGCCCATAACAATTAATTTCTTAACTCCTTAATTATTTAATTAACAAATAATTAATCAATCAACTCAAATCAAATTAAACACATATATTCGATGATAAACACATCCATTAAATATTTATATAATTCAATAAATATTTAAAATTACAATTAAAATATGAAATGTTATATCATTCTCTCCTTACAAGAATTTTATCCTCAGAATCACAACTCATTCATTGCATTCTTCCCTACTTACAAAGATTCTGTCCCCAGAATCGTAGACACGGATTAAACAAATAACTCAGGGTAATCTTTCATCATTTTCTCTTCGAGTTCTCACATCGCTTCTTCAGCATTGTGGTCCTCCATATTACCTTCACAGAAGGTATCACTTTATTCCTGAGCACTTGTTCCTTCCTCTCATCTGGATAGGAATCTCTTCATAAGACAAACCTTTCTCGAACTGCAACGGTTCGTACTCGATCATGTGCTTGTAATCAGGCTTATATGGTCGTAACACCGAAATATGAAAAATATTGTGAATGTTTTCCAACTCTGGAGGTAGAGCTACCTCGTAAGCCACATCTCCAATTCTTCACAGCCCCTCGAAGGGTCCAATAAACCTCGGGCTTAGCTTTCCCTTCTTACCGAAGCGAATTTTTACCTTTCAAGGAGAAACTTTTAGGAATACATAATTTCCTACGTCGAATGCACGATCTTGTCTGCGTTGATCAGCATACTTCTTCTGTCGGTCCTGAGCTACTACCAATCTTTTCCTGATGAGTTTGGTAACGACAGCAGTTTGTTGTACCAGTTCTAGTCCTAGCAGTTGGCGTTCACCGACTTCATCCCAACACAGTGGAGTTCTGCACTTGCTGCCGTATAATGCTTCGTAAGGCGGCATGCCGATGCTCGCGTGGTAACTGTTGTTGTAAGCGAATTCCACCAATGGTAAATGTTCTTCCCAGCTACCTTTGAAATCCATGACGCATGCTCTAAGCATATCTTCCAATGTGTGAATCGTTCTTTCGCTTTGCCCATCGATTTGTGGATGATAAGTCGTGCTCATTCGCAACTGTGTTCCCATACATTCCTGTAATCTCTTCCAGAAATTTGAATTGAATCGCGGATCTCTATCTTACACAATTGACAGTGGCACTCCATGTCTCGAAACTATCTCTTTAACATACAACCTGGCCATCTGATCAAGATTGAACCTAATCTTTATTGGTAAAAAGTGCGCTGATTTTGTCAGTCTGTCCACTATCACCCAAATCGCATCGCATCCTCTCTAAGTAGTTGGAAGACCCATCACAAAATCCATTGTGATGTGTTCCCACTTCCATTCTGGTATTTCTAATGGTTGAAGTAGTCCACTCGGTCTTTGATGCTCGGCTTTGACTCTTTGACATGTCAAGCATCTCGCGACACATTCTGCAACATCTCTTTTCATGTTTGGCCACCAAAAATGTCGTCGTAAGTCCTGATACATCTTCATACTTCCTGGATGAATCGAATATTTTGTGTTGTGTGCTTCGGTCAAGATTTCTTATCTAATATCTAATACTACTGGAACCCAGATTCTTACCTCGAATCGTAGTAATCCCTCGGTATCGATCTTGTATTTCACCTCTTTACCTTCGTTCACACCTTCCTATATTTTTCTGCATTCTTCATCCTCTAGTTGAGTTTTCTTCACCTTGTCCACTAAAGTTGGACCAGCTTTTATCTGTAATAGTCGTTCATCAGATTCCTGTGGAAATTTGATTTCCAGCTCTAACCTTTCCATAGTTGAAATGAGGTCCTCCTGAGTGGTTATCAGCATCAACTTTTCCCGACCTTTCCTGCTTAAAGCATCTGTAACCACATTCACTTTGCCCGGATGATAAAAGATTTCACAATCGTAATCCTTTATCAATTCCATCCATCTTCTTTGATGCATGTTCAGGTCCTTTTGAGTGAAAATATACTTCAGACTCTTATGATCTGTGTAGATTTCACATTTCTCTCCATAGAGATAGTGTCTCCATATCTTCAGAGCAAATACTACTGCAGCAGATACCAAATCATGAGTCGGATATCCTTTCTCATAATCCTTCAGTTGTCTTGATGCATATGCAATAACTTTGACGTTCTGCATAAGAACACAACCCAAACTTTTGTGTGAGGCATCACTACACACCATAAAGTTTCCTGTATTATCTGGTAATGCCAACACAGGTGCCATACTTAACTTCTTCTTCAAAGCTTGAAAACTTTCTTCACACTTCTCCGTCCAAACAAATTTTACAACTTTCATTGTCAAATTTGTCAATGGCGTAGCTATCTTGGAAATTTTTTGAATAAATCTTCTATAGTAACCGGCCAATCCCAAGAAACTCCTCACCTCCGACGGTGTCTTTGGTTGTTCCCAAATGATTAATGCTTCCACTTTCGATGGATCCACTGAAATCCCATCTTAGTCAATCACATGACCCAGAACGATCGAGCCAAAATTCGCACTTAGAGAATTTTGCGTACAACTTTTTCTTTCTTAGTGTGTCCAAAGTCAAACGTAAGTGTTCCACGTGTTCCTCTTGAGTTTTGGAATACACCAGAATGTCATCGATAAATACCACTACGAACTTGTCTAAGAATGGTTTAAACACCCTGTTCATCAAATCCATGAACGTAGCAAGGGCGTATGTTAAACCAAAAGACATCACCAAAAACTCATAATGTCCATACCGAGTTCTGAATGTCGTTCTAAGTATATCCTCCTTCCTCACTTTCAACTGGTGATACCCACTTCATAAGTCTATTTTTGAGAAGTATTTAACACCCTTCAACTGATCAAACAAGTCATTTATTATTGGTAACGGATACTTGTTTTTAATAGTGACTTTGTTCAATTCCCTGTAATCAATGCAAAGACGCATCGATCCATCCTTCTTCTTCACGAATAATACTGGCACTCCCTACGGTGATACGCTTGGTTGAATATACTTCTTGTCTAGTAGCTCTTGTAGTTGTACCATTAGTTCCTTCATCTCTATTGGAGCCTTTCGATATCGGGGCATTTCCTGGTGCTAAGTCGATCACGAATTCAATCTCTTTGTCAGGCGGATGTCCTGGCAAATCCTCCGAAAACACATCCCTAAATTCCCTCACCACTGGTATCTCTTCCAGTTTCACACCATTTTTCTGAGTATTGACTATGTGAGCTAAATAACCCACACAACCTTGACTCAACAACTTCTTGGCCTGCATAATCGTCTGACATTTCATTTGTCTAGGCGATTTGCTACAATGGAAAACTACCTTTGACGGAATCATAAGGTTTATGCTTTTCTTTTGGCAATTAATTATCACTCCATATTTGAACAACCAATCCATTCCCAAAATAATATCAAATTCTCCAAGTCTAATCGGGATTAAATCTACCATCATGATATTCCCCTTAATGTTCACCCTACAGTTCTTGTATACGAACCTAACAGGAATCACTTCCCTATTAGCAATTTCTATGTTCAAAGGAAAATTCAGTTCTTCTCTAGGCAATCTTAACCTCTTAGCAAATTCATCAGATATAAACGAGCAAGTAGCACCCAAATCAAATAATACATAAGCATCAATATCATTGATTGGGATAATACCTGACACCACATCTTTTAATTGCACAGTCATGTTGAAGGTTCTGGCTGTGGGTTTATTGACGCTGTAGGTCCAGCAATGGCCCATGTACCTCAACTGCTACCTCTGTTGCTTCTTGTTGTTTCCCCAACTTTCTTCTTAGGGCATTCACGAGCGAAGTGATCCTTGGACCCGCACGTGAAGCACACGTTCTTTTTCTGTTGAGTGCAATTTGGGCCGATGTGACCCTCCTGGCCACAGTTAAAGCATACACGTTACCCTATCAAGCACATCCCCTTGTGAAACTTCCCACGTGTCTCACATGCTTCAAACTTTTTGTTTTGCTGGTTACCCTGCTGGTTTCCAGCACCCATTTTCTCATTCCACTTCCTCTTCAAACTGTTGTTGTTGTTGTTATTTCCACCACTACCACCTCCATTCTTAATCTCTACCTCATTCTTTTTCTTTTTTTGTTCCTGATTGAACTTTGTCACTGCCTCGCCTCCACCTTCAGCGAGTACTACTTTCTCCATCACTGCTGTAAACGTCTTCAATTGGAACAGGGAAACCCTACTGTATAGCCAGGACTTCAGTCCCTGCTCAAATCTCTTCGCCTTGCGTTCATCCGTACTGACTTGATATGGCGCAAACCTCCCCAACTCGTTGAATTTAGCGGCATACTCAGATACCGTCATCGTTCCCTGCTTTAGTTCTAAAAACTGAACCTCCAGCTGACTCTTCGAACTCTCTGAAAAATAGGTCTCGAATAATATCTCCTTAAACCTATCCCAGGTCATCATTCCTGGTCCTTCCCGGGATTTATTGGCCTACCACCAATAACTAGCTTCTGCTTTCAACATGAATGTTGAAAAAGCAGTCTTCTGGTCATCCCCTACCCTAGCAACATCAAATACCTTTTCAATCTCCATAATCCAGGTCTATGCTTCGACTGGATTCATAGACTCGCGGAATTCAGGTGGTCCAACCGCCTTGAAATCCTTAAACGTTGTTCCTTGGTTCTGTGGTTGATTCTGCAACGCTCCTGTCAGTAATGTCACTAATTGTTGAACGGTGTTAACATCAACATTGTCGTTATTGGTTCCTTCAGTGGTTCTCTGACGTGGTGGTTGTCGTCTGGGAGGCATTTTCTGTTAAAACATACACTCATTAGATTGTTATTCAACTCTTTTAAGTGATTTCCACTTAACTTGCCTCTAAAAAGAAATAACCACAAAACACATAACATTTTGAATAAAATAATAACTTTTATTTATTCATAATCTCGTTGAAAACATAACAAAATAGCATCACAGCTATTTACATTACTTCCCTGAACTACAAAAGTTTCAGGACAACATCATCGTCATATCCCATAGGTTGCATAACACTTGGAATTTACAATTTATTTAACATTTTTATTAATTATATACATTCCCTACGATGTCCTATTAAGATACTCCGTAGCCTTTCGACGCTCTTCTTCCATAACTCGAAACATTTTTCGGCGATCTAACATGTACGATGGCAGAGTCTCGAATTGAATTGGATAACCCATGACCCGATCTTGAGCTCGATTGATCATGGTATTGAATACTTTATCCATCTCCTCCATCTTCATCCTCTTTGATTGCGCGTCTCTTACTGCTATCCCGATTCGGTGATAAGCTTCTTCGTATGCTTCTTCAGCCCTTGCTCTCTTAGTAGCTTCTTCCTTCAGTTTGTTCTTCAGTCCTGCGATCACCTCGATTAATTGTTCTTTCTCTCCTTAAGTTTGTACTAGCTTCTCTTCGACATTAGTCAGTCATTCCTCACGATCCTGGATCTCGTCATCCTTCTGTGTCATTGCAGTCTGATGTTCAGCTACTATCTCTTGCAACTCTTTGACGGTATCTTGAAGTTCCACGCTGCGGTCGTAGACTTCATCATACATACGAGTGGCTATCGAGGTTAGTGGAGTCTCTTCCTCCTCATCCTTGTCATCCTCATCCTCCTGTGGCAACTCAACGGGATCCTCCTCATCCGTTTCCACGTCATCATCCTCATCTTCAACCACTGTGACCAAAGGGGCTAACTCCCGTGGCAGTAGTTGTTCCCAAACAACCTCAATATCGGGAGGCACCTCCTCTATAAGCATCTGAGGTCCTTCCTCCCTAGCCTGACTGGATTCTCTGACATTAGTCATCCTGACAACAAAATTTTAAGTTTTTATTATTAATCATTACTACTCGACACTCACGAGCACATAAGTTATAAACACATAAGCACATAAGTGTTTTATTACTTCTTTCCTAAAACTCGATAAGAGTTAATCACCACTATCTTTTCAAAGGTTACTTCCTAAGGCTTTTCCCCACCTAAGGTTCATAACCTCAGGCTTTGATACCAACTTGTGATACCCCCAAATCTCGGTACTTCTTACCTCAAGATTCAGTGTTCACTTAATCAAATCATTCATATCTAACTACCCAATCATAATAAAAATTGAATAATAAACCTTCCCTTAAGGGATTACATAAACAAAATCTCCCAGGTTATCTAACCTTTAATTACAATCATTTAAATGTGGAAATTAAATAAATACTTCGTTACATCAATCAAATTAAAGTCTGGTAAGTAACTGTCAATATATTACAAGTCTTCAGTACTTGTTCATCTTTCCCTTTCCTTTATTGGTGCTAGGTACATCTACCTTTTCATCTTTAGCTGTAATAGTTATATAAGCAAGAGTGAGCAAACAAAGCTCACTTGAAATAACAATGAAGAAAATCTTACAATATTTGCCAACTAACAAGCCCAATAGAACTGAACAATATGTTCTATTAACATTATGAAATATACAACTGAGGGTCTAATGACCATGAACCATGTCCACAGTTATAAGTAATCTTTCAACTTTAACTTTAACAGTCATAAGACTATAAGGACTCCACGTACTTAGGGGGATCAGCCCTTCGTACAATGTATTGTGCACAACCATTTCAACGCTAAGCGTAAACCTCTTCTAAAATAGTAGTTCATCTCAGTATTAGAATACAAGTCCACACCAAAGAAGGTTTGGTTTGGATACATTATAAGGTAATTTAGAATTCAACGGTTATCAACTAAGGATTAGTTGAACACAAAAGAACTAACTGTACGCTATGGAATAATCATAACTGAATCGATATTTGTAACTTAATATCATGCTTTAGGAATAATCTAATAGCATAAACACTGAATAATAATAACATAATTTGCTTGAAACATATAAAGTCAAGTTTATTAAGAATTGAATACTAAGCCTGCAAAGTGAATAGTAATTTAAACGATAAAGTTGTTCAACACTAAGGTATTAAAATATAGCGATTAGCATGCTAAATAACAAGTTACATATTAAAGAAACTTGCTCAATATTAAAGTATAAGATTTAGAATACTTGTATCCTCATGAACAACTATATACAAGGACTTTCTCAATAATAAACAATCTAGCTCTACGAAAGTGTAGAGTTAGCAACTTGCGTAATTGTAATTGAATTAAAAGCAATAACGTACTCAACGAAATTAAACTTGCACAACGAAGTGTTAGAGTTAGAAAACTTGCCTTGAGCACGAGCTAAACCCTACAACTTGAATCTCAATACCCTATATATATGTCATCACGGCATAATTAGTCTTTACCAACATTATATATATATATATATATATATATATATATATATATATATATATATATATATTTATATAAACAAGTATATACATCATGTAGGTTTGATTTTCAATTCACATAATCGAAATACGTTAATACTAGTTAACCCTTGATAACATGCTCATTTTTTTGTTTAGTAATACTGAAATCATCATTTAACAGTCATGTTATTAACACATAACATTTATTTTCAGAGTTAGTATGAATAAATAAAACTGTCAGACCATTCTGCTAACTCGCGCTGCGGCGCCACAGTTTATACTGTGGGTTGGCACTGCGGCGCTGAGCTGGCGCTACGGCGAGAAACTCAGGCTGGCAGTTGGCGTTGCGGCGTGATACCGGCCCTACGACGCGAGAATAATACTGCTGGGCCGCGCTGCGGCGCCAAACTCCAGACTTCGGCGATGGCCTCGGCAACAACATGAACAAAAAGCCAAATTGGCCTACAAGCTCCAATCTAACAAACTAATTAACATGTAATACACATACATATAAACATAATTTCAATACTCTTAACATGTTTTTACATATATAATAACATAAACATCAACTTTATAACACCCAATTTCAATGTTTTTGACAAAAACTCTATTTTTGACATTTTTAATGAAACTCATCAGTGTAACTTTATTTTTCAACCAAAACCATTAATTCAACCTATCATGTTTATGTTTATTCATCTACTTACAAAATCAATAGTAATATATATATATATATATATATATATATATATTATTTTAAACTAAGCCATATTCATAAATTTTCATATAAACACTCTGTAATATAGTTTTCTTCACAAATTACATACATATACGAATTAATTGATTATGTGACGAACGAGATTTTTATAATTTAATTTTAATATTTATTGAATTAAATAAATATTTTTTGATGATTTAATTATTGGATTAAATAATTATTTGATGCAATTGTGGTAGATTAATTTAATTATATGTGTTACATTTATTAAATTAATGTAGAGAATAATTATTATTCGAAGTAGGTCATTATGTGAGCTTATTGTATTAAAAGAAATATTTAATAAGCCTAATGTTATTTAAATTAATTTAATTATTAATTAGAAAATTAATAATTTGACATTATTTATTTATGAAAACATTAAATATATGACTATGTGAATTTATGAGAAGTTATTATATTTTATTTATATTAAATAAGATATATGAATTATTATGCAATTGGATGTGACATTTATTAAGTTATATGATAAAGCTTTATTAAATTAAATGATTTTTAAAACCTATTCTAACTAGCCAAACATGGCACTAAAGGGAGTTGGGGCCAATTAACCCATGACTGGGTAACTGACCACCAACGCACGTCAGACTTTTCTTTTTAACAATACGACGTCTGATTTCCTTCATTTGTTTTCTAAGCCTGATAAAACTAACCAGAGAGAATTTGAGAGAGAATTCAGAGGAATTGTGAGAATCTCTGTGTTGAAGAAGCTTGAAAAGGGTTTTATCTCTACTCATTAAAACTCTGGGTAATCTCTCCTTCCCAATTCCTACTTTACGTATTTTAGTTTTCATGAAAATGGCTTTTAAAGTTTTTGGTTTAACCTCTGTAATTGGATTAGGAGTAATGATTATGGGTTGTATGTGTGTTATGACATATCAAATCGTGTTTAATTATATATATTATGTAAACCATATCATCAAATTCATGAAAACATGTCGTATTATTGACGACTTGTTATTTCAAAATATACAGAGTTTGGGTTTTGGCCATATGGCCTTATACGTAACTTTAAGGTGTCAAACATAAATATTTTCGTAAAATTTACACTCTTATTTGATTATGCATCTTGATACGAAGAGACCGAGCCTTAAACGAACGGATTCGGTGTTATAACGAATCCGTAGTGTTAAATTATATGTTTTTGTTCAAAATCTTCAAGAACATCAAGAACAGTACAATTTGCATAATTTAATTCTGTGATTATGTGTTGTAAATGGTTAAAATCATTTTATAATTGTTGGGTTATGTTTATGCATGAATTATAACATGTGTATATGATTAATTTCGTATAGTAGTAATTTAATTGGAAATTTGGGCTGTGTTATGCAATTTTTGCGAATTGCAGAACAGTTTCTGGCTCGTCGCGCCACGGGGCCAGTCCAGTGACTTAAATCCCGCGCCGCAGCGCCAAGTGTCCGGCCGCAGCGCCATCGCACCGCAGCGCGAAGATCAAGTGTGACAGTGGCGCCGCAGTGCCACTCTCCTGAAAGTACAGAAATGGAATTTTTTTTAAAAAAAAGTTTAAGTCTAGCAATGTGTTAGTAACTTAATGTAATGAACATAAAACTATGTTAGAAGTATAATGTGATGTTTAACATGTAAATAACGTAAATACATGTGGATTGAATTAATGACTTCATAATTAAATTATTATTCATGAAGTGGTATTATGTGACTGTAAGTGTGATAAATTGACTAATATAATTAAAAATCAAAGTAGACAAAGAGAATGTGTTTTGATGATTAGCTAAGTTATAATTAACTAGTATTGTGAATGTGAATGGTATGCAGGATTAAAATCAAAGAACGAGTGTAGTTAAAGTGTAATCTACGCACGAGGCAAGTTTCCTAACCCTACTTGTCATTATTGTTCAAGATTATTGTTTACCTCGAGTAAATTATCATTACTATTAGTCAAGTTCAAATGTTATATTATTTTTTTCAAAGCATGATTCAGTTATACAATAATTGTCCTATTGTATACTTCTTGAGATTATTATTCAAATTGAATATCATTATTATTGAACCTTATTAGACTAGTGAACTTTATTGATTCAACTAGTCCTTAGTTGATGAACGTTTTAAATTTCAGAACTCTTATTGAATTATCCAAACCAAACTTCCTTTGGTGCGGACTCGAATGTCAAACTGAGATGAACAACCCTGCAAAGGGATTTACTTATGCGTTAGTGTTAAGATATTGTGCACAGTATGGTACTAAGGGCTGATCCCCCTAAGTACGAGAAGATAGGTCCATAGTCTTATGACTGTTAAAGGTTTCAAGTATAACCCTTGATAACTTAGGACATAGTTCAAGGTCTTATGACCCTCAGAATTCTTTTAATTCTTGTTATTCATTCTTGATTCAAAAGTTGAGCTTTTATTCAGATGTCTTCGATTTATTTACATGTTATTATATTGTTATTTCATTATTATACTTGTGGGCATTTGTGCTCATTCTTGCTTAATAATAACATTGCAGTTAAGAACGAAATAACTGATGAACCTTCCACTAGTAAAGGCAAGGGCAAATTTAGCAAGTGACGAAGACTTGTTGTTTTATATGAGGATGTATTTGTTTAAGACTTGAGTTAATGTTATTGTTTAAGACTTATTTGTTTATGATTCCGCACAGATGTTTAAGGTTAGTTTAACCTGGGATTGTATTATTATTATTCAGATGTTGTAACCCTTAAGGGGAAGATTTTATTTCTATCTATTGCATGGTTTGCATTTATTATGGGTAGATAGATAGATGATATTTGTATCGTGAACACCAAATCCTATGAAAATGAAAGTACCGGATTTGGGGGTGTCACAAATTATAACCACACATAAACTATGAAAAACTGTTTTACAACAATCAATTATCATATAAAACTATATACACCAACAATTCATCTTTTACAATTATTCTATAGATAACTTTTTGGAGAAGAAGATAACCATAGTTTTTAGAAAATAGGAGCAAGATGATACCTTAATTCAGAAGAAGATGATGACTATCTTGGATTCTCAAGCTTCTTTTCCCAATTTCTTTCTCAAATCCTCTCTAGAATCCCTCAAGTTCTCTATCACTTTTCTCATTTTCTTCTTTTTCTTCCTTCTGAGTCTTTCTTCTCTATTCTATCTTACGTAGTATAATATAACGTATAATAGTAATAATATATTTTAATTATATAATATAACTCTAGATATAACTTATATCAGTTATCTATGTTTTGAAAATCAAAAGTCATAAGGCTTGTTTGGCTAGGCTAATTAAAAATAACACATTAACTCTTACACCTTGTTTGATAAAATACTATTAGATTAAAGGCTTAATATGCATTAAGGCTTGTTTGGCAAAAAAAAACTAATTAAACTCCTTTAATTTATTTTAATAACTCTATTATAGCAATGTTATTTGTCACACTTCTATTTAATTAAATTTTGATAATCAATTTAATTAAATCTAATACTAATTTATTTAATTACTTTAACACATATATCAATACCACATAATTATAATTTCCTTTATAATTATAACTTTATTTAATCAGCTAACACTTCATTTTAAACTACAAATAAAAATCAAAATATAATAATTCATTTAATTATTATAAACTCTCTAACTTAATTATTAAATTAAATTAGAATATTAACCCATAACAATTAATTTCTTAACTCCTTAATTATTTAATTAACAAATAGTTAATCAATCAACTCAAATCAAATTAAACACATTTATTCGATGATAAACACATCCATTAAATATTTATATAATTCAATAAATATTTAAAATTACAATTAAGATCTGGAATGTTATAGTTTTAACTTCCCTAGTTATGTCACACAAGACATAATTATGTGAACTTAGTAATTAATAGTCCACAAGCTTATAATAATATAATCTCAAAAAATAACATTATTCTTAACTTTACATCTTATAATATGGTCATGGAAGTGGTCCATTGCACCATGTTACATTTTACTATCTCACTTGTACAAATGCTAACATACAAGCCTTTATACATATATATATATATATATATATATATATATATATATATATATATATATATATATATATATATAGGGGGGGCAGATCCGGTCCGGACGTCCGGACGGAGCTACCGTCCGGACTTTTTTTTTTTTTTTTTTTGCTTTTTTTTTAAAACAACTAAAAAAAATAAAATAAAAAATTATGGAATTGAAATTTTTTCATAATAAAGTGTTTTGGGCGTGATTTGAGTACGTATAACAAAATATGGTGGTACAGTCTGTGCAGACTGTACCACCACTTTTTGGTATAGGTATTCAAAACACGCCCAAAACACTTTATTATGGAAAAATTTCAGTTCCATAAAATATTAAATTTTTTTTAGTTGTTTTAAAAAAAAAGCAAAAAAAAAAAAAGGTCCGTCTTTTACTAAAATTCGGGATCCCTGATAGGATCCTGGTTGTGTGTATATATATATATATATATATATATATATATATATATATATATATTCAAATACTTCCTATATTATATAGTTACCATTGAAGTGTTCTACTTCATTTCATATAATATAGATGTAGCTACTATATAATATAAAACCATTGCACATATAATTTAATTCTTTCAATTATTCATTCATTAAATTATTTAATGAATACTTATTCCATCACTTTGCCACACTGGGCATATCACACAAGCTTACATTAAGCTTATTACTTATTCTCATTACTTATTCATTCCCCACCACATTACTATAATCAAAATTATGTACTTCGTCATAACATAACATAAGATGTTTTTATCATGTTTTCTCTAAATATAGTAATTAATCATAATAAAACGATTTACTCATTTTCTCAAGATATTACTCTTAATATAATATCTATTAACTATATGTACGACACATGTACATATATTATATACAGAAAATAGATAAAAAGTTTATTTTCTATTATAATAAATTATTTCCATCAATTTATTTACATATAGCAAATAAATTTTAATATATTTACTATATTATTAATCATACCTTATACAAAAATATATAAGGTAATAACATTTTCTCCTTTTATTAAAATAACTCAATATTAAAAATTATTCTAATATCCTCTATTAGAAATATATAATTATTATTTCTCTCTTCCTCTATAAATTGTTCCCAAAACAATTTCTTCAAATATTAAATATTCATTTAAAGATATAATGATTTATGTCTCCATTTAATAACGTATATATATTCAACGTTATTCGTACATTAGACTTTCTCACATATTACCATTCTGAGTAACATATATAAAGTATCACATATTCAACACACATATTATTTCACTCCTTTACTTAAGTAAATTAAACCTTGTACTATATTACCATAGTTATTTAAGGTTTAACATACACATTATATTGTTCCATAACATAACTCTCAACTATCAATTAACCAAAATTTATTCTTATTAGTTAATTCTCTCAACTAACTTATGTTTCACTATCCAAACCCATTCGCGGATAACTTATGTACTATTAATAACCTATATTATAATCATACCAGTTATTAGTACACATACACAAGAAAATGACGATTATACATTAATGTCACCCACTTACTATGATAAAATAATCCTATATACTATTTACTATCGATAGGAAATTTTATCCACTTCTTTTATCTCAACTGAATTATCTCTGCGATCAATAACAATATATAATAATAATATATTTATTAATCACAAAAATTATATATTACATAGTTCATATTACCCTGTGTAGCACATTCCTACATACCTCATATCACATAACTATTTTTATTCGAACCCATTCACACTTAAGAATTTTATTCACTAAATTCTTATTTTTATAATTTCTAAAAATTTGGGTTCTTACACGTGCCACCTACCTCTGCCGAACTGTGCCTTTTCCTGCAATTTCATACCATCGGAGTTCTCATTACATGCAATGTAAATTAACACAAACTGCCACTAAAAACATACTAAAATATACTTGAGATGAGCATAGTTCGCATGAATTGATATCCAATAAGTAGGTATAAAACCTACTTATCAGTCAGCTCATCTTGTTCCACCCTACGCCACAGTCCGGTGAGGGTCATAAACTATCTGCTCATATCTCTAATAGCCATATGCACGCAAGGTCTGTCTAGTGGCAGCATCGTCAACCATGCATACTCCTCCAAAGTCAAAGTCAACCCATGGGTACCAAATCGGAAGACCTATCTCTCCGATACCCAATGCTCTAGCATGCCCTCCACAAATCTTGAGGAAACCTGAAATGTCAATAAGGTCATAGTATGCTGTAACATCTGATCTACAGTCACCCTGTCTGATGGTGATATACTATCATACCACGAACTAAGACGTGATGCCACTAATAATGGTGGGGTATGATCTATCCGGCTGACTGCCGAAGAAGACATCTGTGTGGGCTGTATCATAAGACCATTTAGGGGTCAATACTGAAATATCTCTAGACATACATATATATGCATAACATGATACATGCATTACAGATAATAGATGACAATATGATATAGGGAATGAAAAACAGTACATACATTCCAAAGTATATCATCATATATATACATCATCTCTGTACAGCTAAAAATATAGGGAAATGGGGCACAGACGCCCTACTACTAACAGAGGCCTATCAAAAGATATTGCGAGAATGGGGCACAACCACCCAATATCAAGCAGAGGCCTATCAAAAGAGATAATGAGAATATACATCAGAAGAAGACAATGGTGTCAATATCTACATCATCAGTCTTGTCCACTTGATGTAACTCCTCTTGAGTCACTAGATCTCAATCAATAGGGATGTTAGGTCTATACTAAGGAAGATCTGCGCTGGCAAGGCCAAATGGATCATCTGAGGGGCCAGCACCTTAGCTGGAATGATCAAACGAATCTGCCTTTACTGGATCTCTGTCCAAATACCAGATAAAGAAATGTGCCCGATCCAATCGCTGGGTCAAACTGTCAATCTGCGT
Organism: Panax notoginseng; assembly: GCA_016801055.1. Taxonomy (NCBI): domain Eukaryota; kingdom Viridiplantae; phylum Streptophyta; class Magnoliopsida; order Apiales; family Araliaceae; genus Panax; species Panax notoginseng. The sequence continues at coordinate 67,624,860 of CM029014.1, read as the reverse complement.
CAAATGAGACGGATCTCGGACACAGGCTAGACAATCCGTCATCTTCACGGATCCTGGAACCATATCCCCCATGAACTGAGTGGCACGGGACTGGGCTCCAATAGTACGAGGGGACCACCAACGCTGAAACATCTCCTGAGTGCAGGGACCCTCTGATAATACAAAACCATCAACCCGTAATAATGGGATATCAATGACGGGTGACTGCGACACAGGCCAATAACGCCTAGAAGGAGGCAAGATCGGTATACGAATCTCTCCTGTGGTGCTCCTAATAGCACGCTCTCCTAAATAGAGCTCCCATCCTTCGTCAGTGAAGAGAGGAACCCTTCAGGTTGAAATCACGTACTCGACACTAGTCGGGTACCCATCCTAAAATCCCATGGCCAAGTGCTCCCCAGAATAGGGAATCCATGTGATGACATCAGCTGTCAACAACTCTAGCTGTAGGCGGCAATGAGTGAAACCCTCAGCCACAAGGACCTCTGCCAGTATGGAATGATGCCATCGTCGTCCTCGTGGATAGGAATCTAAACCTAACACGCTCACATGGTGCAAACATGGAAGCCTTTCATAGGCCCAAAACTGCTAATACAAAGGCAAACATTTGCGGTCAGTAAACACTCTTAACCTACATATGGGAAACTACAAGAGAAATACCCACCAGCAGAAATGGGTAGAATCCTAACCAAGCCTCGGTCAAGCCCTACGAACACATACGCATGCCCCTAAGGAAATAAGCGAAGGTGTAGGAACCCCAGTCATACTCTCCTATACTATCTACATGTCGTGTGGCGCTGATCAAAGCGAACTACACCATAGAAGAATTATCTGCTGTGAAACAGCCTCTAATGATCATCAGGAACAATCACCGAATAATGCGATCCCTAACTCTGACATCATCTGGCATGGGCTCGCTCAACAGCCCACTCATAGCATCTACACTCAAAGGACCCGTACTGACAATCCTGCCCTTGAGTGCCTCAGTCAAAACTCCTAGCAAGGATCTGACAGCAGTAGGGGTAATATCCGCCATACAAGGCACTGGTGCCCCTCCTAACTCCATACCTGTGATAAACCGCCAATCCATCGGCGTCATCATCACCTCAGAGTCCGGCAAATAAAGTGACTAAGTCTGGTGAAACCAGCGCTCAGACAATACCCTGAGGTAACCCCATGGACAACGATGGGGAAGGATGGAAAAGAACGCCCCAAATCCCCAGTCATGCACAATCGCTCTATAGTCAGGAAGCAGAGCCTGGTACATGAAGTGAATACTGAACCAGCTCCCTCGAGGCTGTGTAAAGCTGGGAACCTACATAAAAATGTAGATCAACATCAAAATCCTTTGCTCATCATCAATAGGAAGGAAAATTAAGATCTAATGTCATACCTCGTTAGGGTGTAAATACATCGAGGGATGTCAATTCAAATCACCCAGGAGCTCTGGGTTTGCCACCTGAATACTCGGGAGGTCCCTACAGGTAACATGTGCAGCAGGAGCGGGGTCCACAATTGGAACATCCTCCTCCTCGTCCTCGACGTCTGACACATCAGCATGGACTGGACGTATCACCGCCTCCACCAACTGACGAGGCTGTCTAACAGAATGGGGTTGAGGTACTTCAGAAGCCCTCCTTCGTATACCAAAAGTGGTCCTACAGGAACTACTCGGCTGATTCGGATCCATAATATCTGGACAAAAGTCTCCAAATCACCTCAGAAAGGGTGTGGTAATTTTTAACCTGGAGCTTTCTTTTCAAAATGCATTTTATGACTACATGCATGCATGCATTACTTTAACATAAAGTTACAGTAGAGTTAAAAATGCATGACTATTCAGATGCCTATATTTTGAATTTTTTTTGCCATAGTCCCCTTTGTAAACAGGACTATCCACATGCACATAGGCATGACTAGGTGGCCATTCAGTAGCACACCTGCCCACAGTCATATACATACTATATGCATAAAAAGTTAAAGTCATCAATCCATAAGGGTAGTTTAAATACCAAGATTACTTTACATTTTTACGTTTTGCTCATTTGTCCTCAAATAAAATAAGAAATAGCAGAAAGGGGTGCCAATTTAACAGTCTTAGAAGTCAAATTTTTTCACATCATTATGTTCAGCATGGTTTAATACTAACATTTACTATGTTGAATATTTTTTATCAAGTCATTTGAGCATGCATATTCACTACTATGTGTTTAGATGCATTTTATATGATAAGTCATTTTCCAACGGATAAAAACTGGAAAATAAGACATTCATACTTTACCAGGACAGTGAAGAACACTTGTACGGTGATAGAATTTGTAGAAAGTCGCCCGAACTCAGCAAATCTGAAGAAGAGCTCTCGAATATCTTTAGTAGTGCAATATGAAAATAACTTATGAAAGCAACCTGATGGCATTAAGTATCCACGGTTGGCCGCAGGTTCACCTACGGCTGCTATAGGTGTACCTGCGACACCCCTACATGGGTCCCACCCCTCTGTCTTGGTCTAGTTCGTGTTGCAACGGAGTTCTTATGAGCTGAAAAAGCCAAATCAGGAATAAAAATGCTACGCGATTGACCATAATGGCTTGCATTCGTAGTTTTCTTAGACCGAAACGTGGGTCTACATATCACTCATTGGTGTTCGCCCGAGTACAGGGTACACTATACCAATGATGTCAGCTGGTCCAAGATACACTCAATAATACTTGACGTAGGTCCAATGCCGCCAATTGAGGGTCATAACCCTAAGTCTCTATCAACACCCCGGCGGGGGCATCATTCATTTCATGTCAAAGTATATAACCTAGGCGGGGGGGCATCACACATTTGCATATGTCAAAGTACATATCCCCGACGGGGGCATCGTGTATTCTCTATCAACACCCCGGTAGGGGCATCATGCATTCTCTATCCGCTGATACACATATCAACAAAGGTCAAGCAGCCTTGACATCACTGTAGTTGTTGGCAAGTAAATCCAACAAAGCGCCGGAAGCCATCCGATGATTTTAGTCGTTGATTCACACGCCAACGGGGATCAAACAGATCCCCGGTAGGGGTTATAACGCGTATTTACCGTTGATTCATGCATCAACGAATGTCAAGCAGCCTTGATAGTCTGCCCAACTGAGGCGTTTATCCGTTGATTCACACATCAATGAAGGTCAAGCAGCCTTGACAGTCTGCCCAACAGGGGCGTTTATCCGTTGATTCACACATCAGCGAAGGTCAAGCAGCCTTGATAGTCTGCCCAACAGGGTCATTTTTTTGTTGATTCATACGTCAACGAAGGTTAAGCAGCCCTGACAACACATACTGTTAGCAGTAGATCCAATAGAACATTGACATGTCCTGGCGATACAAACCAGGAAAAGTCAGCACCATCGAAGAGGATCGATGATGGAATATGTTATACACATCCTCAAAATAGACAGAGCGTTATCCCCATATATCTCTTATACATGAGAGGCACATCTCTGGAATCAAGTATGTATCAAGGATTAAGGACTTTAGTGACAACCCCAACGTCAACATCCTACGAGATATGAATTACACATCCAATCTGGTCATCGTTGCCAATCCCCGGTAAAAGCAACAGGGAGCCGACAATCATCCCCAGCATGTTGGGCAACAACCCCGCACACATGCATCATACATTTGCATCATGTTGCTACACTTTACACCATGTTTATCTTGTTGCATTTTAAGTGTCTAGGATTCTTTATCCTATCCATGCTTTGCACTACATTAATATGATAAAGAGGGGCAACTGTAGACACTCAAAATTTTCTGCACACCTGTTACTGACATTGAAGGAGGGCAGATTCGTTCTTCAGAGATAACCCTGGAAGACAGATCACATCTAATTCGGATACTACCGAAAGTTCACCCTCAACCCCGGAACACACACCGGGAGTATCAGGTCCAACCTCGGAGATAACCCCAAGGAATTCAATTCCTACACCAAAAATTCCACCAGAGAAGATCGATCCATCTCGGAGATATCCCTGAGATATTCTGTCTCAGTCCCAACACTGGGAGTAGCAGCTACCAACCTTGGAGATAACCCCAAGGAATGTAGTTTCGGCGATTACCCTGGAAATGTTTATTTCAAATGCAATCATCTTCATCCTCGGCACTCATACCGAGGCACTCAGTACAAGACCCGGAGATAACATCGGGAAGACATGCACACCTCAGAGATGACACTGAGGACCTTCAACACTTGTAGTAGTCCAATCTCAGAGATAACCCTGAGCAACGTCTACTTTATCAGCCCAAACCGGCAATAACCCCGGTGAGGGCCAAAGTCATCATCTTGCAACTTTGACGCCACATCGCATTGTCTTAACATTTCAATACATATATTTCTACACAGCAATGTCCCACAAGAACCAAGGATATCCAATCCCGAGTGACCATTACGCAGGATAACAGATAGAATTTGAAGCTTGAAGATCGAAGGGCATGGTCCCATCTTACTAAATTCGTACAACCTCTAATCCCATGTCATTGCGTAACTCTCGACAACGATGGTCCGAAATAGGTCTTACATACCTCAGTCGGATGCCCGGATTGCAATTCTAAAAGTTTGAACGGACATTACAGTGCATGCGTATATGTACTTTGAGACGGCAGGACCCGTGAAGCCAGGGGCAACCCGGCCAGCCGCAGGTACAACTGCGGCTCCCCCCTCTATAAATAGAGGGCTTGGGGTGGCCACTCTATTTATAAGAGAAAAAGGCGGGGAAGCCCTGTCAAATTTTCTCTGTACTCAACAACAACAATTATCATACAATGGTTTTAAATTTGTCCATCAACAACGTTCTTCGCCTGTTCTTCGTTCGTTCTTCATTTTAATCGATATTTTGGATTATGATTTCACTTTTTATTGTAATTTGATGTTATAGAACATCATTCCTTACTTATTTCACCTACTTATTCATATAATCCACTCTCATCATTCTAATTCATAACGAGTCTTATACTTCCTTAAGAAATTTATAAAATAACTTCAAACTTGTATTTTCTTCTTTTCTCAATGATTTCAACCATATGAAATCATTCATAACCTCATCTACTTATTATTCGCATTAAGTTATGTTTTAAACTTATAGGAGTTAAAGAGAAATTAAATTTGACTAGGTTTTAGGTTACCTTTGTTCTTTATTTTTCTTCCGCTAGACAAAGCCGGCGATTCACAAGCTTTTCTATTTCACGATCACCTTCGCTCCGATCATTCATACTCATTCTCTTCCTTCTCCACCTTCTCCAAACTCTCTCTCTCTCTCTCTCTCTCTCTCTCTCTCATGTTATAGGATTTTCAAAAATCCCATTTAAATGAAAGTTAGCTTCCTATTTATAGAAAATCCAAAGCTAGGGAAAAATAGTCATTTCGCCCCCCCCCCAACCTCCTTACCTTTCATTACTTAAGCACTAAGTTTGCTTAGCCCTTAAGTTTACTTAGCCATTAAGTTTACTTAGCCTTTAAGTTTACTTAGCCCTTAAGCATAAGCATTTTACTTAGCTATTAAGACTAATCGTATTCTACACATCTCATTCTCGTATTCTCTTCGTATATAGTTCGTACAATATTCGTATTATACGTCATAATAATCTTCGTACTATACTCGTATAATAACTAGTATTACACTCATATTTCTTACACATAATAACCCTAATTATTATACGAAATCATTAAATTCTCGGAACTTACTTTCCTAACCTTTAAGTTTTAAGTCCGCAGGCGAAAGCTTCGTTTTTGTCATAACTGAAATATTATTGAATATTCCATTAAGTCTTAGAATTCTATCATTGTACATTTCTCAGAAATTCAAACTCAATCTCCGAACAGAAACGGATGAATAGTTCGTATTTCGTCTTTTTCCTCGAAAATATTTTTGTTCCTGAAAAAATTTTATTTTCGTCTAGAAAATTATTACTCGTTCAATCTAGCTCGTAGCCAGAATCCTCCTGACTTATAGTCATCCTAGGTTCTAGAATGGTTAATAAACATATAGCACATAATATTATTAATAAAAATTACTTTTATTAATAACTAATTCTTTAAACTTAAATTATGGAAAACCCGAATTTCCGGGTCGTCACACTCTTCCCCCCTTATAAAAATTCCATCCTCGGAATTTCTTAAATCCACACCCTTACCCGGGTCATCACATTCACCCCTTCTTCATAGAATTTTGTCCTCAAAATTTTAGCCTACCCTTCTTCTCAACTTCCCTTCAACGGAGTTCTTATCTTTCCCTCATTCCTAACCCCCATAACCTATCAAGAATCATGAAGTAGAAGGAATAACGAGGAATATAAAATTTCCTTTTAAAACGTTTCATACTTTTGTTGAGGGGTCAAATCGACCATGAACTCTTACTAGGTTTAACATCATGACGCCATAACCTTTCTTCCATGGTCAGTTTACAATCACAACGAAAGAAACTACCTCTAACCCATCGTATTCCCCATTTCGGGATATGTTCACCTCAGACTTAATCATTAGATTCTGCACCAAAATAATTTGGTTTGGCACAACTTCTTCAAAGAAGGCTCGATTTTCTTTTAAACATGACATACCATTTGTCTAGCCGAATCAAGTAGCTTAGACCATACCAATAAATTGGATATCAACGTGAAATATTCGTCTAGTCAACTCAATTGACGTCGACTACTTTAAATTCGTTTGCAATACATCAAAACGTTTTATGACGTCATGATACCGTACTTTTCACAGTATGTTGAGGACTTCGTCTGTTTGTGACTTCGTCATTATACATCATACCATAGCGGGTTGTTGATCCTAAGATCACATCCAACACCAGGTTCAATTGCATTAATAACTCCATCCTTTTACCATCTTTGCATCAATTGCAATGATGATATAAAATTCATTTTGATATTTCAAATCAATTTCTGTCTAGCCGAAATAATTAGCATAGACATACCAAGAATAGCTATTTTAAAATACATTGGTTCCAAAAGTTGAACCAATTCTTTCCTTTTTCAAAATATACCTATCAGCACGAGTTCAATCAACTTTGAAATCTAGCATAACTAAATGACTTAGAATATCCTATTCTCCATCTTCATTCATTGTCTTACTGCGACAATACTTAATCTTCTCTAGCACCTTCAATACTAAGCCTACTAAAAATAATGGGTTTTCAGTCTAAACATCCCCATACCTTAGTACAGTCCATCAACTTACCACACATTATGAGTTCAAGAACTTTCCATAATAATATGAGTTTAAGAACTATCCAGTCAAATCATAGGTGTCCATTAGCTGAGACGTTCAAAAATATACCATATTATTATGAGTCACAAACTTACCATAAGTATGAGTTTCAAGAACTCGCACCTACCTTATCGTTCTCTACCTATCAAGTATATACATGAAAAAAGATTCACATTCCCGCCATATACATATTGATTGCACGACCAATCCCAATGATTATCACTGTAATAAGCTAAGCAGTTGTTACACCAAGCAGAAACCTCTGCCCATAACAAAGGTTCATACAACTCAGCTATCACATGAGTCCTCAATTGAAATTTTACAACTTCTAAATTTCTCTTTACTTAATACGAATTTTCTTTAATTCGTATGCTAACCCTTACAACTTAATCTGAGTTCTTTTCCCCGTACCACTTCATAGTACCATTCATTCATAGCATTAGCTATAAATTATTTATCGTTTAATAGCTCATCTGTTACAACGATTTACTATGTTCACGTGGTGATCTTCTTATCCTTCTCTCTAAGATTATAGTCTTAGGTACTCCTACCAAAGGTTTTTAACCTATCAGCTCTGATACCAACTTGTAACGCCCCAAAATCCATTCTATCTTCACACCTGAATTCCGTACGGCCCGAGTACAGGGTACACTATACGAATGATGTCAGTTGGTCCAAGATACACTCAGTAATACTTGACGTAGGTCCAATGCCGCCAATTGACGGTCATAACCCTAAGTCTCTATCAACACCCCGACGGGGGCATCATTCATTTCATGTCAAAGTATATAACCTAGGCAGGGGCATCACACATTTGCATATGTCAAAGTACATATCCCCGACGGGGGCATCGTGTATTCTCTATCAACACCCCGGTAGGGGCATCATGCATTCTCTATCCGCTGATACACATATCAACAAAGGTCAAGCAAACTTGACATCACTGTAGTTGTTGGCAAGTAAATCCAACAAAGCGTCGGAAGCCATCCGATGATTTTAGTCGTTGATTCACACGCCAACGGGGATCAAACAGATCCCCGGTAGGGGTTATAATGCGTATTTACCGTTGATTCATGCATCAACGAAGGTCAAGCAGCCTTGATAGTCTGCCCAATTGAGGCGTTTATCCATTGATTCACACATCAATGAAGGTCAAGCAGCCTTGACAGTCTGCCCAACAGGGGCGTTTATCCGTTGATTCACACATCAGCGAAGGTCAAGCAGCCTTGATAGTCTGCCCAACAGGGTCGTTTTTTTGTTGATTAATACGTCAACGAAGGTTAAGCAGCCCTGACAACACATACTGTTAGCAGTAGATCCAATAGAACATTGACATGTTCTGGCGATACAAACCAGGAAAAGTCAGCACCATCGAAGAGGATCGATGATGGAATATGTTATACACATCCTCAAAATAGACAGAGCGTTATCCCCATAGATCTCTTGTACATGAGAGGCACATCTCTGGAATCAAGTATGTATCAAGGATTAAGGACTTTAGTGACAACCCCAATGTCAACATCCTACGAGATATGAATTACACATCCAATCTGGTCATCGTTGCCAATCCCCGGTAAAAGCAACAGGGAGCCTACAATCATCCCCAGCATGTTGGGCAACAACCCCGCACACATGCATCATACATTTGCATCATGTTGCTACACTTTACACCATGTTTATCTTGTTGCATTTTAAGTGTCTAGGATTCTTTATCCTATCCATGCTTTGCACTACATTAATATGATAAAGAGGGGCAACTGTAGACACTCAAAATTTTCTACACACCTGTTACTGACATTGCAGGAGGGCAGATTCGTTCTTCAGAGATAACCCTGGAAGACAGATCACATCCAATTCGGATACTACCGAAAGTTCACCCTCAACCCCGAAACACACACCGGGAGTATCAGGTCCAACCTCGGAGATAACCCCGAGGAATTCAGTTCCTACACCAAAAATTCCACCAGACAAGATCGATCCATCTCGGAGATATCCCTGAGATATTCTGTCTCAGTCCCAACACTGGGAGTAGTAGCTACCAACCTTGGAGATAACCCTAAGGAATGTAGTTTCGGCGATAACCCTGGAAATGTTTATTTCAAATGCAATCATCTTCAACCTCGGCACTCACACCGAGGAACTCAGTACAAAACCCGGAGATAACATCGGGAAGACATGCACATCTCAGAGATGACACTAAGGACCTTCAACACTTGCAGTAGTCCAATCTCAGAGATAACCCTGAGCAACGTCTACTTTATCAGCCCAAACCGGCAATAACCCCGGTGAGGGCCAAAGTCATCATCTTGCAACTTTGACGCCACATCGCGTTGTCTTAACATTTCAATACATATATTTCTACACAGCAATGTCCCACAAGAACCAAGGATATCCAATCCCGAGTGACCATTACGCAGGATAACAGATAGAATTTGAAGCTTGAAGATCGAAGGGCATGGTCCCATCTTACTAAATTCGTACAACCTCTAATCCCATGTCATTGCGTAACTCTCGACAACGATGGTCCGAAATAGGTCTTACATACCTCAGTCGGATGCCCGGATTGCAATTCCAAAAGTTAGAACAGACATTACAGTGCATGTTTATATGTACTTTGAGACGGTAGGACCCGTGAAGCCAGGGGCAACCCGGCCAGCCGCGTACAACTGCGGCTCCCCCCTCTATAAATAGAGGGCTTGGGGTGGCCACTCTATTTATAAGAGAAAAAGGCGGGGAAGCCCTGTCAAATTTCCTCTGTACTCAACAACAACAATTATCATATAATGGTTTTAAATTTGTCCATCAACAACGTTCTTCGCCTATTCTTCGTTCGTTCTTCATTTTAATCGATATTTTGGATTATGATTTCACTTTTTATTGTAATTTGATGTTATAGAACATCATTCCTTACTTATTTCACCTACTTATTCATATAATCCACTCTCATCATTCTAATTCATAACGAGTCTTATACTTCCTTAAGAAATTTATATAATAACTTCAAACTTGTATTTTCTTCTTTTCTCAATGATTTCAACCATATGAAATCATTCATAACCTCATCTACTTCTTATTCGTATTAAGTTATGTTTTAAACTTATAGGACTTAAAGAGAAACCCATTTGAAATCCTCGATCGAGTAGGAACTGTGGCTTATAGACTCGTTTTACCACTAAGTATGTTTGTTGCATGGTCATAACGTCTTTAACGTATCGACGTTACGTAAATATGTGGACGACCCGAACCACATTATTGATTTAGAACCGGACGAGATAGCGGATAATTTAACGTATAAAGATGTACCTGTTAAAATCCTGGAATGTATTCAACACTCAAAGGTTATACCTCAAGAGTTAGAATCTGACGAAGTGTCCTCATCTGTTCGGCATACCAGGTACGTACGTAAATTTTGAGGGCGAAATTTCATAAGGAGGGGAGATTGTGAAACCCCAGATTTTATGAATAAAGATTTAATTTTTTTCAAAATATTTTTTAAATATTATGGTGTGAATTTGAGATAATGTTGTGGGTAGTATTTATAAATTTTGCAAAGTATACAAGTTGTTGTATTATATTCGATTGGTCGGGGAATATTATTTTTGTTGGGGAATATTTGTACGACGGCACAATTATTGGTGGACCCCACAACGAAATTATTGTCGGATTGAGAAAACGACAAAAATATTTTATTAAAAATAACGGCAGAAGTTTTACCGTTGATACTGTTGAACTACTCGGTAGTAAAAGTACAGTAATACATGTGGTTGCATAGTAGCACACGGTATTGATTATTAATGCTTATGTGAGAAGTCACTCAGTTTGATTCAATTATTGTCAATTAATAATATGAATTATTTAGCGATAATGAAGTTTTGTTTTATTTATATTATTAACGTAATAAAATAGAAACATCTTTTTATATAAAACAGAATACTTTATTAAAGTTATTCTATAAATAGAATATATTATATTTTATTTAAAATATTTTTCTTTAAATATGGACCGTCAGATTAAAATAAATTAATCTGGACCGTTCATGGATTAGTTACTATGCATTTCATTTTCCTATAAATAGAAGCTCATTCCTTCATTATTTTCTTACGAATTCACTGAACTCTAGAGAGAGAAACTATAGAGAGAAACTATAGAGAGAAAGAAGAAAAGTATTCTGCTACTTAACTACTTTATTTCAGTTCTTCTTTAAAACGGTAAGGGATATTATTTGTTGTACCCGTAAGGGATATTATTTCTTTTGTATTCATGAAGGGAACTTCTATTATTCCATTCTTTATTATTCTGTTGGAATAACCTGTATACGCGGACTATCCTATACTTGGTGAAATTCTTCTGTTATTCCATTCTTTATTATTATGTTGGAATAACATGTTTATGCGAAGTACCGCATACATGGTGAATTTCTTCTATTATTTTGTTCTTTATTATTCTGTCGAATATCCTGTCTGTGCGTTTACGCCGGACCTGGTTCCATTATTTATTATTCTGTCGGAATATCCTGTCTGTGCATTTTACGCCGGACCTGGTTCCATTCTTTATTATCCTGTTGGAATATCCTGTCTGTGCGTTTTACGCCGGACCTAGTTACGTTATTTATTATTCTGTTGAAATAACTTGCCTGTGCGATCTATCGCATGCATGGTGATTTCTTTTGTTATTCCATTCTTTATTATACTCAGTTGGTTAAAACTTTGACTTCTATACTCCATGAAATTAGTGGAATATCCTTGATATTTGTGCTTCATCCAGTATCTTTTTATGTAAATATTCTTCTGAGCATTCTTGAATTGTACTCTACAAAGCAGTATCATGTTGACAATTTGGACGTTATCAGTTCCTAAATAAATTAATTCTTGAACTTGTTTTATTGAATTCTTATATCATTGTCATTATTCTCATGCTTATATTATGTTGAAAGTCATCTGTGGCCTGTAGTGCATAGATGGACTTGGTATGATTTTGACCACGGATTATTCGGTATAATCATAACCGTAATGTTACAAATGATGTGAAAAAAAATGTCCTCATTGGCCCGTAGTGCATTGATGGACAGCTTTTGGTATGATTATGGCTATGGATTCTCTTTGGTCGTAGTGCAGAGATGAATAGTTTTATGGCATGATCAGGACCGTTGATGAAAACATGATTATCTTTAGCCGTAGTGCATGGATAATTCGTGGTCGTGATACTAAAGAATATCCTTGGCCGTAGTGTAGGGGTGATTCGATAATGTGGATTATTTATTAAGCTGAGTCCCAGCGATAAAAGTCATAAAAAACCTTTTAAATCATAAAAGATATAGATTTTATTCTCTACTTGACTCTTTTAATGGATTGCTTGATCCGCTGCAGTTAAACTTGATGTCTATTGTATTTTATCAGTTTAACATTGTTGAAGACTAATGATAATTTATTCTGCATTATCTTAGTCATAATATTTCTTCCTGGGCTAGTTGAGCTCACCCTTTCTCTCACGGTTCTCTTCAGGAAATGAGAATATAGCTGGGACGAGTCGGAAAACGGAGTGATGGACCAGATGATAGCATTAGTAGTCCTCACTATTCTATATAATAGTGTGATAATAATTGTAATGAGGACTCCTTTTGAGTATGGATACTCTCTAGAAGACAATATTTGTATTCAAACTCACAGTTTATGTTTTGTCGTATTGTAAACGACAATTGTATTAGTAAGTTGTATTTGAATTCTGTACCATGTATCTGGCGACCCAAGATGGGTGATGTATACCTAATTTTGGGGGCGTCACATTAACTCCCTTCTCAATACGAATTTCATTTAACCTGTATTCATAATCCTTTCTTGAATTTGTACCAATTCATAGTACAACTGACACACAACAATCTTGCTGTAAACTTTCCAATCATCAAATTAATTCTTTCTGACTGCCATAACCTTATCCGATCATGGAGTAATCTCATCGCATATATTACGATTCATTTCTATGCTATGATCGTTTTGTTTTACGACCTCCTATCACTGTTCACCATTATTGTTCACCTTTATTATCAAAGTTAGGGAACTCTGTATCTTATAACTCGCCGAGATTCGTCTCTGAATCTTACCGACACATTAACTTTATGTGAGTTAGATCTTATCCTATCACTGCGGTTATTAGTCTAAGGTTACTCTACCCTAGGTTTATAACCAACAGCTTTGATACCAAATGTAGCGCCCCCAAATTTTGGTCCTAAATCACCACGAATCTAGTACACTAGTTCTAACTATTGCGAAAGATATAAACATAAATTGTTTATATATTAAACAATACACACTATCCCCAAGGTCGAGAACCTTACTTAAAACCTGAATCAATATCGAATCTGGCATACAATGATATTATTATATAATATTATTACAAATCTAGCTGCACACATAGTCCCAAGCTGAACTTGGCTTTGACTTTCCTTGTATCTGATGCATTCGTCTTAATCTGTAATATTTATCATGATATAACAAGGGTGAGCATAAGTTTATCCAGCAAGTATTATTTATTTGAGGATATATCATGATTGAAAGAGTATAAATAATAAGCTGGCTATAATCCAACAATATAGTTGTGAATTAGCATGAACAAACTTTTGACAGAACAAGTATTGAACATGAACAAATATATCTGGACTGAATGGTAATGAAGGTGATCAGCCTTTCATACCTGATTTATACGCACAATATGTACAAAGTACAATTCTATAATTCTTAGACATGACAATCAGCAATGATTAACCACAAGTACATTTGAATACAACAACTAAAAGTAGAGTTAAGAAAAACTTGCCTGAACCGTTGATTACCGCTATGCAATTTAATAAGCTTTGTCTGAAGACCTAATATTAATAATAATGATCTACACATTAGAATAATATCATCACAGTATTTAAAATAACCTAAACACATTATCACATAGTCCTATCCGTCTAAAACACACATACGACTTATCCTCAAGTCAAACTTTTACTGTCGGAGTCGAGTTCGGCACAATTCTACCATCCCGATGGTCTAGTCGGATAATCGTCGAGTTTAAATTCAATTAAACTATGTCTAAACACTTAACAATTATCTAAGATAATTTATTAATAGTCAACATATTTTTCAAAAGTCTGTAAAAATTTTCAGATAATTATTATCATTTATTATGATTTTTCAATCATTAATAACGTATTTATATGAATTAAGTACCACATAATTCCTTTATCATTAATATTTATTTAATACTAAATATTAATGAAAATCATAACATAATATTATAATATCTCAAAGTATTTTTAATACCTTAAAATCATATTTATATGATTTTTAAACAATTAAATTCATTATCCGATAATTGCTTTTAATATTAAAATATTAATATTTTCATAACAAAATATCAAAAGTTATATTTTATAACTTAAAATATTTTTATAACACTTAAATCATTTTTATACGATTTATAAATCATTAATTCTATTTTTTCCATAATTTATTTAATACACTTAGTAAATAAATTAATTACCATTAATATTAATTTATTAATGAAATTCCTCACAAAATATTAAAAGTCACTAAAGATAACTTAAAATATTTTCGTATATCATAATATAATTTTAAAGTATTAAAAATCATTTTAACTAATTTATTTAATATTATAATGAACTAAATTAAATATCATTAATATTCTAAAAATATTAAATATTATTGAAATATATTCAAAATAATTAAAAATCCATTTTTGGACTTTAAAATCATTTTTAGGAATTTATTATGTATTTTTAATAATAAAAATCTATTTTTCTCGAATTTTTTAAATAAAATAATTATTTTTAGAAATTATCTGTCGCTAAAAGGGCACTATAGCGACAGAACCGTCGCTATAGGTGTTCTTGAGTATGTTCTTCATCAAACCCAGATTTCTTGTCAGTGTTCGAGTTAGTGGGTTTGACCAGCATTTGATTCAAGATTATAAGGTTTTTGGGATGTGTTAAGTGTTATAATTATAGTATAAGTGTAATACTACAACTATCAACCAAAATCCTGGCCAATCCACAACATATAAGAGAGATCTAAGCTCATCAATTCACTGTCAGACATGTTCTTCAATTTATGGGTTTTCTAGAATTGAAGAACAGTCGAGGTACCCATTTTCCAATCCTTATAACGTGCAATCTGGGCTTGCTTTGTATGTTTTATTAATTCAGTGATGAAGTAGGGATGTCAGGGAAGAATTCTATAACAACATATCATCATTTCATCATCACACCAAGAAGATCAAGGCGGGTCAAAGTCTGACAAAAAAAAACGTACATGAAGGTTTCTGGGTTTTTCCAGAATCTTGAAGAACAGTCGGTCAACCCTACTTTGACCTTTCTTATCTTTGTTTCTATACATGATCTGTGAGTTCTATAAGAATGAGTATGAAGCCTAAATGTTAGTCTACAATTATATTACACAAACATGGCCAGATCGCTTAATAGAAGGAAGATCAGAGGCCATCCAAAGGTTGTCAGACACTTCTTGGGAAATCTGGGTTACTCAGATTCGCTCGGTCATGATTGGTCAACGACATTTGACTGCTAATAACTTGAAATATAGACCTGATCTGAACATGATTCAAGATCCAGACTAAAGACCACATGGCATAGAACAGATCTAAAACAAAAAACACACTAAACAACTAGCATATAAAGATCTAGAGGCCCTGACATTATGCTGTCAGACCTTATTTTTCCATTTTTCCAGATTTAAGAAATCTTCAATTTCGAGCACTTTGATGTTATAGATCTGGGATTTAACAATCCAGATCACTAAATGACACCCTTTAACACATATCTAACCAATCATTAACAACATCTAACATCAAATACATAGATTTTCAAATTTAGGGTTTATAACCCGTGCCTGAAGGCACGGTATAATAAAAGAGAATATTTTTAAAAAAAATTTATCTTTAATAACTTTATATAATTCACTGTGACATATACTAAAATGATAAGTACTTTTATGTTTTTATAAACAATTCAATGTGACATATACTTAAATGACAAGTACTAAAATTACATATACTGTGACATATAATAAATATCTTTAAAATTTATCTTAATAACCTTGTATAAAACGATAAGTACTTTTATGTTTTTATAAACAATTCACTGCGACATATACTAAAATGATAAGTACTAAAATTACATATATTGTGACATATAATAAATATCTTTAAAATTTATCTTTAATAACCTTATATAAAATGATAAGTACTTTTATGTTTTTATACTAATAAACCTTACTAAATGACATATTTCCATTTATACTAATAAACCTTACTAAATGACATATTTCCTCTTTGCTTTATGTATCTATATTTTTTATCTCCTTTTCGAAGACAATAATTTGTATTATTAGTCACAAGATTAATAGACGATTATTAAAGATGCACAAAATCAGTAACAAAACAATAGTCAATTAACTTAGAAAAAAAGGTGCACCATGCATAGAACAATTTTTTCTGTTCAAAATAACCACACAAGATGATAAACCTCTCAATTTAGAAATAGTGACAAAAAGAATCAAATTGAGTTGAAACATGATACTCCCAACAAAATTTGCTGCTTGGAAAATCTATATTTCTATCTTAGTACTTGACTTGAGCAATTATGTCGAGCTGGGAACCAAGCTTCTCCTCAGTAAGCTTCTCAGCTTTCACCCTCAATTTTGTCAATTGCTTCTTCTTCTCATAGACTTCCTGAGCCCTTTCCTTCCTCATCTTCTCAAGCTCCTGTAGTGGACATCATATTGACTGAGGAATTCAATTATAACTTTCGCCCCCATATTGTTGTAGGTTATAAAGTGTACTCAATATCCAAACTTACAAGAAAATTATAAAATTCCAAAGCAAAATACTTTAGTTGCAGTAAATATTTGTGGTACCAGCAAATGGTATGGTTTCTAATAGAATTTTGATAATTGCTAGTCATTTTTCTTACCACGTAGCAAACATAGTGTAGTTGGCTAGTAGGGAAGTTACCATTACAGCTAACTTGGTATTACAAAACAATGTGGTGTAAGATTGATCATCATCAATTTATTTACAATCAATTTTTTTTTCATAACATGAAAACACCAAAAGAGAATCAACACATACCTGTAATATGCTACTATTAGGGCTACTAATTCAAGAACATCATGAGATGGAATCCAAGCCGAAGTGAATATAGAAAAAAAATTATGATACTAAATTGTTGGACGTTAGAGGAAGAGATAGAGAGAGAGAGAGAGAGAGAGAGAGGAGTTATTTCAAATGAATAACACAGTGGAAGCATCATAAGGTGTTAGTGAATCAAATAATTGTTGGAAGTTTAAACCCATTAGTTGAAGAATACTGTTCTAATGAAGAAGTTACAAGTATGCTACACACAACCAATACCGGTAATAAACAAGAGTGCTATTTCTAAAGCTACCACATAAACAATCAATGGTCACCAACATCAGCTGATAGAATTTGCAATCTATATACACAGTACTACTCATTTTGAAGTATAATGGTACGAACTCGGAAAGTTCAAGAATAAAAAGTAAAAAGAAAAACATTCGGGAGATATCATGTATTAAAGCGTTCGCTATAACACAAAAAATAGAATATCACAAATACTATCATCGATCAAATCAGATGAGCAGAATTTGTTGCATTATTATTCAAAAGTAAAACATACAAGAAGCCTAGAAAAAGCCTTTTTGTCATAAGCACATAATAATTAGGTATTTAAATCTCACCTTGATAGTATCATAATATTTCCATCCAACCTCTGATGACAATCTACCCAGCAAATAGTATTTATGTCCGGCTTGAAGCCTCAGAACCCTGATTTTCAAAAGATATTTTTTTAGCAAACCACATCTATGTGAATAAAAGATGAGCAGAACAGACATATTATTGGTCATAAAAGAACTAACTTGAGAGCATCATGGATGACCAGTCTCTTAATATTGTAATATAGAGGTGGGATTCCTTCATAAACCTTTCACCGAGCTAGTGCAGCTGCACCACGCTTAGTCTTATGGGGAATCATCCTGTAAACAATTTATCGAGCCATGTCAAACAGAACCAAAGATTTCAACAGGATTGCCACGTGAGGTTTCTACAGTCAAACGCGTAAAATTTATAGTTTCTGTAAAAAAAATTGAAGTGGCCATAAGGTTCCAAGTGTTGGTATATAGATCTAGATAATATGAAAATTAACACCAAAAATAAATATAGTCTCCGTAAAATGTTACACATCTTTCAATAAATGAGTTTCTCATGGCCAGTACCAAGAGCTATTACAGAATCTCTTCACCATTCCCTGACCTATCTTTAAAGGCAAAAATCTCCCCTCTGAAGGGAAGAATGCTCAAGCACTAAAGCATCGAATAAAGCTTGATCTCGGGTGAGGTGAAGATTTACAATAAAATTATGACTTAAACTTGAAATGATTCAGATGCCCAAATTGAATGATTTTTAATTTGAATTAAATAACAAATCAAGAAATATGAATCTTGAAATAGACTTTCAAGGATTTCCATTTCCAAAAAGAAACAAAATTTAGTAAGCGAAGCATAAGCTTTACAGTCTATGATACTCATACAAAATAATCAAGTCACTTAATTAGTGACATTAACCAAAGCCCCAAATTTCTTCCAAACTTAGGGTCTTTGCATACCATACTAATAAATGGGTAGCTCTCTATATCTATCCATATCAAAGTAGATAAACCTAGACAAACACAAATACTCAACTCCACCGAGACAATAGCAACAGAAGACAATGGGTATCCACGTCAACATGCCAACTCAAAAAAAGGAAATTTCCTATCAATTCATAAATACAAATATGTACACATGAATTACCGGGACGAATGAATCGAATAAGGGACGCCGTGAGGGTCTGCCGTGGCGCTCATGAGTGAAAAATGTTGAACCCATGCAAGGTGGGAGAACTACAAAAAACAGCAATATATATTTATCTTACAATGTTATTAAAGGTTTCCAACAAATAAGAAATTTAAATTACAATGGATATTGGCTAATGACAATAAAACACTTGCACAATTCAATCTACCAACATGATAGGCTAAAGAGATATTCTTTTATCATTTCAGAAGCAGCAACAAAGACTACCTATTGCAGAAATTTCAACGAAGTCCCTTTTCCAACAATGTAGACAAAGGTTGACACCAATTACAATATTATTTAGACCTAAATACCAGTGTTCTGACTCAGGAAGCACATTTGCACATTGCAAGTAAAATTGTATATGATGTGGACTTAAAGTTAGGGTTGCAGAAGTAACTACTCAACTTTCTATAGGGTTTTACATTCTCCCTCATAAAAACAAATAACCCACATAATTAAAGAAAATCAAAACTTGTAACCATACAACCGATTTCACACAATTTTGAAATAACATAGGAAAAGCACCCACCATACTGTCTATTGAAACACCCAAAATCTCAATGTTTAACTTCTCAAATTTGGCATGACGGTCACTAAAATCAGTAATCTCTACACGAAAAACAACAGGAAGACAAAGAGGATAAATACATATGCGGCTATTATAAATTTTCATTGTGTATTTAAAACTTTAAAGTACAGACTCGAATAACCGATTATCTTAATAGTCCTCAATGTCAATTTACCTATTAGGCAAACAAAGGTGAAATCCAGTGGATAGAAAAAGAGAATTACATATTTATTTCCAATGTAATAGGAGAGTTTAACCTGCGAGCACAAGCCCATAAAATTAGAATAAAAGTAAAATATTTGAAAACGTGACTAAGGACCCAAAATGTAGTCTATCATATCTTAGATTTATTTTTCTAATCCTTGACAGAGCATTACAAAGAAAAATGAATTGACATATCACAGAGACCAATTGATTCAGCATACAGAAAAAAAACGCAATCACCCCATGAGTACAGCTAAAAACACTCCATGGAAAGAATTTTGATCAAGTATATTTTTAGTGTTTGATAAACCAAAGGCTAAATGAAATAGCATAACATCACTAACATTGTAAAGTTCACAACTTTGATTAGCATGACCATACAACCCCATAATCGCTTGATTCTATGAGCAAGAATACAAATAAAGACAAATCATGATTATTCCTCACACAGAGTTTACAAGTTCAAGTGCATAAATCAACTATCAAATATGTTGCAATTTGCAAAGGCAAAGAAACATCACCATTAATCATTAAAACTCATAGATTACCTTGATAAATTCCTGATCAAACACAACCTCTACTTCTAAATCTAGTGCTACATTTCTAACCAGTGGAAGTTCACTCTAAACAATGAGGAATAATAAGAGATGAAGTAATGGATAGAATTAACAATGGAAAATTCTATAGGCACGTGCTATAAAAATTAAGCTAAACAGATACATTATGAACGTAGCCATGTGTAATTTTTATACATGAATCTTCATTGCTACATACTTTTTTAGTAAATTTTAGAAATTTATTCCTGAAAATTTTATTAACAACCTACCTTAATGTTTAAATAACAACCCAAATCAAAGTAAATTTCAGATTTGTCACTGAATAGCAACAACACCAAGAAGCCTCAAAACTCTATGTTTCTTTTAGTTTCTCCATATATTAGCAAAAAGAATACACTACGCTACTTTATATTTCTTAGATTTTTGTCTAGGTTGAGTTGAATCTTAAATATTAAAAATCCTCCAAGATAATAAAACTAAAGGCTGTAGAGAATGAGTACCAACATTAAAAGTAAATCATATTTTATGTTACCTCAAGAAACATACACTACAAAAATTTGAGCTTTCTTCTCGTATCACTAATTTAAAGTAGATCTTCACATTCTACAGAAATTATCAATAACCAAAAAAAGTGTTAAAACAACTAAAATTACCCAAATTTGTGTTTTCCCAGAAAAACAAATAACCCCAAATCAATTGTTATATAAATGAAGAAACCCATGAAATATAAACATAAACACAAAATTTGTGTTATTTTTAATTTTCATCCATCGAAACATATTTTGTGTTACTCCAAAACATACACTACAAAATTTGGGCTTTCTTCCAGCATCACTAATTTAAATTCAACCTGTCGACGTCGGAATTTTTTAATTGTCCCTTTCCGTTACTTGTTCTTTGGTGTTCTCATTTTAGGTGAGATTTGTTTGAAAAAATAAGTGAAAAATGTCCGACATGTATAATGTCGACGATGGATTGTTAAGAGTCGCCAGTTGGTTTTTTAACTGGTTGTACCAACACAACCGAGAAAAAGTTTGCACATTGACCCAGTGATGTGACACTGCTAAACGGGTCGGTGAAACTGAGATTCATTAGGGTCCGGGGACTTGGTTATGCGGAGGGAAGGTGTTAGGCACCCCCCGACATCCGTGTTACCACGGTGACCGCCTCTTTTCAAGAAACTGTTATCTGAATGTGTGTGTGTGAGTCAATGTGCTGTTATTTAGAAGTAGTGGGAGGCCTCGTTCGCACCTATATACACAGGGTTTGAATTTATGTAAAAATTCAATTTTAGCAAGATATGGCAGTGATGTTTTATAAAAGAGGTTTTTCAAACCCTGATGCTCAATAGTAATTGAGACCTTTTACACTCCCATTTTATTTCGTATTCGGCTGGATTGATTTTATTTGACAGATGCGAGGCATCCGTACGAAAATAATGTACAAAAGGTGTTGAATCCCTCATGGGTATGTAAACCATCTGAGGAAATACAGACACCGCAAAATAATTTACAAGCTACTTACAGCTGGAAATGTCCATCACGGGAACCAAATCTAGATCCAATGGGATGAATCTGTGATCACATGATTCCTAGGCGCACAAAATACTGCAATTTATATGAAAGCAGTAAGCAGGTATATATATAAAAGCTGTAAATATATATATACAGACATGATCACCAACCACGAAGTACCTCCATGGGGGATCAGAAATGTAAATAAAGATGTAAAAGCTATCAACCACCACGGAGGAAACTCCAGGCGGGACGAAATGTACAGAAAGCTGTAAAGATGGTTAACCACCACGAAGTAAACTCCAGGTGGGACGAAATGTACAGAAAGCTATAAAAACGGTCAACCACGACGAAGTAAATTCTAGGTGGGACGAAATTTACAGAAAGCTGTAAAAACGGTCAACCACCACGAAGTAAACTCTAGGTGGGACGAAATGTTAATATATATATATATATATATATATATATATATATATATATATATATATATATATAAGCATATAAACGCACCGGATATAAAATCCAGGCTCATCGGACAAAGTCCGACCACAGATAATATATATAAGTATATATATATTAAAGCACGTAAACGCTCCGGATATAAAATCCAGGCTCATCGAACAGAGTTCGACCACAGATAATATATATATATATATATATATATATATATATATATATATATATATTAAAGCAGGTAAACGCTCCAGACCGAAGTCTAGGCTCATTGAACAAAGTTCGACACGCAGTTCATATATATAAATATATATATATAGGAAATCAAATAAACGCTCCAGACCGAAGTCTAGGCTCAATCGAGGCATAACTTGATAATATTAGTCAATATATATGTGATATATATATATATATATATATATATATATATATATATATATATATATATATATATATATATATATATATATAGACTGAAATGAAACCACGGACCGAAGTCCGGGCAAAAGCAAGCAACACGACTCTCAACGTGTAGAAGGGTGTGTGCAAAAATGAAGAGAAAGACTTTAAAGTGTATGAAAAGGCTTACAGTGGGCTGCCAAAGAAGACTTCTATATCTTTAGAGTGAGTAAACACAGACTTGTGTAGGTACAAAAGGGCTATATATGAGCTCACAGGTGTTTAAAAGGGGAAAGTACATTGCCTGGGATGAGTGCAGAGCAAATTGGGCAGGGCTTCTTCGCCGTTTTCTCTTACAAAATGGCCACCCCAAGCCCTCTATTTATAGAGGGTGGAGCCGCAGGTGTACCAGAGGCAACTCGGGTGGGTCCGGGTTTTTCGGCTCGGGTCGTCTCGAAGTACGTGCACTCAGACATTGTAATGTCCACTCGAACTTTCAGAAGTGCAATCCGGGCATCTGTTTGAGGTATACATGACCTATTTCGGACCGCCGTTGTCGAGAGTTGTACGATGGCATGGGATTAGAGCTTGTGCGAAGTCATTGAAGATGGAACGGTGCCCTCCGGTCTTCAAGCTTCAACTTTCATCCGTTACCCCGCACAATAGTCACTCGGGATTGGTTAGTCTTGTGGGACATTGTTGCATAGCTATGTTAAGACGACGTGGCGTGACATCGTGTCGGTCAGATGACGATGTTGCCCCTCACCGGTGTTATCACCGGATTGGGCTGATAAAGCAGGCATTGCTCAGCTTCGCTGAGATTGGACTGCTACAATTTGTTGAAGGTCCTCATTGTCATCTTTGAGGTGTGTATGTCTTCCCGATGTTATCACCGGGCTGGTACAGTGTATCTCATTGTGAGCACCGAGATTGAAGCTGGTTGCATTTGTAACAAGCATTTTCGGGGTTATCGCCGAAATTGCATTCCTTGGGGTTATTACCAAGGTTAGTGGCTATTCCCATGGTTAGGACTGAGACTGGATACCTCAGGGTTATCTCCGAGATTAATAGGTCTTATCCGGTGTGTGTTCTGGTATTGTATCTGCATGCCTCGGGGTTATTTCCGAGATTATTACTCCTAGATTGCGATCCGGGGTTGATGCTGAACTTCCGGTAGTATCCGGTACGGATATGAATCGTCTTTCAGGGTTCCCTATTAAAAGACGAATCTGCTCTCCTGCAATTTTAGTGACAGGTGTACAGAAAATTTCGAGTGTCTACAGATGCCCCTCTTTATCATACTCATGTATGGCGATGCATGGGTAGGATAAAGAATCCTAGACACTTGAAATGCAACAAGATAAACATGATACTATGGATAGCAACATGATGCAAATGTATGATGCATGTGTACGGGGTTGTAGCCCAACATGCTGGGGATGATTTCTGGCTCCATGTTACTTTAACTGGGGGTTGGCAACAATGACCAAATTTGATGTGTAATCTGAATCTGTTAGGACATTGATGTTAGAGTTATCACCAAATTCCTGGATAATGACTTGATCCTGTAGATGTACCTCTTTTGTGTAAGAGATCTCTGGGAATAAAGCTTGATCTGTTTGAGGATGTGTATAACATATTACATCATATATCCTCTTTGATGACATTTACCTCTCCTGGTTAGTATCGCCAGAATATGCCAAGATTCTGTTGGGTTTACTTCCAACAGCAATGCTGTCAGGGATGCCTGACCTTCGTTGACGTGTACTTCACCAACATGTGCATCAACGGCTGAAAAATCCTTTAGGATATACTGTCAAGGCTGCTTGACCTCTGCTGTCATGTAGATCACCGGAACATTACGGTGTGACCCCCGCCGGGGATCTGAACGGTCAGGTGTGAAAACCTCGAATAGCTCCAGAGCTCTGATAGGTTTAAATCTCTATCGGATGTAATAATGCAAAGGCTGCTTGACCTTCGTTGATTTGTGTGTCAACGGATGAGCATGCGCTGTAACCCCTGCCGGGGATTTCACGTTGTAACCCTGTCAGGGATCCACTGGGGAGTGATGAATATAAACGTACGCAATGATTGGACAACTTTCCATGCTTCGATGGTTTACTTACCATCGGCTGAAACAACGTCAAGGCTGCTTGACCTTCGTTGATTTGTGTGTCAACGGATGAGCATGCGTTGTAACCCCCGCCGGGGATTTCACATTGTAACCCCCGTCGGGGATTAGCTTGTGTGAAAAGATTGGGGTGACAACCTTACGCTGACGGCATCGGACCTCTGTACGGTATTGCCGCATGTGGTATACAAAGACTTAAATCATCGGTATAGTAAACCCTGTGTTCGATCGAATACCAATGGATGAAAAGAAAGCCACAGTTGGATCCAGAAAAACCAAGGTTTCAGGCTATTCTGCTCAATCGCGTAGCATTTTTATCCCGGGTTTAGCCTTTTCAGCTTATAAGAACTCCTTTGCAACTCGAACTGGACCGAGCTGGAGTGATGGTACCTACATGGAAGTGCCGCAGGTGCACCTGCTGCAGCCATAGATGGGCCTGCGACCAACCGTGGATGATAAATTCCAGCAGGTTGGTCTCACAAATCACGTTCAACTTATTGCGCGAAGGAGAATACGTGAGCCATCTTTAGATCTACTGAGTTCGGGCTGCTTTCTACAAATTCTGTCACTGTACGAGTGTTCTACACTATCCTGGTAATATATGCCTGTATTTTCTCTCATTCCTGTCCGTTGGATCTTGAGTTATCGCTTGAGATGCATCTAAACACATTTTAGTGATTATGTATGCACAAATGACTAGATAAAAAATATTCAACATAGTAAATATTAGTATTAAATCATGCTGAGCATAATGATGTGAAAAAATTTGACTTTGGAGACAGTTAAATTGGCACCTTTTTCTGCTATTTTTTGTCCTATTTGAGGTCCAATGAGCATTAGGTAGCAAGGCAAAATACTCCTGATATTGAGGTTGGCCTGATGCATGATTATTTTAATTTTTAATGCATATATTATGTATATGACTTTGGGGCAGGTGTGCTACTGAATGGCCACCTAGACATGCCTGTATGCACGTGAATAGTCCTATTTTCAGAGAGGACTATGGCAAAAATTTTCCAAATGTTGGCATTGGGTAGTCATGCATTTTAACTCTATTACATATGTTAAAGTAAATGCATGCATACATATAGTCATAAAATACAAAGCTCCAGGTAAAGAAATACCACACCCTTTCTGAGGTGATTTGAAGACTTGTTGTCCAGATACTATGGATCCGGATCAGCCGAGCAGTTCCTATAGAACCACTTCTAGTGTACGGCGGAGGGTTTCTAAAGTACCTCGTCCCCGTTCTATCGAACAGCCTCGACGGTTGGTGGAGGCCGTGATACGCCCTGTCCAGGTAGATGTTCCCGACGTTGAGGACAAGGAGGCGGATATTCCGATAGAGGATCCCGCTCCTGCTGCACATGTCCCTCGCAGGGAGCTTCTGAGCATTCAGGTGGTGAACCAAGAATTGCTGGGTGATTTGGGCAGACATCCATCGATGTATTTGCATGCTAATGAGGTATGACGTTAGACTTTGATCTTCCTTCTTTCCTATTGATGAGGATTAAAGGGTTTTGATGTTGATCTACATTTCATGTAGGTTCCTAGTTTTACACAGCCTCGAGGGAACTGGTTCAACATTCACTCCATGTATCAGGTGCTTCATCCTGACTATAGAGCAGTAGTGCATGAGTGGGGATTTGGGGCATTTTTCTCCATCCTTCCCCGTCGTTGTCCCTGGGGTTACCTCAGGGCATTGTCTGAGCGATGGTTTCATCAGACTCAGTCATTCCATCTGCTAGATTGCGAGATGATGATGATGCCTATGGATTGGCGATTTATCACAGGTATGGAGTTTGGAGGGGAGCTAGTGCCTTGCATGGCAAATATTACCCCTACTGCCGTTAGATCCTTATTAGGAGTTTCGGCGGTGGCGCTCAAAGGCAGGACTGTCCGTTCAGGTCCTTTGAGTGTAGATGCTATGAGCGGGCTATTGAGTGAGCCTATGCCTGATGATGTCAAAATCAGGGATCGCGTTTTGCGGTGATTGTTCCTGATAATCATTAGAGGCTGCTTCATAGCAGATAACTCTTTTACGGCATCTTTCGCTTTGATCAGCGCTACACGTGATGTGGACCGTATTGGAGAGTATGATTGGGGCTCCTACATCTTTGCATATTTCCTCCGGAGCATGTGTATGCTCTCATAGGGTTTGACCGAGGCTTGGCTAGGATTTTACCCATTTCTGCTAGTGAGTATTTCTCTTGTCATTTACCATGTATAGGTTAAGAGTGTTAACTGATAGCAGATGTTTGCCTTTGTGTTGACAATTTTGGGCCTATGAGAGGCTTCCATGCTTGCGTCCCGTGAGTGTGTTAGGTTTAGACACCTATCCACGAGGACGACGATGGCATCATTCGATTCTGCCAGAGGTCCCTGTAGCTAAGGGATTCACTCATTGCCGTATGCAGCTGGAGTTACCGACGGCTGATACCATCACATGGCTTCCCTATTCCGGGGAACACCTGACTGTGGGTTTTGAGGATGGATTCCTGACTGGAGTCGAGTATGTGATTTCCACCAGGAGAGTTCCACTCTTCACAGATGGAGGCTAGGAGCTCTATTTAGGAGAGCGTGCTATTAGGAGCACCACAGGAGAGATTTGTATACCCATCTTGCCTCCTTCCAGGCGTTATTAGCCTGTATCGCAGTCACCCGTCACTGATATCCCATTGTTGGGGGTTGACAGTTTTGCATTGTCAGAGGGTCCATGTACTCAGGAGACGTTCCATCGGTGGTGGTCCCCTCGCACTATTGGAATTCAGTCTCGCGCCACACAGTTTATGGGGGATATGGTTCCAGGATCCTTGATGATGACGGATTGGATAGCTTCTGTCCGAGATCCGACTCATATGACCCAGATTGATAGTTTGACCCGGCAGTTGGACCATGCACATATATTTATTTTGCTTTTGGTCAGAGACCCGACAGAGGTGGCTTCATTTGATCCTTCCAGCTCAGGTGCTGGCCCCTCAGGTGACCCATTTGGTTTTGTCGGCGCAAATCCTCCTTTATATCATCCTAACATCCCTGTTGATAGAGATCCAGTGACTCAGGAGGAGTTACATCAGGTGGACAGGATTGATGATGTGGACATCGACACCATTGTCTTCTTCTGATATATATTCTCGTTATACCTTTTGATAGGCCTCTGTTAGATATTGGGTGGCTGTGTCCCATTCTCACTATATCTTTTGATAGGCCTTTGTTAGATATTGGGGGATTGTGCCCCATTTCCCTGTATTTGTAGCTGTACAGAGATGATGTATTAGATGATGATATACTTAGGAATGTATGCACTGTTTTTTTTCATTCCCTATATCATATGGCCATCTATTATCTGTTATGCATATATCATGTTATGCATATGTATGTATGTGCAGAGATATTTGGTATTGACCCCCTGATGGTCTTATGACACGGCCCGAACAGATGTCTTCTTTGACAGTTAGCCGCATAGATCATACCCCACCGTCAGTGGTGGCATCCGGTATGAGATCGTGGTATGATAACATGTCACCACCAGACAGGGTGACTATAGATCATTTATTGCAGCATACTATGACCTTTTTGACTTTTCAGGTTCTCGCAGGATTTGTGGACGGGATGATAGAGCATTGGCTGCCGCATAGGCAGGTATTCCGATTCGGGACCCATGAGTTTACTCCTACTCTGGAGGAGTATGCACGTTTGATGATGCTGCCTTTAGACAGACCTTGCGTGCATCTGGCTTTGGGAGACATGAGCAGACGATTCATGACTCTCACAGGATTAAGGCGTAGAGTGGTACATGATGAGTTGATGGCCACGTGATATCCCAGCGTTTTCTGTACTACAGATTTGGCTTGGAGGATAGCTATTCACGACATTCTGGGGATTTCACCACACCGGAGGCTCATTGGCGCTTGGCCAGAGTTGACGTATTGATGCTGTGTGTACTATCATATGTGTATATGTCGCGGTATATGGATGAGATAGATATAGGCGTTATCATAGCCGTGAGAGCTCTCAGGGAGGGTCGTACCATTGTACCTATGATTGTAGCAGAGACCCTGCGGTCGGCATCATATTGTTGCACGTATCCTACAGGAGGGTTCACAGGTAGCTCAATCATGCTATATGCGTGGTTCATGTCACACTTGAGACCGATTGGCACTTTTAGACAACATGGGTACTACTTTACCCATGATGTAGCTATGTTATACTCTTTTTAGCCATCAGAGTGTATAGATGCTCTGTCCTGGTCCACATTCTTGGCAGATATCAGAGATCCATTCAGTATATTGCCGTGTTCGGGGCTTAGCTCACCATACAGCTTCATTACTCATGCTCCGGGCATGGACTATCTCCCTCTGGCTGGTTTGAGGGGAGTGACAACTTATCACCCATTGGTCGTGATGTCGCAGTTCGACCAGTTCCAGGATTTTCATCCTTTTGAGGGGGCGACAGGTCAGCGTTCAGCTTCTCGGTATCTCTCAGCAAAGGACCGATCTCGAATATACGCCTGCTGGGATCAGCGCGAGATAGCGGCTTTTTCTGTCAGTCATCCTGGTTATTTCGTAGAGTATTCCGCGTGGATGGAGATAGAGATTTTATCGGCTGCACCAGTATTTGTAGTACTGGAGAACGAGTTAGATGATGTAGAGCCCATGGAGGACATTGATACCTACATCGAGGAGGAGCCCACTGCTGGGTTGCCAACATTTTTTCCAGATTCTCTTAGTACCAGTACTGTTGTGAGTTAGCACTCGACACAGTACTTAGAGCAGAGTCTTCATCTGATGACCTATGAGAGAGATCAGATTTGATCTATGATGTCGACTACTCTTGATGGGAGGGAGGCCGCTCTATTGGAGAGAGACGAGGCATTGGCTCGTAGAGATGCCGCCGTCGTTGAGCAGGATGATGCTATATCAACCAGAGATGCAGTGATAGTTGAGCGGGATATCGCCATATCTGCCCGAGATGTAGCCATCACAGATAGTACTGCAGTGAGGTCCCTTACCACTGGCATGATCGCAGAGATGAGCACATATATTGATGATCATATGGTCACCATGCAGATGGCTACAGATCTGTTGAGTCGTATGGATATTCTCATACAGGAGACCACAGCTTTACCTCCATCTTCTGAGAGGGATGCCATGTTGGGCTTGTTAGCTCGCATATACCCTGACTTGTAGATAATCTTGTATTTTCCTGCATAGACTAGCTTAGCCATTTTGTCATGTACAGTTTACATTGTGTTTATCAAACAGCATTATATATGACAAGGAAATATATTTTTGATCACTTCCCTTTTAGATATGCCTTACTGCTTGCTTGATATTTTGCCTGCTGCTTCAGGGCTTATGATGTATTCTGAATTCCTTCTCGGTGGATGGACATTGAGTTGTCTCTGGATAGTTCAGAATGGATCATCGATCTTTATGTATCCCTACCATATCTCGGTGTCTTGGGACTATTTTCTGTATGGAAATGAGGAGAGGAGTGTGGCTTTCCTCTTTGAGATTTCCCGCACCACAGATGGTCGCCAGCACTTCTATTTAGGAGAAGCCTAGTTAATTCCATCTCTTATGGATTGGTGTTGCTCTTCGAGGTACAACCGCTGCTTAGATGGTCGCCGAATCTCCTATTTGGGAGGAGTTCAGGTAATTCCATCCCTTTGGTCTAAAGCCTAATGAAATGTAGTGGATTGAAGGATGATCCCAGTACCAACTGACAAGGGTTTGTGTTTTCGTAGGGGGTGAGACCGCACCATGAATGGCTGCCTACGTACTCCTATTGAAGAGGAGATCAGGTCTGCGTAGTTCGAACCTGGTGTAAGAGGTTCAACGTTGTATGTGGCAGGAATGGTGTAGGAATATTTTTGTTGTTTTTGTTTTATTTCGACCGGGCCATATGAAATGGTTGCCTACGTACTCCTATTGAAGAGGAGATCAGGTCGACGTAGTTCGCCCCTCAGGGCGAGATGAAAAGTGTAATCCCATGTGCAGGTCAGAGTGCGGGGAGGAGAGAGTTTAATCCTGGGTTGAGGATAAACTGCAAGTGAAAAGTTTAATCCCAGGTCTGGGTAGCCAAACTATATACGCCAGAGGTTCAATCCACGGTGGGATGACCTAAGTTGTAGGAACACAAAGGAGAAAGCTAGGCTGCTGGCTTGAAAGGTATGTTTCCCTGAGGGGAAAAGTGTAGATAATCTTGTATTTGGTAAAGGTTTAAAGAACCGAAATGACTGGTGACCTGATGGTCTACCACCAGGATGCTTACTTGAGGGTAGCTTCAGACATAGTACCGTTTCATGGCGTCTGAGTTGATGAGTTGCGGAAATTCATCGCCGTCCATTTCTTGCAATCTGAGAGCGCCTCCTGTCAATACTTCCTTGACAATAAACGGGCCTTCCTAGTTAGGAGCGAATTTTCCCTTAGACTGATCTTGGTTGTCTAGTATTTTCTTCAAAACCAACTCATGTTGTCTGAATTGCCGTAGTCGGACTTTTTTGTTATAGGATCGAGCGATCCTTTGCTAATATAACTGACCATGGAAGATAGTCGCGGTTCGCCTTTCGTCTATTAGAGACAATTGGTGATACCTATCTTGTACCCATTGGTCTTTATCCAACTGAGCGTCTATCAATACTCTGAGGGATTCCATCTCAACTTCTATGGGGAGCACTGCTTCCATCCCATAGGTTAAGGCGTAGGGGGTTGCCCCAGTGGAAGTGCGCATTGAGGTTCTGTAGGCTAACAGAGTCAGAGGCAATATGTCAGGCCAATTTTTGTGATTGGCGGACATCTTTTGCATAATCTTCTTGATGTTTTTGTTAGCCGCTTCAACAACACCATTCATCTTCGGACGATAGATGACTGAGTTGAGATATTTGATGTGGAATTTACTGCTTAATTCCCCCATTATTTTGTTGTTGAGGTTCTTGGCATTGTCGGACAAAATCACCTCTGGTTGTCCATATCGACAAATGACATTGTTTCTGATGAAAGCAATGATGACTTCTTTAGTAACCCTAGGGAAGGAGGCTGCTTCTACCCACTTGGTGAAGTAGTCGATCATGGTGAAGATAAATCGATGACCATTACTGGCTTTAGGTTCAATGGGCCTGATAACGTCCATTCCCCACATTGAGAAGGGCCAAGGTGAACTCATATTGTGAAGTTCCCGTGGAGGGGCGTGTATAGCATTCCCATGAATCTGGCACTGATAGCATCTCCTGACGTGGTCATTGCAATCAGCTTTGAGAGATAGCCAATAATGTCCCGTCCTGACGACTTTCTTAACAAGGAGGGGGCCACTCATGTGGGGGCCACAGACTCTGCCATGGATTTCATCCATAATCCTTCGGGCTTGATCTTTGTCTAAACATCTGAGGAGACCTAATCCTGCATCTCTTTTCTAGAGCACATCTCCACTCAGGTAGAATTTTATAGCAAATCGGTGGATCTACCTTTTCTCAGTCGGGCTCGCCACAGCGGGTGTAGATCCATCTCGCAGATATTCCTTGATATGCTGATACCAAGGATGTTGGATGGGAGGTAGCTCATCCGATACTTCTCCAATGTAATTCCCGTAGGTTGGGGCCTTGTGCAGGGAAATTGTGACGCTTGGCAAATGTTCCTTGTCTGATATGCGAAATCAAGGATGCCAAAGTTGCTAACGCGTCTGCGAAATCATTCCTATTATGAGGAATGTGTAGAAAGGATATTTCTTCGAATACCAAAGCCATCTTTAAAACTTGCCGATGGTAAGGCAGCAAATGTAGTTCTTTGATTTGATAAA
Organism: Panax notoginseng; assembly: GCA_016801055.1. Taxonomy (NCBI): domain Eukaryota; kingdom Viridiplantae; phylum Streptophyta; class Magnoliopsida; order Apiales; family Araliaceae; genus Panax; species Panax notoginseng. The sequence goes on along the minus strand of CM029014.1, from coordinate 67,592,052 downwards.
TTCTGGTGGATTGTCTGATTACCAACTCCGAATCTCCAAGGACAGTTAACCGCATGATGCCCATTGAATGGGCAAGTTTTAGCCCCATAAGACAGCCTTCATACTCAGCCGTATTGTTGGTGTTGACAAACTGTAATTTGACGGCGACGGGATACTACTCCCCCGTATCAGATACTAGAACTGCTCCAACTCCAGAACCTTCCATATTAATAGCTCCATCGAAATACATCTTCCACGTTTGGCGTGTATCGTACTGATGGTGTTGCTGAATTGTCATTACTCCTTCATCGGGGAAGTATGTCTCCAAGGGTTTGAAATCCCCTGATGGTGCGGCGGCCAGTTGATCCGCAATTCCTTGACCTCTGATGGAGTTTTGAGTTACATATACGATGTCAAATTGTTGTAGGATCAACTGCCATCTGGATAATCGACAATTCAGTATGGGTTTACTGAACACGTACTTGAGAGGATCCACGCGGGATATGAGATGGGTTGTGTGACCATGGAGATAATGTTGTAACCTCATGGCAGCCCATGCTAAAGCATAACACGTCTTTTCGATCAGAGTGTACTTGTGTTCACTACTGCTGAATCTTTTGCTGAGGTAATAGATAGCTTGTTCTAGGCCTCTATCGTCCTTCTGTCCCAGAATGCAGCCCGTGGCATTGTCACTTACGGACAGATACATAAATAGGGGAACATCATCCCTGGGTGGTACCAAGATGGGAGCTTTGATTAGCTATTTCTTGATTGTAAGGAAGGCATTCTGGCACTCCTAATTCCATTTCATGGAGGAGTTCTTCCTTAACAGCTTGAAGATCGGCTCACAGGTTGCTGTGAGTTGAGAGATAAATCTGCTAATGAAATTGATTCTTTCCAAAAATCCCCGTATTTCCTTTTCTGTCTGAGGAATGGGCATTTCAGTGATGGCTTGGATTTTGGCAGGATCCAGCTCTATCCCTTTGTGGCTGACTAGAAATCCTAGCAACTTGCCTGATTTAACGCCAAAGGCGTACTTAGCGGGATTCAACTTCAAGTTATAGTTACGCAACCTGTTGAACAATTTCCTGAGATGGTATATATGGTCATCCTCCTTTCGGGATTTGACAATAATGTCATCCACATAGATCTCAATCTCTTTATACATTAAGTCGTGGAAAAGAGCCATCATAGCTCGTTGATAGGTAGCTCCAGCATTGATGAGGCCGAATGATAACCTTCTATAGCAAAAAGTTCCCCAAGGAGTGATGAAAGCAGTTTTTTAACGATCTTCCTCGGGTGATCTGATGAGAATGTGGATAAATGGCACGGGAAAGCTATCCTTTAAGCAAGCTTTGTTCAAGTCCCGGTAGTCCACACAAACTCGCACCATTCCTCCAGGTTTAGGTACGGCACGATGTTGGATATCCACTCAGGATATGTAGACACCATTATGATGCCGGCTTGAAATTGTTTCACAATTTCTTCATTCACTTTTAAACTCCATTCAGGTTTCAATCATCTGAGCTTTTGCTTGACTGGCTTGAATCCCACTTTAATGGGAATGCGATGAAGGACAATGTCAGTGGACAAGCCCACCATATCTTCATGAGACCATGCAAACACATCCTGGAACTTGGTTAGTAGCGTAACCATGTCATTCCGTTGGTTTGGGGTAAGGTCTGAACCAATCTGGATTAACTTAGGATTTTCTAAGGTTCCAAGATTGAAAGGAGTAGTTTGATCAAGGTTGGGTTTGGGCTTGTCTTTGACCCATTCTTAAATTTTTGGAGGCACCTCAATGCCATATGGTGTATCCACCAAGGTTGAATTAATCTCTACATCAAAGGTACAATACTTGTGGAGAAGGGCACCGTATCAGCAAGTACAGGCACATCTAAATTTAGAGTCCTAAAACAAAATATGCTTTCACTTAGTATATATGAAATGTGTTGATCATACACAGTGTTAGCATATACTGGCAAAATAAACCGCTAATACTGTACAGAAAAGTAAGCAGTTATTATATCTATAGGACAGAAAGAGTTTCTGCCCACTTTACCCTTGACGACCAATGCAAGGAATGCTATTCCAATTGGCAAGAGCAAATTCTGGGTGAACCGCAGTGATAGAGGGATTATCATCATCTTCCCTATCTCGAATGATAGCCATTATGTCTGGGCAATCATCGTCTGGGGTATATCTGGTGGTATGCTCATCATGAACGATGATGCGTATGCTGGACATCATCCTAATGACGTCTTGCTTGATTCTTCATTCCTCTTCCTCCACTGTGGGATCTGGAACAAAGATTTCTTTCTCCTTCACCGATACCGGCTTGGGAAATAACATCGCCATTATATTGGCTGGCACCTTTACGGGAGGTTGTGCGGACTCGGAGCTTGAAGGCGAAGCTAAATGCTGCATGGTCGAAGCTGAAGAAATCTGCTGATGCTTATAAGGATTCCTGTGACTAGAGCTGACAGAATAGCCTAGTCCAGCTGTCCCAATTTGCTGGGTTAAGCGAATAGGATACTTGACACCCTGGCAATCATTTCTTGCGTGGCCGACATTACCTCAGCAGAAATCTGGGGTTCGGGTAGTGGCGTTCCAATAACATGGTATTGGGTATTGCTTATTTCCAAAGCATGAAAACTAATTGGCTCAACATCCTTATTGGCATTGATGAGCGGCATGTCCCCGTGCTGAGGAATCTCCGGTTCAGCGTTGACTGTGACCAGGCTATTGTTGATGATATATTTCAACTGTTGGTGAAGAGTGGAGGGGATTGCCCCTGCCATGTGAATCCATGGTCGTCCCAAGAGCAGGTTGTATCACGAATCTATCTTTAGCACATGGAAGGATACACAGAATGTATGAGGACCAATCTCAATTGGTAGCTCAACTACTCCGACCGAGTTACGGCGGGCTCCATCAAAAGCTTTGATGATGGTATGGCTACTCCGAATTCGATTGGGATTGATATTCATCTTCACCAAGGTAACATATGGGCAGATATTCAGAGAGGAACCTCCATCTATTAAAACTCCCGCCACCATATATCCGAAGGACAAGACCGCAATGTGCAACGGTTTGCAATGACCGGTCCCTTCGGGCGGTATATCATCATCAGTGAAGGATATCACATTGTTGTTGAAAATGTGATCAACCAGACGTTGAAAGTTTTCCGTAACAACTGATGTCGGTAGATAGGCTTCTTCTAAAACCTTTAACAAGACCTTCCGGTGATTCTCGGAGGTCAGGACCAAGTCCAAGATTGATATCTGTTGTGGAGCTTCTTTCAAGCTTAAAACCACCTTGGCTTCGTTATGACCCATAGTGCGGAGAAAATTTTCAATCTTCTCAATGGGTACTTTCCCCTTAGACTTGATGACAGGCTTTATTACCCGTTGGGGAAGATACAGTGGATTCTCCTTCGACACTGCAACAGTTGTATGTGAGGTGGATCCTTCACCTTCTCCATAATTCCATGGAATTGCGTGCAAGCTAACAATAGGATATTGTGCTCTGCACGGTAAGTTGATTGGCTCGGGAGCGCCCACTTTTAAAGGATTGTTGATTCCCTTGAGTTGAATTACTGGCATGACAAGTGATTTGTTAACCCCATCACTTTCAGTGGATATGACTGCTACTACACTCTTCCACTTAGTAGGACACAAATCCTCACTTGGCCGTAACACAGTGTCATTATCTGCCGGACGCAGTACGCCACTGTCGATTAAATTTTGAATAAGGTGGCGGAGTGCCCAGCATTCTTCTGTGCTGTGATCGCGAGATTGAGAATGATATTGACATACTCCCTCAGAGTTGTATCGTCCTGAACGGGGGTTGATTGGAGGTAAAAGGGAACTAATCCTTCCTTCATTGATTAACATATGAAGGATTTCCTCCATAGGTTGGCCCAAATATGTGAATTCCCTTTTGTTGGCAAAATCCCGACGGGCCTCAGCATTCGTTCTCTTCGTTACTTTGTCTTCCAGCATTTCATTTTCTGAAAGTGAAGAGGGAATATTCATGACAATAGGTAAGAGACTGGCATGCTCCTAGCTGATTAGCTTACGAGTCACTTGATGCTGATAAGTCACCAGTTCCGCCAATTGCTCAATTTGTTTACAAAGAGCTTTCATCTTTCGTTCCATTGTGAATTGGAACTTGGCATAATCCCTTCTGTCATCACCATCTTTGGGGGTCTGGGAGGATTCACAGTTGAAATTGGAACTCTGTCCACTGCTCCAATTGATCATGTTGACCTCTTTTTCCTTGTGTTGAGGAAGAGGGTTGTCTTGAACATGAGGTTGATCGGGATTGGTGACCACGATTTCACCGTTGCCTATCAGGTCTTAGATTTTGTGTTTCAAGGCCCAATAATCCTGAGTATCATGTCCAGGTTCCCCGGCATGATAAGCATATTTCTGAGCAGCATTAAAACCCCGACCATTAGGGCTGGCTGGTGGAAGATGATGCGTGATTTTCTTCTGTGTTTTTAGAAGATTGAGAATGTTATCGAGGGTGTCCCCTAAGGGTGTGAATACTCGAGGTCGTTTGACTTCTCTACCTTTTGGTACTGGAGGGTTTGAAGATTGTGCTTCAAAGGGAGTGTAATTTCTCCTCTGGATAGGCATGTTTTGACTGCCTTTTTGACCCTGTAGTATCAGGAAACATCATCTTCTTTCTTTTTATAGACCCTCCGGGGGTTGTTCCCATAATTTCCAGATTGGATGTGATCAGCAACCGCTTTGAGTGCAGCTAGGTCTTGAATTTTTTCGGATTTCAATCCCATTTCAGCCATCTCCCCATGTTTGACCATTTCAGAAAATGGTTTGCCGATGCCGGCTAAAACTCTTTCATAGAAAGGTGCTTCTTGTATGTCTATGAAAGTCATGACCATCTCTGATTCTGTCATGGAAGGACTAACTTGGGCAGCCAGACGTTTCCACCTCTGAGCATTCTCTCTGAAAGACTCATTAAACTATTTCTTGATCTTGGTAATTTGATACCGATCAGGAGCCATTTGAGATTGAATGTTGTATTGGGTGAGGAAAGCGTGTGCTAGCTCTTCCCAACTATGGATCTTTGAATTATCTAATCTTGTGTACCATGAACAGGCTTCTCTAGTTAGACTTTTTTGGAACAGTTGCATTCTGAGTTTTTCATCCTCTGCATAAGATCCAAGTTCTCCAATAAACACCTTTAGATGTGTGTAAGGATCTCCTAACCCGTCATATTTTTCAAAGTCAGGAGTCTTAAACTTTTCTAGATAATGAATACCAGGAAAAATACACAAATCAGCATATGAAACACTCCAGTGTGTTCCAATTCCTTTGATAGTGCGAAGGGTCTCTTCCATTTGGAGGACTTTCTTTTTGATGTCACTAGTGTCTGGGTCTCCATTGGGATGGGCAGCATCATGAGTTTTGTTGGTCGGATCCACCTGCAGTTCAGGTATTGTAACGACCTGGGTTCCCCCTTGTGTGGAGGATTCAGCATGTACGGGTATTTTCTGACCCTGTGTAGACTGATGTAATTCTTTTAGTAGAACAACCAAATCTGTAATCTGTTTGCTTAATCTGTCGAATTCTTTGCGAGAAACTGGATTAAGTTCAGTCTAGTCGGATGACGATATGATTGACTGTAGGCATGTTGCCTTTTTGGACTTTGAACGGGTGGTAGGTCCGATTGATTCCCTACAAAAAACTTGCATAGTTTAGTCTTTAGGGTGGATAATAACATGCGATGCGATGTGTCCAGTTTAGGAATTTTATCATGCAAAACGGATGTCAGCTGTTTATAGCATGTATGTGTACACATTTCTTCATATTTCTCATTACATGGAGATAGATATGGAAGATAATTACAAGTATTTGAAATGAGAGCATGAAGAGACTTTCCTCCGTTTTGGGTTTTATCAAAGGCTGACCTATCTTAGGTTACTCTCGCGGCTTTTTGGCATGAAGGTTCCCAAATCATCGCAATCTACTTGACGGGAAGTTAATCCGGTCTTTCAACTGGAGCGAATTTGGGTGGTGCCTTTCTTGAGCCTTGGAGAATTAGTCTTCTCACGAGTCCAGTAATCAAACACCGACGGGATAGCTTCCTGGTGGAGGGACCACACAACATACATTCACATACATCGTATCTCACCGTATGACATGATGACATGTGCAAAGCACTAATATCAGAAGCAATTATGGTGCGAAGCACTAATATCACGAGCAGTTTATAGTGCGAAGCACTAAGATCGCAGGCAGTTTATAGTGCGAAGCACTAAGTAAGGAAATGCATTCGTACACATTAATCATAAAATGTAAATGCAACATCCACACATAAGCAGATAACAATTTTGAAAAAATTGTAATAGCGGCTTAAGTCCTCTTACTGGAGTCCCCAGCAGAGTCGCCACCTGTCGACGTCGGGATTTTTTAATTGTCCCTTTCCGTTACTTGTTCTTTGGTGTTCTCATTTTAGGTGAGATTTGTTTGAAAAAACAAGTGAAAAAGGTCTGACATGTATAATGTCGACGATGGACTATTAAGAGTCGCCAGTTGGTTTTTTAACTGGTTGTACCAACACAACCGAGAAAAGGTTTGCACATTGACCCAGTGATGTGACACTGCTAAACGGGTCGGTGAAACTGAGATTTATTAGGGTCCGGGGACTTGGTTATGCGGAGGGAAGGTGTTAGGCACCCCCCGACATCCGTGTTACCATGGTGACAGTCTCTTTTCAAGAAACTGTTATCTGAATGTGTGTGTGTGTGTGTGAGTCAATGTGCTGTTATTTGGAAGTAGTGCGAGGCCTCGTTCGTACCTATATACACAGGGTTTGAATTTATGTAAAAATTCAATTTTAGCAAGATATGGCAGTGATGTTTTATAAAAGAGGTTTTTCAAACCCTGATGCTCAATAGTAATTGAGACCTTTTACACTCCCATTTTATTCCGTATTCGGCTAGATTGATTTTATTTGACAGATGCGAGGAATCCGTACGAAAATAATGTACAAAAGGCGCTGAATCCCTCGTGGGTATGCAAACCATCTGAGAAAATTCAGACACCGCAGAATAATTTACAAGCTGCTTACAGCTGGAAATGTCCATCACGGGAACCGAATCTAGATCCAATGGGATGAATCTATGATCACATGATTCCTAAGCGCACAGAATACTGCAATTTATATGAAAGTAGTAAGCATGTATATATATAAAAGCTGTAAATATATATATATAGACATGATCACCAACCACGAAGTACCTCCATGGGGGATCAGAAATGTAAATAAAGCTGTAAAAGCTATCAACCGCCACGGAAGAAACTCCAGGCGAGACGAAATGTACAGAAAGCTGTAAAAACGGTCAACCACCATGAAGTAAACTCCAGGTGGGACGAAATGTACAGAAAGCTGTAAAAAACGGTTAACCACCACGAAGTAAACTCCAGGTGGGACGAAATGTACATAAAGCTGTAAAAAACGGTCCACCACCACGAAGTAAACTCCAGGAGAGACGAAATGTACAGAAAGCTGTAAAAAATGGTCAACCACCACGAAGTAAACTCCAGGTGGGACGAAATGTAAATATATATATATATATATATATATATATATATATATATATATATATATATATATAAGCATGTAAACGCACTGGATATAAAATCCAGGCTCATCGGACAAAGTCCGACCACAGATAATATATATAAGTATATATATATTAAAGCAGGTAAACGCTCCAGACCGAAGTCTAGACTCATCAAACAGAGTTCGACACGCAGTTCATATATATATATATATATATATATATATATATATATATATATATATATATATATATAGGAAAGCAAATAAACGCTCCAGACCGAAGTCTAGGCTCAATTGTAAGACCCCGAATTTTATGAAATAAAAGCATTCAATTTTTCTATTTAGTAAATAGTTAAATTGATAAAACTTTAAAGTTATGGGTGAAATGTGCAAAATTTTTAAAATAAGCAAGTGGTTATAAAATATTCATTGTTGTCGGAAAATATTCGTTTGGTCGTGGAATATTCTTACTGTCGGGGAATATTCATACGACGGCGCAGCCTTTTGTGGGCCCCATAACGGAAAGCGATTGGATGAAGAAAACGATAAAAATTAGTTGTTTATAAATAACGGCGTAGTTATTACCATTAATACTGTTGGAATACCCGGTGGTTAAAACACAGTAATACGTGTTATTGCACAGTAGCACACGATATTGCACAAATTATTGATTCTTACGTAAGAAGGCACTACTAAATAATTGTTACAGTAATTACTGTTCAATATTCTATTTTGATTCAATAATTACCGCGTTGATATTTTATATATTACTGTTGTTTTAATAATTGTCACTGCACAGTATTTTCTATTATCAAATCAATAATTCATATTATTTGAATAATATTATTAGATAGCATTATTGGCAATGTCTAGAAAGTTTTGTCTAAGGAGAGGTTTGGTCACCTAATTGCGCGCTAGTAAGGAGAAATTCTTATTGGAAAGCCCCCTCTTTCCTAGGAACTGCATGGTTGTCAGTATTGTGATTCTGTAATATTATTTGTGAATAATTAATTATTGATTTATATGATGAGAAAAATATTAATTTTATGTGGATATAGATGGAGAAAATTTTTAATGTGACAATTGTTGAAAATTAATATTTTATCTTTTTTAGATAAAATAATTCATTTAAATTTTTTATTATATTTTAATAATATAATAATGGTGATAGTTTTACAATGAATGTGGGATATATAAGTATATGAGGAGAAAGAGTATTTTTGTTGTATTAAATGATTAACACATGTTTTGTGTGTCGGTGGACCCCATTTCTTCACTGAAATATGATTATAGCCTGGAAAATTGCCCGTTAGTGAATTTCGGTCAATTTTTGTTTGGAATTTGAAAAAACTTTCTTCTGCAAAGTTGTAGAGAATTGAATTTTCTATAAAAACTCGCGAGATTCGAATTTTCTGATAAAAGGGCTATTTATTATGAATTATTGAAGTTCCGTAGTTCCAAAATAATTGATTTTTGGAAGTTTTAAATATTTTATTTATGAAAAATGTTTTTCTTACCTTTTTTCTAGAAGATTGGCATGTGGGAAATGCTAAGATCTGATTTCAAAGATGGGCTCGAAAATTTTATATATATATATATATATATATATATATATATATATATTAATATTATATTAAATTTTCTGCTTTGGTGTTCTAAGTAATTTCCTATAAATAGGGTGCTTAGGTTAGAATTAAAAATCACACCAGAAACAAGTTTTCTCTCTATTTCTCTCTCTATATTATCGAGTGCATTCTTGTGAGTATTTTGATATCTTAAGTGTTGCTATACGGTGCAAGTTCGTTCAGCGTTATTCAAGTCAGAAGTACTGGTCTTTTGAGGTAAGGGAAAGTAAGGGATAATAAGGGAGGCTATTTTTCTTAAATGATATTAATTCCTTCAATATCATTATGCCGAAATATTGGTTAGAACTTTTTATCAAATTTGGAAATTTTTCATGTCGGGGTTACTATTCATGAGTTACTATTCATGAATTACTATTCACGAGTTACTATTCATAATTTACTATTCATGAGTTACTATTCACGATGAGTTACTATTCACGAGTTACTATTCACGAGTCACTATTCACGAGTTACTATTCACGAGTTACTATTCATGAGTTACTATTAACGAGTTACTATTCATGGGTTACTATTCACGAGTTACTATTCATGAAAAATTGGTTTCTTTTTCTAACCAAATTATAGTTGATTTATGAATATTACTCTTGAGATTTAAACTATATGTTGATCATATTATTTTTTATTATCATATATAACATTTTTATAACTCTAATGATGATATTTCTCTTTGTCTTGAGTGTAAAGATGGGTAGATTTTTTGGTACGATCATGACTATGGGTTCTCTTTGGCCAGTAATGCAAAGTTGAACTATTGACTGGTATGATCATGACCATTGAATTTATAATTGAATATCTTTAGCTTAAGTGCAAAGGTGAAATGATCAACATGGTTATAATTATCGGTTATATAAATTCTGAAATGATTATATATTTCTTTGAGATAATAATATCTTTGGCATGTAGTGCAAAGATGACTTGTTGTTGAATATCTTTGGCATGTAGTGCAAAGATGAACTGTTGCTGATATCTTTGGCCCGTGGTGCAAAGATGAATTTATTAGTATGATTATGAATAAGAACTGTGATTTGGTATAACCATGATCTTTGATGTTTTAGGTAAAGACATGTGATGAAAATTATCTTCGTCTTGGATGCGAAGAGGAATTTAGAATCACAATTGTGATTACGAATTATTCATATGATTGTGGAAAAGAACTGTTGATTGATGTTACAGGGATAAAATATTGTTGGTGAACTTTTAACGTGGAGAAGATAATAAACTTTATAGTCTATTTGACTCTTCTAATGGATTGCTCGTTCCGCTGCAACTATGGTTGAAAAGTTTTATTATCTACCATATGTTCTAAATCTCTGATTTAATTATGTTGAAGGCTATTGATAACTTATTTATCTTTAGTCATGATATTCTTTATTGAGCTAGTTGTGCTCACCCTTTTGCTTCATAATTCCTTTCAGGTAATAAGAGTGTAGCTGGGTAGAGCGAGGGTAACAGAGAAATAAAACGGTGGTCTCTAGCTGTGGAGGTTCTCCCGAAGTAGTATAGAAAAGATCATTTAGTAGTTTTATTTGGTGAATCCAATAGGGTAAGGTGTACCCAATGTTGGAAGGGTGTTTTTCCACTATCATACAAGATGTCTAACGATATACAACCTCGTGTCATCATAAGACATGGTCGTGCACATCCACTTGCCGAGTATATCTACGAGCACTACCTATATAATCTTGGTGGTTGTTTGAAGTATAATTCTCAGTTAGAGACAGTGGAGATAATGATATGTCAAGAGAAGACTCACCATTGGGAAGAATATAATAGTAATCTTCTCGTTATTCTTTGGGGTCTATTGGGTCAACCAAGGATAATTCTGTGGCCATATGATATCTATCATAACCTAGAAGCATGGCCTCCCATGTACGAGGGTTTCCTTGAGCATTTCCCAAAGATTTTAATTTCTAAAACAGTTTTTGACTATACCTTTATGTAAGGTGTCATTGTGACGTGCTATCCAAGGTTGGGACATGAGTCACAGTTGGTATATATTTGTATCCAAACTCACAGCATATGTGTTGTTGTATTTTGCATGATAATTGTTGTAATAAAGTTGTAGTTATTTTCTGTACCATGTATTTGGCGACTCATAATTGGTTGGATGGAATGGACCTTATTTTGGGGGTGTCACAGTTGGTATCATAGCTTAGGGATATGATCTCTAGCGGAGATCGGGGAATAGAACTAGGAGGGGAGAGACGAGTAAATCCTTCACTAGTGTGTCCTACCTAAGCTTATTTGTTGGTCAGTCATAATATCGGGATATTATGTGATATGTTAATTTGTTCAATTAACCCTTGTTTTGAAGCTGTATTCTAGAATGATATCTGAAATACAGGAGATGAGCAATGGAGAAATCATGATGACGGGGTGATAGAATCTTAAATTGAAGCAAGGTATTCTCAACTTTTCGAAATACCAGGTACGTAAATTTCGAGGACGAAATTTCATAAGGAGAGGAGATTGTAAAACCCCGAATTTTATGAAATAAAAGTATTCAATTTTTCTATTTAGTAAATGGTTAAATTGATAAAAGTTTAAAGTTATGGGTGAAATGTGCAAAATTTTCAAAATAAGCAAGTGGTTATAAAATATTCATTGTTGTCGGGAAATATTCGTTTAGTCGTGGAATATTCTTACTGTCGGGGAATATTCATACGACGGCGCAGCCTTTTGTGGGCCCCATAACGGAAAGCGATTGGATGAAGAAAACGACAAAAATAAGTTGTTTATAAATAACGACGTAGTTATTACCGTTAATACTGTTGGAATACCCGGTGGTTAAAACACAGTAATACATGTTATTGCACAGTAGCACACGATATTGCACAAATTATTGATTCTTACGTAAGAATGCACTACTCAATAATTGTTACAGTAATTACTGTTCAATATTCTATTTTGATTCAATAATTGTTGCGTTGATATTTTATATATTACTCTTGTTTTAATAATTGTCACTGCAAAGTATTTTTCATTATCAAATCAATAATTCATATTATTTGAATAATATTATTTGATAGCATTATTGGCAATGTCTAGAAAGTTCTGTCTAAGGAGAGGTTTGGTCACCTAATTGCGCGCCAGTAAGGAGAAATTCTTATTGGAAAGCCCCATCTTTCTTGGGAACTGCCTGGTTGTCAGTATTGAGATTCTGTAATATTATTTGTGATTAATTAATTATTGATTTATATGTTGAGAAAAATATTAATTTTATGTGTATATAGATGGAGAAAATTTTTAATGTGACAATTGTTGAAAATTAATATTTTATCTTTTTTGATAAAATAATTTATTTAAATTTTTTATTATATTTTAATAATATATTAATGGTGATAGTTTTACAATGAATGTGAGATATATGAGTATATGAGGAGAAAGAGTATTTTTGTTGTATTAAATGATTAACACATGTTTTGTGTGTCGGTGGACCCCATTTCTTGACTGAAATATGATTATAGCCTGTAAAATCGCCCGTTTGTGAATTTCGGTCAATTTCTGTTTGGAATTTGAAAAACTTTCTTCTACAAAGTTGTAGGGAATTGAATTTCCTACAAAAACTCGCAAGATTCGAATTTTCTGATAAAAGGGCTATTCATTATGAATTATTAAAGTTCCGTAGTTCCAAAATAATTGATTTTTGGAAGTTTTAAATATTTTATTTATGAAAAACGTTTTTCTTACCTTTTTTCTAGAAGATTGGCATGTGGGAAATGCTAAGATCTGATTTCAAAGTTGGGCTTGAAAATTTATATATATATATATATATATATATATATATATATATATATATATATATATATATATATATATATATATATATATATATATATTATATTAAATTTTCTGTTTTGGTGTTCTAAGCAATTTCCTATAAATAGGGTGCTTAGGTTAGAATTAAAAATCACACCAGAAATAAATTTTTTCTCTATTTCTCTCTCTATATTATCGAGTGTATTCTTGTGAGTATTTTGATATCTTGAGTGTTGCTATACGGTGCAAGTTCGTTCAGCGTTATTCAAGTCAGAAGTACTGCTCTTTTGAGGTAAGGGATAGTAAGGGATAGTGAGGGAGGCTATTTCTTCTTCAATGATATTAATTCCTTCAATATCATTATGCCGAAATATTGGTTAAATTTTTTTATCAAAGTTGGAACTTTTTCATGTCGGGGTTACTATTCATGAGTTACTATTCACGACGGGTTATTATTCATGAGTTACTATTCAAGAGTTACTATTCACGAGTTACTATTCATGACAAAATTAGTTTCTTTTTCTAACCAAATTATAGTTGATTTATGAATATTACTCTTGAGATTTAAACTATATGTTGATCATATTATTTTTTATTATCATATATAACATTTTTATAACCCTATTGATGATATTTCTCTTTGACTTGAGTGTAAAGATGGGTATATTTTTGGTACGATCATGACTGTGAGTTCTCTTTGGCCAGTAGTGCAAAGTTGAATTGTTGACTGGTATGATCATGACCATTGAATTTATAATTGAATATCTTTAGTTTAAATGCAAAGGTGAAATGATCAACATGGTTATAATTATTGGTTATATAAATTCTGAAATTATTATATATTTCTTTGAGATAATAATATCTTTGGCATGTAGTGCAAAGATGACTTGTTGTTGAATATCTTTGGCATGTAGTGCAAAGATGAACTGTTGATGAATATCTTTGGCCCGTGGTGCAAATTTGAATTTATTAGTATGATTATGAACATGAACTGTGATTTGGTATAACCATGATCTTTGATGTTTCAGGTAAAGACAGGTGATGAAAATTTTCTTCGTCTTGGATGCGAAGAGGAATTTAGAATCACAATTGTGATTATGAATTATTCATATGATTGTGGAAAGGAACTGTTGATTGATGTCACAGGGATAAAACATTATTGGTGGACTTTTAACGTGGAGAAGATAATAAACTTTATAGTCTATTTGACTCTTCTAATGGATTGCTCGTTCCGCTGCAACTATGGTTGAAAAGTTTTATTATCTACCATATGTTCTAAATCTTTGATTTAATTCTGTTGAAGGCTATTGATAACTTATTTATCTATAGTCATGATATTCTTTACTGAGCTAGTTGTGCTCACCCTTTTGCTTCATAATTCCTTTCAGGTAATAAGAGTGTAGCTGGGTCGAGCGAGGGTAATAGGGAAATAGAACGGTGGTCTCTAGCTGTGGAGGTTCTCCCGAAGTAGTATAGAAAAGTTCATTTAGTAGTTTTATTTGGTGAATCCAATAGGGTAAACTGTACCCAACGTTGGAAGGGTGTTTTGTCACTATCATACAAGATGTCTAATGACATACAACCTCGTGTCATCATAAGACATGGTGGTGCACATCCACTTGCCGAGTATATCTACGAGCACTACCTATATAATCTTGGTGGTTGTTTGAAATATAATTCTCAGTTAGAGACAGTGGAGATAATGATATGTCAAGAGAAGACTCACCATTGGGAAGAATATGATAGTAATCTTCTTGTTTTTCTTTGGGGTCTATTGGGCCAACCAAGGATAATTCTGTGGCCATATGATATCTATCATAACCTAGAAGCATGGCCTCCCATGTACGAGGGTTTCCTTGAGCACTTCCCAAAGATTTTAATTTCTAAAACAGTTTTTGACTATACCTTTATGTAAGGTGTCATTGTGATGTGTTATCCAAGGTTGGGACATGAGTCACAGTTGGTATATATTTGTATCCAAACTCACAGCATATGTGTTGTTGTATTTTACACGACAATTGTTGTAATAAAGTTGTAGTTATTTTCTGTACCATGTATTTGGCGACTCAGAATAGGTTGGATGGAATGGACCTATTTTGGGGGTGTCACATCAATCGACGCATAACTCGATAATGTTAGTCAATATATATGTAAATATATATATATATATATATATATATATATATATATATATATATATATATATACTGAAATGAAACCACGGACCGAAGTCTGGGCAAAAGCAAGCAACACGACTCTCAACGTGTAGAAGGGTGTGTGCAAAAATGAAGAGAAAGACTCTAAAGTGTGTGAGAAGGCTTACAGTGGGCTGCCAAAGAAGACTTCTATATCTTTAGAGTGAGTTAACACAAACTTGTGTAGGTACAAAAGGGTTGTATATGAGCTCACAAGTGTATAAAAGGGGAAAGTACACTGCCTGGGATGAGTGCAGAGCAAATTGGGCAGGGCTTCCTCGCCGTTTTCTCTTACAAAATGGCCACCCCAAGCCCTCTATTTATAGAGGATGGAGCCACAGGTGTACCTGCGGCTGAGCCGCAGGTGTACCAGAGGCAACCCGGGTGGGCTCGAGTTTTTCAGCTCGGGTCGTCTCGAAGTACGTGCACTCGGGCACTGTAATGTCCACTCGAACTTTCAGAAGTGCAATCCGGGCATCCGTTTGAGGTATACAGGACCTATTTCGGACGCCGTTGTCGAAAGTTCTATGATGGAAAGGGATTAGAGCTTGTGTGAAGTCATTAAAGATGGGACGGTGCCCTCCGGTCTTCAAGCTTCAACTTTCATCCGTTACCCCGCACAATAGTCACTCGGGATTGGTTAGTCTTGTGGGACATTGTTGCGTAGCTATGTTGAGACGACGTGGCGTGACATCATGTCGGTTAGATGACAATGTTTTTCCTCACCGGTGTTATCGCCGGATTGGGCTGATAAAGCAGGCGTTGCTCAGCTTCGCTGAGATTGGACTGCTGCAATTTGTTGAAGGTCATCATTGTCATCTTTGAGGTGTGTCTGTCTTCCCGATGTTATCGTCGGGCTGGTACAGTGTATCTCGTTGTGAGCCCCGAGATTGAAGCTGGTTGCATTTGTAACAAGCATTTCCGGGGTTATCCCCGAAATTGTATTCCTTGGGGTTATCACCAAGGTTAGTGGCTATTCCCATGGATGGGACTGAGACTGGATACCTCGGGGTTATCTCTGAGATTAATCGGTCTTCTTCGGTGTGTGTTTTGGTATTGTATCTGCATGCCTCGGGGTTATTTCCAAGATTATTACTCCCAGATTGCGATCCGGGGTTGATGCTGAACTTCCGGTAGTATCTGGTACGGATATGAATCGTCTTTCAGGGTTCCCTCTTAAAAGACGAATCTGCTCTCCTGCAATGTTAGTGACAGGTGTACAGAAAATTTCGAGTGTCTACACAACCTTAGCACTATACATGAATTATTAAGAACCCAAAAAATTGTTAAAGCAACTAAAATTATCCAAATTTGTGTTTTCCCAGAAAACAAACATCCCCAAATCAAATCTTATATAACCGAAGAAACCCATGAAATATAAACATAAATATATAAACATATCGGTAGGTATAAGTAATTAAGCATATCTTGGTGTCAATAGCTTTGTAGACGACTCCATAGGTACCTTCACCGAGAACTTCACGCTTCAGGTAGCGATCGACAACATTCTTAGTGACTAAATGATCGACATCTGACATCTGACATAATCTTTACTAATACCAATGAAAAAGAAAAAAAAATTGTTGCAAATATAAACACCAAACTCACAAAAGTTCTGTCAATTGGACCTCCACATTATGTATGTGGCGAATCATTTTCACAACTTTTAAGATGATGGCAAACCAAGATTTTATATTTAGAGCATATTTATTTTCCAATAATATTTACATGCCAAATTGATCATGTTTTAAGTTAGTCGGGCTTTATTTTGTCAGTTTCTAACCAACACACCAACTCCAAAAGAGTACTCATAATAGCATCTAAAAAAGGCCGCAATCACATAAGATAAATGTCATAGCTTGTTGTGGATTTTGCAACTAATACATGCCTCAGAAGGTTCCAATCCCATCTCATCTTGTTCCATATCTAAAGAGAAAATGAGAAGGGAATGAATTTGAAAAAGCCTCCAAAGGTGAAAAACTGGTCCACCCATATTCAAAAAAAATATGTTCATATTTTTTATCATAACAGAATTCAACAACATATCCCATTGCTTATCATACTCCTCCACTTTAGCCCAAATGCCTAAATACTACTATCACATTGTATAAAGTTAACATTTTTTTAACAGAGTAGCATCAATTAGGTGGAACTAAAGTGGAACAGAAAAGTATGATTAGGAGCTCACAGTTATCGGGAATGTGGCTTGAAGTTGCTCATAAATTGGGACTGCCCCTGAAATTGGCAAATGCCTTTGAAGTTAATCATATTATAGCATCCTTCTAAATTAATCATATTCTAGCGCTTGGTTTTATAATTCCACTTTCATTTGGGATGACAAATACTGTAGGCTTGGCACAAACGAAAGATGGGAGAGGAAATCCAACATGTAATCTATATCTCCTCTTAAGTGGTAGTAATGCAACTTTAAGTGACAGTCACTGTGCAGGCACACTGAAACTCACTTCTAAGGACTTTTTAGTCATCAAACTTTGACAGACTAAAGTCTCAAGCTTCCGTGGGTACTTTTTCACGAACTATACAAATTAAACCAAGAATACTAATAACCTAGAACACAAATCAAATAAGTAACACTAGATGTATTTGCAGACACATTGTCAAAAAGATACACAGTAATATTTACCCCATATCATCAGCCAAAGGCCAAGAATGCATCCAGATATATTCGTAACACTACATAAACCTGAAATGCATTCAAAAAATTAAATTGCAGTTTCTCAATATGTTAATAAAGCACTTTCAAGCATAAAGGTACCCAAAACACTACATTAGATAACTGGACCGACTTAAAAAATGAATTCATGGGCTCAGATAACTTGAAAAATGAAGAAGAATATAAAAAAGATGCAGTAAGTATTTAATCTTCACTATTTGGGCTCATAATATAGCTATGAGTTCTTTTATGTTTTTTGAAATCATAAGCAGAAAATGGTCTGCGAACCAAATCCAGTCACTCATTTTACTTGAAAAAAAGCAATACCTCAAGACCTTCAACTTTTAAGAGGACTGCCTAAAACAAAGTACACAGTGGTTAAGAAATCTTGAAGTTGACCCTCTCCCCACCCAAATTGCTATTATGACCAACCTGCCCATTTACTACTGGCATAAAGTTAAAATTAGATTGTCATTCATAATGTGGGCAGAGTCTAGCATATGTCATAATGTGGGCAGAGTCTAGCATATACTATTTATGTATTAAAGGCGGCTTCTGCATTGCCCATATTAATGGAGTAGGAGGGAAGGTTGATGAAAATTTGAAAACAGCTGATATTTGAGTTTTGTGAATTCTACAAGATTGCGGACGCTACTGGATGTCGGAGAAACATGAAGAAGGTTAGGAAGATTTTTTTAGTTTGAGCAACATGAAGGCTTTCACATTAGCAATAGTTACATGGTCACAACCGGGTTAGAAACTTGGAAACTTATAATATACCCAATGTTCTTTATCCAGCCTTCACTTTACGATAGCCTAAGCCTTCAGAGATGGTTGGCTTTTAACCAGGTATCAAATTCATATTTTCCCTAGAAAACTGGTAGTACCTTTTTATTTCTCAATTTTCCGTTGTTTATAATTTTGTTGACGCTTTATACTTTTCAAAAACAATTTACAAGTAGATAAGTATGAGTGAATCATGTTTTTAGTTACAACGGAAATCAGCATAAGAGCCATACCACCAAACAATTCTACGCCACATGCCACATACACTTGATGCCTAGTGGTTCACTCACAAAACTAGATACCTGCTTCTCCGTCTTGAAGCATATAAATGTGTGATTTAGAAAATGATTACTTTTGCAGTCTTAATCTATGTGAAGAAGGGAAAATCTTCCTGATCTCAAGGAGGCATGCAACCTATTAGCTCAATTACTATAAGAGTTGTCTATGCTCAACTTCATGTGGCATGTCTATTACCATATCTATGGCTTAAGAATAATTTCTAAATGAAATCTAACTATCACCCACATCCCAGTTCAAATTTTTACACAAATGAGAGCTAATTCAAAAGCAAGAATTAGCATTTGTAAACAATGAAGCAAAATAATAAAGTAAATAGCTATGGAAACCCTAAAAAATACAAATTCCAACCAATAATTGAATGAATGAGCTATAGTAGTGAATAAAACCTCTAAGACTTAACATACCTAATTAAAAATGGTAAATTATTTTTCAAGAAAACAACTTACATACATTGATACGTGAAAAGTTTCTGCTTATTTGACTACGTTTTTATTGTCGTACCAATTACCAGAAAAATTTAGAAATAGCAAACCCAGCAGAAAAAATTAGAAATAAAAACCATAAATTAGCTCTATATCCTTTATTTATAAACACAAACCCAGCAGAAATTCTCAAACATCAATACCCACTAAAAACTGTAGCTTACTCTAAACCCACCAGAAATACCTCAAAATACCTCAAAATTAAGACTATTCTGAACATAAATACCTCAAAATTAAATCAAATTGTAAAAGTTTTGTTTAATAATCAAAAGGAAAAACAAAAGGCTACCTTGGGGGAAAGATGAAGCAGATGCAGAAGAGGAGGGGTCCGTGGAACCAAAAAGATCTGGAGTGAAGGACCATGAAGAATCTGCGCGCTTTCCTTGAGCTGATATTTCCACGCCTTGAGCAGTTCTATGCTTTGGATCGTACATTAGGGGTTGGGTATGAGATTTAGGGTTGGGTATGAGAGATAAGAGATTTGAACTGTGTCTGTCTAAGAACAGATAGAGAGAATAGATAGAGGGTTTGAACAGATAGAGATAAAGATAGAGATATAGAGAGATAGAGGGTTTGAACTGTGTGCGTAAGAACAATGGGAGAGAGATAGAGGGTTTAAAATTTAAATACAGGGGATTGAGAGAGAGAGCTGCTGACGTGGGATTGGATGGGACACTTATGTTTTCTCTCTCTGCTCTGTTTTATATTATAGATACCCTTAACACTATAAACCTTCACCAAAAGTTTTTATATTCACAAAATTCCTTCCCTAAAATGTCAAATCCATACACTTATTTTCTTTCTAGGTTCTAATATTGAACCTTAAATCAATCAGTTATGATTTTTTTTAAAATCTAAATTCTCGGGTTATTACAGTAGGAGCACCAGAATTCAGGGGAACATCTGACCCTATAGAAGCCCAGACATGGGTTAACGAGTTCGAAAAGGCGTTTGTAATTTCTAGGGTAGATGAGGGGCAAAAGCCTGCTTTTGCTACCTATATTATGAAAGGGGAAGCGAACTTTTGGTGGGAAGCAAATCAAGCGAGGGCAGGAGAAGGCATGATAACTTGGGCTAGGTTTAAGACTTTGTTTTTCAAAAACTATCCTTTGGCTAGTATACAGGCTAGAATGGAGTTGAAATTTCTGGAGTTAAAGCATGATAACATGACTGTTGCGAAATATGCCGTAAAATTCAATGAATTGGCTAAGTTCGCTCCACACCAGGTGGATACGGAGGCTAAGAAGGCAAGGAGGTTTGAGTTGGGCTTAAAACCCTGGCTCTACAACAAGGTGGCGGTGTTGCAGATCAATACTTTTGCAGCACTCATTGTGACGCCCCTAAAATAGGTATACAACACCCATTCTGAGTCGCCAAATATATGGTACAAAAAGCAAACTACAACTTCAATAATACAATTGTCGTGCAAAATACGACAACACATACTGTGAGTTTAAATACAAATATTATCTTCTAGACAATATCCACACTCAAATAAGTCCTCATTATAATTATTCAGATACTATTTTACAGAAATAGTGAAGACTGCTAAAACATCTTTCTAGAACCATCACTCCATACCCCGACTAGATCATGCTATGTTCTCACCTCCTGAGAAGAAAAATGGAACAAAAAGGAAAATGGTGAGCTCAACTAGTCCAGTAAAGAATATTATGACAAAGATAATATACAACAAATTATCATTAGTATTCAACAGAGAAAAATCTGATAGAATATAATCGACAACAAGTTTTAGATCAACAACTGCAGCGAAAACAGCAAACCATTAGAAGAGTCAAGTAGAGAATGAATTCTACTATCTTCTAAGATTTAAAAGACCATCATCAATATTTTATCCCTCTAACATCAATTAATAATCATCTTTAATCAAATATTCATCTTTGCACTACAGGCCAAAGATATTCATTTGTATCACCAGTTAGTCATGTTCATCTCAACACCTGTTCATCTTTGCACTACAGGCCAAAGATATTCATCAGGTAATCATACATCTTTGCACTACAGGCCAAAGATATTCAGTAATATCATCATTTAGGACTGAGGATGATGAAAAATATATTAAAGAAAATGAATCCAGTGAGACAGAAGGACAAATAGTAGGGATTCGTATACCAGTTTATCCAAGATCAATAATACTTCATAATAATCAATTGTGAAGCAGAATTCAAAAATAAAGATCAAAACATGGATACAATCAAAGATAGTAACCATATTAGACATCTTGGACAAAAAGGGAAAATTTTATTTTTCGGTGAATAGTGTCGTATATGTGAATAGTGCCGTATACGTGAATAGTAACTCCGACACAAAAAGTTCTAAATTTGATAAAAAAACTCATATCAATATTTTAGAATAATGATATTGAAGAAAATAATATCATTTAAGAAGAACATAATATCCCTTACCTCAAAATATCAGTACTTCTGATCGGAATATCGGTATAAGATTGAAGGAAACTTGCACTGATTAATAGAAACTCACAAAGTATCTAAATACTTCCAAAATACACTCAATAAACTAGAGAGAGAAAGAGATAAAACTTGTTTCTGGTATGATTTTCAATTCTAACTTAGCCCTCTATTTATATGAAAATGTTAGCACGCCGAAGCAGACTTAACCTGCAACCTGATGGCTTTACCTGCTACTATTCCCACCCACCACATTTGAATAAAAATCTCAGCACATTTTCACCAACCAAAAGTGGGGCCCACCAATTCTAGAATTTTTCGCCAAAATGACAAATTCCGCAACTTCTACAATTTCTGAACCAGTCATCTCGTAAAATTCATAACAAATCATACGTTCATTTTTAACGGTTCAAAATTTGTGGACATATACTCAACTTATATATGAATAACATATCCAAAAATTTCCATGATCCAACGGTCGGATTAAAAATTATAACCCCCGCAATATTTCTCAAAAACCCTGATTTGATTTTTAATACCTTCATTCCGATAAAAATACTGATAAAACACCTCAACATTAACTCCTTCATTTTTAACCACAATAAATATATCCAACATTTATATCCACATAGAATAAATATTTCCTTATCATATGAATCAATAATTAATTATTCACAAATAATATTATAGAATCACATTTATGACAACCAGGTCGTTCCCAGGAAAGAGGGGGCTTTCCAATAAGGATTTCTCCTTACTAGCGCGCAATTAGATGACCAAACCTCTCCTTAGACAGAACTTTCTAGACATTGCCAATAATGCTATCTAATAATATTATTCAAATAATATGAATTATTAATCTGATAATGGAAAATACTGTGCAGCAATAATTATTGAAACAACAATAATATAAAATATCAACGCAGCAATTATTGAATCAATAAAATAAAATATTGAACAGTAACTACTGTAACAATTATTAAGTTGTGCCTTCTTACGTAAGAATTAATAATTGGTGCAATACCATGTGCTACTGTATTTTAACCACCAGGTATTCCAACAGTATTAACGGTAACAACTACGTCGTTAATTATAAACAACTTATACTTATCGTTTTCTTCATCCAATCGCTTTCCGTTATGGGGCCCACACAAGGCTGCGCCGTCGTACGAATATTCCCCGACAACAAAAATATTCCACGACCAAACGAATATTCACCGACCAAAAATGAATATTTTATAACCACTTGCTTATTTGAAATATTTGCGCATTTTACCCATAACTAACCACATTAATCAAATCAACCATTTCTATTTCAAAATAATAAATAGAGGAAATTTAATTTAATTTATTAATAAGTTGGGGTCTTACACTCATGGAAAAGGCTATCATAGTTGAGGAGGGGAGTGAGGCCATGAGCCTCTACAACAAAGAGAAGAGGAACAAAGGCAAGGCCGTAGGAGCTGTGAAGGTGGAAACTAATAGTGGGAATAGGAGTGAAAAGAGAAAAGGGAATTATTTTGTAAATGTCCAGGTGAAATAGGAAGGTGTGAAGAAGTAGGTAGTTCAGTGTGGGAAGAATCACTCCGGTGAGTGTCTGAAGGGTAAGTTTGTATATTACAAGTGCGGGCATGAGGGCCATATTTCTCCCAAATGCCCCAACCCAAGGATGAACAGTGGGTGTTTTCTGTGTGGGTCGATGGAACATAAGGTGAATGATTGTCCAAAGAGGAAAATCGAGGCAGCGAATGTAACCACAGGAAAAGACAGCGGGACTTTAGCAATCACAGGACCGACTTTAACCAACAAACCAACAAAAGCAACCGCGAGAGTCTTCAACATGACGGTCCAGGATACTGTGGTAGCTGGGAATAAAACTCCAGGTATTATTCGAATAACTTTTATTTTCATATATATATGACTTTCCTATATATAGCAAATTATGTTATAAAGAAATTTTGAAGGAGAAATTTGAGTTCTTCTAGAAATCAAACTTCTGTTTAACCATATAGACAAGCTTTATATAAATAGTTAAAGATTTGATCGATCAATTATGATCGAGATCTATTTGCAATGATTGCATAGGTTATGTACTCTTGTATGTATGAGTTTTAATACGGTGATTCCAGCGACGGAATCTTTATAAGTGAGGGTGAATGTAATAAACCGATATTTTCTATATAAATAAATGAGAAATTTTGCATATAATTTTTTTTATTTTAAAGAAGTGAATATGTGCCAAGTAATGTGTATGTATTTATGTGATAAATAAAATTTATGTATTACATGAATAATTTCAAATAATTTTATTTTAGAATTATTGATCATTATAAAGAATATACTTATAATAATTAATTTTATAGTAAAAATGTCTTTATTATTTTATTTTCTTTGAAAATATGATTTTTATATTATTTAAATAATATATAAAATAATTATTGAAATTATTATATTATTTTATTATATGAATTTTAGTTCAGATTATTTAAGTTAATTATTTTTAACTTAATTCATAATGTTATATATGAAAAATAAATCAGATATGGAATCCAAACCCTAATTTTAGATTTTGGACAATGAATGAGAATAATAATATTATATTAAATATAATATTATTTTTTAGTGTTATAAATATATACAGTATATGTGTAGACTTATAATGGTTAGTCAATTATGGTGTATCACGACAAACCCTAGTATTATTATCATAGACCATAATTGGAAACTCAAAACTGGAGTTTAAGATCGGTCAGAAATTATGTTATATGAATTATGTTGCATATTATAGAATTTCTGTTAATTAGGAAAACGCTAATTAATATTTGAAAACCCTAAATAAAATTAGAAATCCTAATTTGCTAATTAGGAACTCTAATTGCTAAAATTAGCTAATTATTATTTTAGTAAATTGAATTGTTAATTTGGGAACCCTAACGATATTAAGGAAGCCTAATTATGTAAACCCTAATTTTCAATTAAAAACCCTAATTTTAATTAGTTTGTTTTAATTAAAATTTTATTGTACTTGAGTTTTAATTTTTCAAACCCTAAGAATTATTTGGGAAACCTTAAGGTTTAAAATCTAGTGATTGAACCCAAGATTTAAGTACCCTGGACAAGAATACAATTAAAATTAAAAGATAAATGACCATTATACCCTTTTTGTCCCATTGTTACATTATTGCTAGGAAATCTTGCCAAATCTTGGCAAAATCATTACCCTAGTCTAGCTATGAGCTATAGCATTCCAGCAAATCAGATTCAATTCACCAGCCATGTGCCTTGTACCATTATCTGTATAGATCAGAAGAGAGAAAAAGTCGCATTTATGCTAATTTGTTCACAACTCTCATCTGAGAACTTTTCTCTCTAAAACCTCCGATTTTCATTGCTAATATCAGTCACAAACCAAGCCCCACAAATACATATAACCAAATCAGAAGTAAAAATCAGGATTTTCTTAGAAAGGTATAAAACCTAACCCTAGAAGTTGATCTTTAATCTTATGTTAGATTTTGTGTTTTAGTGTTAAAATATGTTGTAGGTAGTGTATAATGATGATCTAGGTTGCTAGATGTTAGATCCATAACATCTAGAGGCTCGGATTTAAAGTTTTATGAAATCTGGAAATCTAGAAAATGAAGTCTGACAACCTAATGTCAGACCTCATAGATCCGTGCTCGTTAATGATTTGTATGTGTTAAAGGTTTGTACTTGTAGTATGTCATGTGGGCTTTAGTCTAAAACTTGACTCAGGATCAGATCTGCTATAAATTGAAAGTTATTGGTGGTCAAACTACGTTGATCGGCCACGACTTGACCATTCTGGGTAACCCAGATTATTGCCCAGAAAGTTCGGATAAGAAATATATGGACTTAGATCTTTTTGTTGATTAATTCATTGTTATGTATGTTGTATCTGGATTGTAGTTTGTTACTTGGACTATAGTTTCATGCTATTAGAACACCTTAACTTCTAACAGGTTGGATGTTCTAGATGGTCAAACCAAGCAGAATGTTCACGACTTGCGTTTTCTGGGTAACCCAGAAAACTCAAGAGCGTGACGTTTGACAAGGTTTGACCGACCAAGATCTGTTTATGTATTTGTTGTTTTATGTGTTTTATGTTTTATATTTATACCCTTGCAGGTTGGCTACACATTTGGTCCATTAGATCACTAAATCATTACCGGGATCACAGGTTGTGAAGGCCCAAATATGCTTGCACGAACTGTTCTTCATTTCTGGATAACCCAAAAAATGAAGAACAGTTCTGACAGTTTGTTTAAGGCCTTAGATCTTGCACTTTGTTTATGTTTAGACTTGACTAGTGTTCAATACATGTTCTCTGTTAGTTTCTCTTCATAGCCCGGCGTCTAGACCACCCATAACATGAACAGATTTCATAATATAAGGCCATGAAAAGCGTTGACCGGCCATGACCAGAGTTTCTGGGCAGCCTAGAAATGTGAAGAACATGTCTGACAGTGATTTCAAAACTCTAAATCTTGCGGGTGTGTTATGATATGAACCTGTTAATGGCTGGATCGTGTATTATTACACGAGTACTACAAGATCTAACCATAAGTTTGCCTAGGAACGCAATACACAATGAATTAATCATAGTCAAACACAACAACTGGATAACTGACTTTGAGTGTTCTTGGTGATTAAGAACACCTATTGCAACACTTTCTGTCGCTATAAGATATAGCGACAATTTATTTAATTTTAATTAATTAAATTTCCTAAAATCAATTAAAAATAGAAATTTAATTCTGAAAATTACAAAAATAGTTTTAAAAATTATTTTAATTTATAAAAAAATTAACTTTTAATAATTTAACATATTTTCCATAAATATTAGTATTTAAATAATATTGATATTTAAATTATTTAATAAATACATTAAATACATTAATTAAAAATGATTTTTATTATATTAAAAATTATTTTAAATAATAATAAGGTATTTAATAATATTTTAAGTTATAAAACATAACTTTTAATATTTTAAGACCAATTTCATTAATTATTTAATATTAATGATATTAGATTTATTTAATAATTATATTAAATAAATTAATTAAAAATGATTTTCATATTATAAAAATCATTTTTAAATGAAAATAAATAGTTTTAAAATATTTTAAGTTATAAAATATAACTTTTAATATTTAAAGGTAAATTTTATTAATAATTTAATATTAATGATGTTAGTTTTATTTAGTAATTATTTTGAATAAATAAATTAAAAATGATTTTATTGATTTAAAAATCATTTAAAAGGGATATAAATGAATTAAAAATATTTTAAGTTATAATAAATGACTTTTAATATTTTGATGAATAATACATTAATATTTAAATATTAATGGTAATTATTTAAAAATAATTTTAAATGTTTTAAAAATCATTTAAGGATAATAAAAATATTTTAAAAATATTTTGAGTTATTAAAAATAACTTTAATATTTTGGCAAATGGTTTCATTAATAGTTTAATATTAATTAAATATTAATGATAATAGAATTAGTCAATATTTAAATCATTTAATAATGATTCCGATATTTGAAAAATTATGATAAATTTTAATAATTATTTAAAAATTATTATATGTCATTTTAAAATAATATGACATATATTTACAGTTATTGAATTACTGAATGGAGTTTTAGACTCAATAATTACCTGGTAAAGCCGTCGGTACACCGAAATATTTCAAAAATTGATCCAAACTTGGATAATTGGAGTAGATACGTATGTACTTGTGAATCAATGACTGATATAACTATGTGACAATACGATTAGGTTATGTGTTGACTGCAAATAACAGTACTATGCGATATGATATATTATTCTAATCGAACGAATGATCTTATTAATGATAGGTTTCGGTATAAAAGATAAAACTAAGTTGCATTATTGTAAGCAGCAGCTCAGGCAAGTATCCTAACTTTACATTTACTTTATGCAATGGACATGAGTAAGAAAGTTTCAGAATCATATTATTGTGCCAGATTATTAACTCTATTATTATTGATTATGTATCCAATTATTCATATTCATACAAGTTCTTAAATTATTCGATCATTGTTTATCAACACAGTATTAGTGCATAATCCAAATATTTATGATGTTCGTTAGTTTCTAAATATGGTTATACAAGTGTCCCCACTTGGATAATCATTGTATTTAATCACATGCTGATACATACTTTTTGATTTCGAGTATGTATATGTTGACTTAAAAGCCGTCTAAGCTATTTGATTTGGCTAGACATAAACTTAAAAAATATTGTTAAGCAAGATAGAACTTTATTGTATCCAACCAGATTGTCTTGGTTCGGATTCTCGACTAAGTACGAACATCCCGAACATGGGAAAAATTTTATGCACCTAAGGTGGACAAGATGAACGATGATATCATTCTTGCATGTAGTATTGATCAATACAGAGCATAACGGGCTGATCACCCCCGTACCTGTAAGTTATGATGGTCTGTAGATGAATTTTTGTATACCTTTTTGAAAACAGAAAATAATGTTCATAGTCTGTTGACTGATCTCTAATTATAGTCAGTACGTAGTTTCAAAAATTTCATATAGAAGTGATATGTTGTTATTATTGGTCCAGCTTACTTCACAACTGTTGATTCGTTATAGAAGTGTCATTCAAAGAAGACATATAATTCTTGTAGCTAATATATATATTTGTTATTACTTATTGGGCAATCAAATGCTCATTCTTACTTTAAATTTAAATGTTTTCAGCTAAGTATGATTAACCAGAAGGTTCAGGCAAGAACAAAGTGAAAGGAAAGCTGTTCGAATGAGTTTTATTATATTCTATGTAATAGTTAAGGTTTATTAAGACAATGATATTTATTATATATGATGTAATAAATGTTTAAAGGTCGCGTACCTGGGATTTAAACTTTGATATATGTAAATTAAGTTTGATATTTACATTATTGTTACTATTATTAGTATTATTCAGCTCATAGAAATGGTATCGTGAAGCACCGAGTTCGGGTTTCAAGTACCTGAATTTAGGGGCGTCACAACAAGGGCAAGGGTAAGGTCCAAGAATAGTTAATATAAATGTTTGAGTATCATGGGATACTATGATTGATGTTTATGTAAACCTTTTCTGTTACTTTATGTAACATAAGTAAGGTATGTTTATGTTAAGGTAATAGACCTTGGGATATTGTATAAGACTTTATTATAATGAATAATGTATGTTTATTATTCCGCAATAGTATATTGAATGCTTATTGAAGATGATGTACTGTGAGCACTTAATTCGAGGTTAGAGAACCCAAATTTAAGGGCGTCACAGATCCTACAATAGAAAAGTCTGGCTACGGCAGTTTAAACAACATGAATTGGTTTTGAAAAAGATCATTGACAACCAAGATCACTGCAAAGGAAAATTTGCTCCAAACTAGGAAGGCCTGTTTGTTGTCAAGGAGGTATTGACAGGAGATGCTCTCAGATTACAGGAAATGGGCGGCGATGAATTTTTGCAACTCATCAATTCAGACACCGTGAAAACGATATTATGTTTGAGGTTACCATTAAGCAAACATCCTGGTTTTGGATCATCAGATCACCAGTCATTTCGGTTCTTTAACCCTTACTACACACAACCTTTCCTTTTTACCCATCAGCCCCATCAGGGAAAAATACCCTTTTCAAGCCAGCAGCCTAGTTTCACTTCATTACACATCTTACACAATTTTTGTTATCTCACCAGGGATTGAACCTTTCGCACCTGCAGTTTGCCCTGAATATGGGATTAAACTTTTTTACACCCGCAGTTTGTCCTGAAAATGGGATCAAACTTTCTCCCCCGTAGTTTGTCTTGAACATGGGATCAAAGTTTTTTTCGCTGTAAATCATCCTGAACGTGGGGCGAACTACGCCGTCCTGATCTCCCCGATACCCAGGAGTACGTAGGCAACCATATAT
The DNA here is from genome assembly GCA_016801055.1 of Panax notoginseng. Classification (NCBI taxonomy): domain Eukaryota; kingdom Viridiplantae; phylum Streptophyta; class Magnoliopsida; order Apiales; family Araliaceae; genus Panax; species Panax notoginseng. Next base: position 67,562,231 of record CM029014.1, on the reverse strand, counting down.
TATATGGCCTAGTCGAAATAAAACAAAAACAACAAAAATATTTCTTCACCCTTCTTCACCAATAAAGCTTCTACACCCATTTACACCTTTCACATTTAGCGTTAAACCTCTTACACTAGGTTCGAACTACGTAGACTTGATCTCCTCTTCAATAAGAGTACGTAGGCAGCCATTTATGGTTTAGTCTCACCCCTTACCAAAACACAAACAGTTGTCAATGGTACTGGGATCAACCTTCAATCCACTACATTTCACCGGCTTCAGACCAAAGGGATGGAACTACCTGACCTCAACCTAAATAGGAGATTCGGTGACCATCTAAGTTGCGGTTGTGCCTCAAAGAGTAACACCAATCCATAACAGATGGAATTAACTAGGCTCCTCCTTAATTGGGGTACTGACGACCATCTATGGTGCGGTATTTCTCAGAGAGAAAAAGCCACACTCCTCTCCACATCTACATACAGAAACCAGTCCCAAGACACCAAAAAGAAGGTAGGGATACACAAATATCAGTGATCCATTCTGACAGATCCTGAGACATTTTAATATCCACCTATCAAGGATGAATTCAGAATACATCAAGATCACAAGCCCTGAAGAAAAATGTAAAATATCAAGCAAGCAACAAGGCATAACTAAAAAGGAAGTGATCAAAAATATATTTCCCTACTATATATAATGATGTTTGATATATACAATATGAACTGTACATGACAAAATGGCTAAGCTAGTCTGTGCAGGAAAATACAAGCCCATCTACAAATTAGTGTATATGCGAGCTATCAAACCCAACATGGCCTCCCTCTAAGAAGAAGAAGGTAACATTGTGGTCTCATGTACAAGGGTATCCACACGAGATAACAGGTCTACAGCCATCTGTATGGTGGCGCGGTGCTCATCAATGTATGTGATCATATATGCAATCATGCCAGTAGTAAGGGACGTCACTGTGGTACTATATGTGACGGCTACATCCCGGGTAGATATGGCGCTATCCCTCTTGACTGTCACGACTTCTCTGGCTGATCTGGGCTCATCCCGCTCAACGCTAGCGTCATCTCTACTAGCTAATGCCTCATCTTTCTCTAACAAATCTGCGTCTCTCCCACCAAGAGCTGTCAACATCAAGGCTCTGGCTTGATCTTTATCGAAGGTCATCAAATGGAGACTCTGCTCAAAGTACTATTGAAATAACCCGGGTCGAATCCCGAGTTTGGAACAAATCTCGAGTAAAATTCCAAGTTCGAATCGAATCAAATCCATCAAAATAAGGCCTCAAACTACCGGCCCAATAGTATCTTCTTGGGTCATCTTATCCCACCACAGGCTCCCAAAAAGTCATGACTTGAAGGTACTATTTGTAGTAACATATTTCCTTATATGCAGACAAAATTTTCCCCTATCTTTCGATGTGGGACTGCGGTGTTACAAACTCCCCCACTTAAATTTCTAACGTCCCCGTCAGAACTAATCACACACATGGCCCAAAGATCTTTGCCTCTCTAGCCATTGTGGGATAATATCGGCTGGCTTCGTGTCCCACCTTCGGACCTCCATCTCTCCATTGTGGGATAATACCACCAGCCTTCGTGTCCCCACCTCTGGCAACCCGATCGGATGACCCGACCCGAGCTTTCGAGAGTCAGCTTTGATACCACATGAAACAACCCGGGTCAAATCTAGAGTCCAGAACAAATCTCGGGTCAAATCCCAAGTCTGAATCGAATCAAATCCATCAAAATAAGGCCTCAAACCACCGGCCTAATAGTATCTTCTTGGGTCATCTTAGCCCACTACAGGCTCCCAAAAAGTCATGACTTAAAGGTACTATTGGTAGTAACTTATTTCCTTATATGCAGACAAATTTTTCCCCTATCTTTCAATGTGGCACTGGGGTGTTACAACTACGTTGAATGCTGGATCATAACAGTGCTAGTACTGGGAGAATCTAAGAGAACTGTTGGCAACCCAGTAAATGGCTCCTCCTCAGTGTGGGAATCCATGTCCTCTATGGGCTCTCTACCATCTAAATCAATACCCGGTACTGTGGATACTGCCGCAGTCGATAAAATCTTTGTCTCAATCCACGCAGAATACTTTGGCGAATAGCCCAGATGGCTAACAGAAAAATCAGCTATCTCACACTGATCCCAACATGCATACACCAGGGATCGGTCCTCTGCTGATAGATGGAGGAAAGCTAAATGCTGACCTAACGTCCCCTCAAAAGGATAGAAGTTCTGGAACTGGTCAAACTGTGACATCACGACCAGTGGGTGGTAGGTAGTCATGCCCCTCAAACCAGCTAGAGGGAGATAATCCATGCCCGGAGCATGAGTAATAAAGCTGTAGGATGAGCTGAGTCCTGTGCACGGAAGGATGCCAAACGGATCTCTGATCTATGCCATGAATATTGACCAAGACATTCTGTACACTCCGATGGCTGAAAGGAGTAAGAAATACCTATATCATGGGTAAAGCAGTACCCGTATCGACGGAAAGTGCCAATCGGTCTCAAGTGTGACATAAACCACACGTACAACATGACCGAACTACCTATGAATATCCCTACAGGGTAGGTCCTGTAAAACTTGGCCGACCTCAACGTCTACGCTATAATCATCAGAATGATGGTATGACCCTACTTGAGAGCTCTCACTGCCATGATAACACCGATGTCTAGCTCATCCATATACCGTAGCATGTACACATATGCCACTATGCACATCATGAATACATCCACTCTGGCCAAACGCCACTGGTCCTCCGGTGTGGTGAAATTCCCAAAATATCGTGCGTAGCTGTCCAATAAGCCAAACCTATCTATCAGGAAATGCTGGGATAATACATGACCAGATGTAATCTCATCCACTACTACTCTACGCCGTAACCCGATAACGATCATGAACTGCCAGTGCATATCTCTGACAGTCATATGAGCGCAAAGTCTGTCTAAGGGCAAAGCCGTCAACCACTCGTACTCCTCCAATGTAGGAGTCAACTCCTGGGTACTAAACTGAAAAACCTGTCTCTCCGGTATCTATTGCTCCAGCATGTCCTCTCCAAATCATGTGGGAACCTGAAACATCAAGAGGATCATAGAATGCTATAATAGCTGATCCACAGTCACCCTATCTGTAGGTGACATACTATCATACCATGACCTCAGACGGGAGGTTATCAACACTAGTAGGGTGTGATCTATACGGCTGACTGTCGAAGAACACATCTGTGTAGGCCATATCATAAGACCATCTAGGGGTCAATGCTGAATATCTCTAGACATACATACATATGCATAACATGATACATGCATTACAGATAATAAATGGCAATATTATGTAGGAAATGGAAAACAATACATGCATTCCTAAGTACATCATCATCTGCATATATCATCTCTGTACAGCTAAAAATATAGGGAAATGGGGCACAGACGCCCTACTACTAACAGAGGCCTATCAAAAGATATAGCGAGAATGGGGCACAGCCACCCAATACAGAAGACTATCAAAAGAGATAACGATAATACACATTAGAAGAAGATAATGGTGTCAATATCTATATCATCAATCATGTCCACTTGATGTAACTCCTCCTAAGTCACTAGATCTCTATCAACAGGGATATCAGGCCTATACAATGGAGGATCTGTGCTGGCAAAGCCAAATGGGTCATCTAAGGGGCCAGCACCCGAGCTAGAAGGATCAAAAGTATCTGCCTCTATCGGATCTCTGCCCAAATGTCGGATAAAGAAATGTGTCCGGTCTAGTCGCTGGGTCAAACTGTCAATCTGTGTCAAATGAGTCGGATCTCGGACACAGGCTAGCCAATTCGTCATCATCACGGATCCTGGAACCATATTCCCCATGAACTGAGTGGCGCGGGTCTGGGCTCCAATGGTACGAGGGGACCACCAATGCTGGAATATCTCCTAAGTGCGGGGACCCTCTGATAGTCCAAAACTGTCAACACCCAATAATGGGATATCAATGATGGGTGACTGCAACACAGGCCAATAACGCCTGGCATGAGGTAAGATCGATAAACGTATCTCTTATGTGGTGTTCCTAATACCACGTTCTCCTAAATAGAGCTCCCATCCTCCATCAATAAAGAAAGGAACCCTACGGGTTTAAATCATGTACTCGACACCAGTCGGGTACCCATCCTTAAATCCAATGGCCAAGGGCTCCCTAAAATAGGGAATCCATGTGATGACATCAACTATCAATAACTTCAGCTGTAGGCGGCAATGAGTAAAACCCTCAACTACATGGACCTCCTCTAGTATGGAATGATGCCATCGCCGTCCTCGTGGATAGGTATCCAATCCTAACACACTCACATGACGCAATCATGGGAGCCTCTCATAGACCCAAAACTGTCAATACAAAGGCAAACATCTACTGTCAGTTAATGTGACGGCCCCGAATCCAGGTCCTAAATCACCTCTGATCCGGTTTGATCATTCTATCACTATTACTATATCCGAAACATTCGACTTAATCTGTAATGTTTTATCATGATATAGCAAGGGTGAGCATAAGGATTGCCCAGCAAGTTTAAGTTCAATAATATAACGATATATCATGATTGAAAGAATCTGAATAATGAGCTGGCTATAATTCAACAATATAATTGTGAACTAGCAGGAACAAATTTATGACTGAACAAGTATTATATATGAACAAATATATCTGAACCAACTGGTAATGAAGGTGATCAGCCTTTCATACCTGAGTTATACATGCAATATGTATAGAGTACAATTATACATGGCAATCAGCAATGATTAACCATAAGCTTATCCGAATGAAACAGCTCTTATTAGAGTTAAGTAAAAAACAAACTTGCCTGAACCGTTGATTATCGCAACACAATTTATATCCCTTATCCGAAGACCTAATATTAGTAATATAAATCTTCAATATTAGAATAATATCATCACAATATAATATTACTATATAATGACTTTTACATGTCATAATATTAATGAAATACATGTCATAATATTATAATATATTTATAATATATCAAAGTATTTTTAATACCTTAAAATCATTTAAATATGATTTTTAAACACTTAAATTCATTGTCCGATAATTTTTATTAATATTAAAACATTACCATTTTCATGACAAAATATCAAAAGTAATATTTTATAACTTAAAATATTTTTATAACACTTCAATCATTTTCATATGATTTATAAAACATTAATTATATTTTTCCATAATTTATTTAATATACTTATTAAATAAACTAATTATCATTAATATTGATTTATTAATGAATTTCATCACAAAATAACTAAAAACTATTTTTCAGACTTTAAAATAATTTTTCGGAATTTATTTAGTATTTTTAATAATTAAAAACCATTTTTATCAATTTTTAAATAATTTTCAAAAAATAGAAAATAAAACTGTCACTAAAGGGCCCTATAGCGACAGACCCGTCGCTATAGGTGTTCTTGGTGTTTTTGAGCAAGAACCCAGAAACCAAGTCAGCTATCGAGGGACTTAGTTTGACCGGTTCTAATTTCTTAGTTAATGAGTTTCTAGGCTTGTACTATGGTTAGATTTGAAGTACTAATGTAATACTAGAATTACCAACTTGTTACATGGCCATACAACATCAGATCATAGAGATCTAAGTCTCCAAATATTCTGACAACGTGTTCTTCATTTTCTGGAATTTCCAGAAAATGAAGAACAGACGAGGGTGCTAGGTTTAGATCATTGTGGTTTGCAATCTGGGCTTGTTAAGTGTATTCTAAAGGTTTAGATCTGTAGACGAGACACCAGGGTACAAATATCCATCATTATTTCATCATAACAACAAAACAATCAACCGATTAAAACTGGTCAAACCACACTAGAAATTTTGGCTCTTGAAGGTTCTGGGTTTCCCAGAAACCTTCTTAAGGCGAATCGGTCAACTCACTTTGACCTTACTTATCTTTGCTCCTGTAATGCTTCTAGGTGTTATAATGACTTTTACATGTAGATAACATACTCGACTACAGCTAAACAACAACAACTTGGCCAAAATGACAAAAAACCTACAAGATCAGAGCCCAAACAAACTTGTCAGAATGTTCCTGGAAATTCTGGGTTTTCCAGAAACAGTTTCCCATGGTCGGTCAACCATTTTTGACCACCAATAACTTGCAAATTAGACATGATCTGACCCTGTTTCCAGTTTTAGATCATAAACAACATGGCATACTACAGATCTATAACATTAAACACACTTAACATCTAACAGATTAAGATCTAGAGGCCATGACATATGACTGTCAGACCACTTTTTCCAATTTTACCAGATTTGATAAATCTTTAGATTCGAGCATCTAGATTATATGGATCTGAGTTTTGACAACTCAGATCACTTATAGACACCCTATTACACATATCTAACCAATCAATTACAACATCAAACATAAAATCAAGAGATTTCGAAATTTAGAGTATATACCTCTTTCTAACTTGATTTTTGATTTCTGATCTTTGATCTTGTTCTCGACTTGCTATTAACTGATCATGGTTCATCTTCCCTCTCCATTTCCTTCTAGATCTCGAATTTCTAGTGAGAGAATAGGTTGGGCAAGAATGAAAAATAAAGTAAAGCTTTCTCTCTCCTTTTAATTTATATAATAGATATGATTCAATGAATTTGCTAGCAACTTGTGGCTGATCTTTGGACACATATTTAGGTCTAGAGTTAGGGTTAGTCATCAACCCAAGATCTTGGCAAGATTTGCAAGCTACCAATTAAAGAATGTGACATAAGGGTAAAATGGTCATTTAGCAATTGATTTTAATGGCAATTATGTCAATTAGCCTAAACCCTTAGGGTTTAGGGTTTGGTTAGAGTTTAAGGTTTGAGCCATTTAGGATTTAGGTTTAAACCCTTAGGTTTTAGAAATTAAATTCTAGAATTTCCAAATTAGACTTTCAAAAATAAAAAAATTAATATTTCTAAATTATAATTAGAAAGTTCTAATTATATTAAAATTTCTTAATCATAACTCTAATCTTTCTAATTATGATTAGTATTTTCTAATTAAAATCGCTAATTTAGCAATTAGGGTCGTAATTGGTCATTTAGGGTTTTAAACCCAGAATTAGGTTTTCTAATAGAAAATTAATTTTCTATTTTAGAAAGTAGATTTCGTAATTAGATTAGGGTTTGCTAATTACTTAAGTTTTACCCTAAATAATCTTATAATTATTTACACTTACGCCATTAAGTTCCCAATTTAGGATTTATACACCGAATTAGGGTTTCGAATTCCCGGAACTGAAATTAGGGTTTTCAAAACCAGTTTCTAGGGTTTTTTATAATTCGTAAGAATTTTCTAACCGAACGTTGACGTTCTTAATATATACCTAGAGTTTGTTATAGATATAATTTATCTGGTCAACCCTTGACCCTTAACCACATACTGTACACATATACACAGAACATATTCACGTATTTTCTTAATTCTGAATAATTCACCTAAATCCTTCACAGAATTTTGAAATCCTCAAAATTCCTTCTTAAAAATCTCAAACGCATACACTTATTTTTCTGTCTAGGTTCTAATTTTGAACCTTAAATCAATTAATTATGATTTTAAAAATTTTCTAAATTCTCGGGTTGTCACATTCACCCATTCTTCTAAAAATTTCGTCCCCGAAATTTACCTTACACCTTACACCTTACACCATACACCATTCACCATTCCTTCTCATCGTTCCATGCTACCCAATACACCACTCACAAGAGTGAAAGTTTTCAAATTGTGCTGAGGAGTCATATAGACCATGAACTACTGAGGTTTATATGTATTACTACCTGCTACCTATTTCAATTAAGAAAAAGGTACTCTACCCCGTACAAAGGTTAACATTATGTTTACAATCACAAAGAAGGTAAACTGCCAATGCGGGTACTTTAGATGATCAATCTATTGTACCTTAGTAATCGGAACGACTATATGCGTTCTTAGATTGGAATATTTTATCCAGTTAGTATATCCCCATTTTCAGGGTTGTTCACCCTAGACTTATCATAGGATTCCGCATAAAAACAATTTGGGTCGGGAAATTTCTTTCAATGAACACTTAGAGTTTTCATAACATTAGTCTAGCTGAATCAAATAGCATAGACTCATATCAATAATTCAATTCAATCGAATTATTTTAGTGTAGCCAAACCCCGTTGGCAAATTAAACTTTTGAAAACATTTTCGAGAATGACGTCATAATGTCGTACTGTATTAACAGTCCGTTTGAGGATGTCGTCATTGCATGACTTTGTCATAACACATCATACAATAGTGGAATAACGATTTTGGATCCATTCAACACTAAGTATTCCTGTATTTACAACTCCATCAACTTTTTATCATCTCTACACCAGGTTACATGGTACATGAGTGATAAATAAAATATATTTTGATATTTCAAATCATTTGCGTCTAGCTGAAATAAGTGGCATAGACTATACATTAAATCGTTTCAAAAATGATTACGAGTTTACATTTTTTTTTATTTTTTTTAAAGGCACATAGTGCGTATTTAGCTTGATGTCAATCATTTCGAAGTCTAGCATAGTTAGGAGTTTCGAAAAACTTATGTCTCTACTAATAATCATTTGCTTAACAATCTATTTGTTCCTATTATCCTCAATATTCCGTTTACACACAACTATACCCAGTTCGTCAAACCACACTTATGAGTTCATTTACTTGCAACAATCATATGAGTTTAAGAACTTGTTCTAGTCAGACCTTTGCCGTCCATTCGCTGAGGGGTTCAAAAACATTTCATATAACTATAAATCAAGAATGTCACATAATTATGAATTTTAAGAACTCGTACTTAACCTGATATTCTCTACCTATGACCTATCTATCTGTTATACACATGAAAAAGGAATCACCCTCTTAACATGCATATAGCAAATAGCGCGACACAAACATTTCAATGATTATCAATGCCAGAAACTAAGTAGTTTTTACACCAAGTACAATTCCCCACCCATACAAGGAATCATACAACTCAGCTGCTGACATGAGTCCTCAATTGAATCCCCACCTAACACTAACACCCTTCTCAATACGAATTTCATTCAACTCGTATTCATAATTCTTTCCTGAATCTGTACCAAATCATAGTACAACTGTTACCCAGCAAACTTGCTGTAACTTTTCAATCATTCGCTTGATCCTTCTCCATACTATAACTTTATCTGATCACGGAGTGATCTCATCGTATACATTACAATTCATTTTTATATCTAGATCGTTTTGTTTTACGATCTCTTATCACAGTACTTTCAGTCTTTTAGACTCTATCTATTTCTCACTACTATTCAACTTTTATTATCAGAGTTAGGGAACTCTATATCTTATAACTCGTCGAGATTCATCTTTGAATCTTACCGACCAACTAACTTTATGTGAGTTAGATCTTATCCTAATCACTGCGGTTATTAGTCTCAGGTATTCCTACCTAAGGTTCATAACCTACAACTCTGATACCAACTGTGACGGCCCCGAATCCAGGTCCTAAATCACCTCGGATTCGGTTCGATCATTCTATCACTATTACTATATTTGCGGAAGATATAAACATAAATTGTTTATACAATACATTTAACATACTATTTCCCAAGGTCGAGTAACCTTAACTTATACACAATCATAACTTATTTAACACATAACATTATTATTATACAACTATTACAAATCTAATCGCACACATTAACTTTACGATGTAACCGTCTTTAGCCTTTCCCTGTATCCGAAGCATTCGCGTTAATCTGCAATATTTTATCATGATATAGCAAGGGTGAGCATAAGGATTGCCCAACAAGTTTAAGTTCAATAATATAACGATATATCATAATTGAAAGAATCTAAATAATGAGCTGGCTATAATTTAACAATATAATTGTGAACTATCAGGAACAAATTTATGACTGAACAAGTATTATATATGAACAAATATATCTGAACCAACTGATAATGAAGGTGATCAGCATTTCATACCTGACTTATACATGCAATATGTACAGAGTACAATTATACATGGCAATCAGCAATGATTAACCATAAGCTTATCCGAATGAAACAACTCTTATAAGAGTTAAGTAAAAAACAAACTTTCCTGAACCGTTGATTACCGCAACACAATTTATATCGCTTATTCGAAGACCTAATATTAGTAATATAGATCTCCAATATTAGAATAATATCATCACAGTATAATATATATATATATATATATATATATATATATATATATATATATATACACACACATACATACATAGAATAACCTAAACACATAACACATAACACATAATCCTATCAGTCTATACACACATAAGACTCGGTATCAAGTCAAACTATTGTAGTCTGAGTTGAACCCGACACAAATCTGACTTCCCGACGGTCTAGTCAGATTTTTATCGAGTCTAACTTCAATTAAACTCTGCCTAACACTTAACAATTATCTCAGATACTTTTAATACCAGTCAAAATATTTTTCGTAAGCTCGTAATAATTTTTAAATAATTAATACTATTTATCGTAAATTTTCAATCATTACTAACGTATGTAAATGAATTAAATACCACATAATTCTTTTATCATTAATATTTATTTATTATCAAATATTAATGAAATACATGTCATAATATTATAATATATCAAAGTATTTTTAATACCTTAAAATCATTTAAATATGATTTTTAAACACTAAAATTCATTGTCCGATAATTGCTATTAATATTAAAACATTAATATTTTCATGAAAAAATATCAAAAGTTATATTTTATAACTTAAAATATTTTTATAACACTTAAATCATTTTCATATGATTTATAAAACATTAATTCTATTTTTCCATAATTTATTTAATATACTTATTAAATAAACTAATTATCATTAATATTGATTTATTAATGAATTTCATCACAAAATATTAAAAGTCACTGAAAATATCTTTAAATATTTTCTAACACCATAATATAATTTTTCATGAATTAAAACCATTTTTAAATAATTTATTTAATATAATAATTAAATAAATTAAATATCATTTATATTCCAAAAAAATTAAATATTTATGAAATATACTCAAAATAATTAAAAACTATTTTTCAGACTTTAAAATAATTTTTCGGAATTTATTTAGTATTTTTAATAATTAAAAACTATTTTTATCAATTTTTAAATAATTTCCGAAAATTAGAAAATAAAACTGTCACTAAAGGGCCCTATAGCGACAGACTCGTCGCTATAGGTGTTCTTGGTGTTCTTGAGCAAGAACCCAGAAACCAAGTCAGTTATCGAGGGGCTTAGTTTGACCGGTTCTAATTTCTTAGTTAATGAGTTTCTGGGCTTATACTATGGTTAGATCTAAAGTACTAATGTAATACTAGAATTACCAACTTGTTACAAGGCCATACAACATCAGATCATAAAAATCTAAGTCTCCAAATATTCTGACAACGTGTTCTTCATTTTCTGGAATTTCCAGAAAATGAAGAACAGATGAGGGTGCTGGGTTTAGATCATTGTGGTTTGCTATCTGGGCTTGTTAAGTGTATTCTAAAGGTTTAGATCTGGAGACGAGACACCAGGGTACAAATATCCATCATTATTTCATCATAACAACAAAACAATCAACCGATTAAAACTGGTCAAACCACACTAGATATTTCGGCTCTTGAAGGTTCTTGGTTTCCCGGAAACCTTCTTAAGGCAAATCGGTCAACTCACTTTGACCTTACTTATCTTTGCTCCTGTAATGCTTCTAGGTGTTATAATGACTTTTACATGTAGATAACATACCCGACTACAGCTAAACAACAACAACTTGGCCAAAATGACAAAAAAACTACAAGATCAGAGCCCAAACAAACTTGTCAGAATGTTCCTGGAAATTCTAGGTTTTCCAGAAATAGTTTCCCATGGTCGGTCAACCATTTTTGACCACCAATAACTTGCAAACTAGACATGATCTGACCCTGTTTCTAGTTTTAGATCATAAACAACATGACATACTACAGATCTATAACATTAAACACACTTAACATCTAACAGATTAAGATCTAGAGGCCCTGACATATGACTGTTAGACCACTTTTTCCAATTTTTTCCAGATTTGATAAATCTTTAGATTCGAGCATCTAGATGATATGGATGTGAGTTGTGACAACCCAGATTACTTATAGACACCCTATTACACATATCTAACCAATCAATTACAACATCAAACATAAAATCAAGAGATTTCGAATTTTAGAGTTTATACCTCTTTCTAACTTGATTTTTGATTTCTGATTTTTGATCTTGTTCTCGACTTGCTATTAACTGATCATGGTTCATCTTCCCTCTCAATTTCCTTCTAAATCTCGAATTTCTAGTGAGAGAATAGGTTGGGCAAGAATGAAAAATAAAGTAAAGCTTTCTCTCTCCTTTTAATTTATATAATAGATATGATTCAATGACTTTGCTAGCAACTTGTGGCTGATCTTTGGACACATATCTAGGTCTAGAGTTAGGGTTAGTCATCAACCCAAGATCTTGGCAAGATTTGCAAGGTACCAATTAAAGAACGTGACATATGGGTAAAATGGTCATTTAGCAATTGATTTTAATGGCAATTATGTCAATTAGCCTAAACCCTTAGGGTTTAGGGTTTGGTTAGAGTTTAGGGTTTGAGCTATTTAGGATTTAGGTTTAAACCCTTAGGTTTTAGAAATTAAATTTTAGAATTTCCAAATTAGCTTTTCAAAAATAAAAAATTTAATATTTGTAAATTAAAATTAGAATTTTCTAATTATAATAAAATTTCTTAATCATAACTCTAATCTTTCTAATTAGGATTAGTATTTCCTAATTAAAATCGCTAATTTAGCAATTAGGGTCGTAATTGGTTATTTAGGGTTTTAAACCCAGAATTAGGTTTTCTAATAGAAAATTAATTTTCTATTTTAGAAATTAGATTTCGTAATTAGATTAGGGTTTGCTAATTACTTAAGCTTTAGCCTAAATAATCTTATAATTATTTACACTTACGCCATTAAGTTCCCAATTTAGGATTTATACACCGAATTAGGGTTTCGAATTCCCGGAACTGAAATTAGGGTTTTCAAAACCAGTTTCTAGGGTTTCTTATAATTCGTAAGAATTTTTTAACCGAACGTTGACGTTTTTAATATATACCTAGGGTTTGTTACAGATATAATTTATCTGGTCAACCATTGACCCTTGACCACATACTGTAGCATATACACAGAACATATTCACGTATTTCCTTAATCCTGAATAATTCACCTAAATCCTTCACAGAATTTTGAAATCCTCAAAATTCCTTCTTAAAAATCTCAAACGCATACACTTATTTTCTGTCTAGGTTCTAATTTTGAACCTTAAATCAATTAATTATGATTTTAAAAATTTTCTAAATTCTCGGGTTGTCACATTCACCCCTTCTTCTAAAAATTTCGTCCCCGAAATTTACCTTACACTTTACACCTTACACCATACACCATTCACCATTCCTTCTCATCGTTCCATGCTACCCAATACACCACTCACAAGAGTAAAAGTTTTCAAATTGTGATGAGGAGTCATATAGACCATGAACTACTGAGGTTTATAGGTATTACTACCTGCTACCTATTTCAATTAAGAAAAAGGTACTCTACCCCGTACAAAGGTTAACATTATGTTTACAATCACAAAGAAGGTAAACTGCCAATGCGGGTACTTTAGATGATCAATCTATTGTACCTTAGTAATCGGAACGACTATATGCGTTCTTAGATTGGAATATTTTATCCAATTAGTATATCCCCATTTTCAGGGTTGTTCACCTCAGACTTATCATAGGATTCCGCACCAAAACAATTTGGGTCGGGAAATTTCTTTCAATGAACACTTAGAGTTTTCATAACATTAGTCTAGCTGAATCAAATAGCATAAACTCATATCAATAATTCAATTTAATCGAATTATTTAAGTGTAGCCAAACCCCGTTGGCAAATTAAACTTTTGAAAACATTTTCGAGAATGACGTCATGATGCCGTACTGTATTAACAGTCCGTTTGAGGATGTCGTCATTGCATGACTTTGTCATAACACATCATACAATAGTGGAATAACGATTTTGGATCCATTCAACACTAAGTATTCCTGTATTTACAACTCCATCAACTTTTTATCATCTCTACACCAGGTTACATGGTACATGAGTGATAAATAAAATATTTTTTGATATTTCAAATCATTTGCGTCTAGCTGAAATAAGTAGCACAGACTATACTTTAAACCGTTTCAAAAATGATTACGAGTTTACATTTTTTTTATTTTTTTTAAAGGCACATAGTGCGTAGTTAGCTTGATGTCAATCATTTCGAAGTCTAGCATAGTTAGGAGTTTCGAAAAACTTATGTCTCTACTAATAATCATTTGCTTAACAATCTATTTGTTCCTATTATCCTCAATATTCCGTTTACACACAACTATACCCAGTTCGTCAAACCACACTTATGAGTTCATTTACTTGCAACAATCATATGAGTTTAAGAACTTGTTCTAGTCAGACCTTTGCCGTCCATTCGCTGAGGGGTTCAAAAACATTTCATATAACTATAAATCAAGAATGTCACATAATTATGAATTTTAAGAACTCGTACTTAACCTGATATTCTCTACCTATGACCTATCTATCTGTTATACACATGAGAAAGGAATCACCCTCTTAACATGCATATAGCAAATAGCGCGACACAAACATTTCAATGATTATCAATGCCAGAAACTAAGTAGTTTTTACACCAAGTACAATTCCCCACCCATACAAGGAATCATACAACTCAGCTGCTGACATGAGTCCTCAATTGAATCCCCACCTAACACTAACACCCTTCTCAATACGAATTTCATTCAACTCGTATTCATAATTCTTTCCTGAATCTGTACCAAATCATAGTACAACTGTTACCCAGCAAACTTGCTGTAACTTTTCAATCATTCGCTTGATCCTTCTCCATACTATAACTTTATCTGATCACGGAGTGATCTCATCATATACATTACAATTCATTTTTATATCTAGATCGTTTTGTTTTACGATCTCCTATCACTGTACTTTCAGTCTTTTAGACTCTATCTATTTCTCACTACTATTCAACTTTTATTATCAGAGTTAGGGAACTCTGTATCTTATAACTCGCCGAGACTCATCTTTGAATCTTATCGACCAACTAACTTTATGTGAGTTAGATCTTATCCTAATCACTGCGGTTATTAGTCTCAGGTATTCCTACCTAAGGTTCATAACCTACAACTCTGATACCAACTGTGACGGCCCCGAATCCAGGTCCTAAATCACCTCGGATCCGGTTCGATCATTCTATCACTATTACTATATTTGCGGAATATATAAACATAAATTGTTTATACAATACATTTAACACACTATTTTCCAAGGTCGAGTAACCTTAACTTATACACAATCATAACTTATTTAACACATAACATTATTATTATACAACTATTACAAATCTAATCCCACACATTAACTTTACGATGTAACCGTCTTTAGCCTTTCCTTGTATCCGAAGCATTCGCCTTAATCTACAATGTTTTATCATGATATAGAAAGGGTGAGCATAAGGATTGCCCAACAAGTTTAAGTTCAATAATATAACGATATATCATAATTGAAAGAATCTGAATAATGAGTTGGCTATAATTCAACAATATAATTGTGAACTAGCAGGAACAAATTTATGACTGAACAAGTATTATATATGAACAAATATATCTGAACCAACTGGTAATGAAGGTGATCAACATTTCATACCTGACTTATACATGCAATATGTACAGAGTACAATTATACATGGCAATCAGCAATGATTAACCATAAGCTTATCCGAATGAAATAACTCTTATTAGAGTTAAGTAAAAAACAAACTTGCCTGAACCGTTGATTACCGCAACACAATTTATATGGCTTATTCGAAGACCTAATATTAGTAATATAGATCTCCAATATTAGAATAATATCATCACGGTATAATATTACTATATATATATATACACACACACACACACACATAGAATAACCTAAACACATAACACGTAACCCTATCAGTCTATAATACACATAAGACTCGGTATCAAGTCAAACTATTGTAGTCTGAGTTGAACCCGACATAAATCTGACATCCCGACAGTCTAGTCAGATTTTTATCGAGTCTAAGTTCAATTAAACTTTGCCTAACACTTAACAATTATCTCAGATACTTTTAATATCAGTCAAAATATTTTTCGTAAGCTCGTAATAATTTTTAAATAATTATTACTATTTATCGTAAATTTTCAATCATTAATAACGTATTTAAATGAATTAAATACCACATAATTCTTTTATCATTAATATTTATTTATTATCAAATATTAATGAAATACATATCATAATATTATAATATATTTATAATATATCAAAGTATTTTTAATACCTTAAAATCATTTAAATATGATTTTTAAACACTTAAATTCATTGTCCGATAATTTCTATTAATATTAAAACATTACTATTTTCATGACAAAATATCAAAATTTATATTTTATAAGTTAAAATATTTTTATAACACTTAAATCATTTTCATATGATTTATAAAACATTAATTATATTTTCCATAATTTATTTAATATACTTATTAAATAAACTAATTATCATTAATATTGATTTATTAATGAATTTCATCACAAAATATTAAAAGTCACTGAAAATATCTTTAAATATTTTCTAACACCATAATATAATTTTTCATGAATTAAAACCATTTTTAAATAATTTATTTAATATAATAATTAAATAAATTAAATATCATTTATATTCCAAAAATATTAAATATTTATGAAATATACTCAAAATAATTAAAAACTATTTTTCAGACTTTAAAATAATTTTTCGGAATTTATTTAGTATTTTTAATAATTAAAAATCATTTTTATCAATTTTTAAATAAATTCCAGAAAATAGAAAATAAAAATGTCACTAAAAGGCCCTATAGCGATAGACCCGTCGCTACAGGTGTTATTGAGCAAGAACCCAGAAACCAAGTCAGTTATCGAGGGGATTAGTTTGACTGGTTCTAATTTCTTAGTTAATGAGTTTCTGGGCTTGTACTATGGTTAGATCTGAAGTACTAATGTAATACTAGAATTACCAACTTGTTACATGGCCATACAACATCAGATCATAGAGATCTAAGTCTCCAAATATTTTGACAACGTGTTCTTCATTTTCTGGAATTTCCAGAAAATGAAGAACAGATGAGGGTGCTAGGTTTAGATCATTGTGGTTTGCAATCTGGGCTTGTTAAGTGTATTCAAAAGGTTTAGATCTGTAGACGAGACACCAGGGTACAAATATCCATCATTATTTCATCATAACAACAAAACAATCAATCGATTAAAACTGGTCAAACCACACTAGAAATTTTGGCTCTTGAAGGTTCTGGGTTTCCCAGAAACCTTCTTAAGGCGAATCGGTCAACTCACTTTGACCTTACTTATCTTTGCTCCTGTAATACTTATCTTTGCTCCTGTAATACTTATCTTTGCTCCTGTAATGCTTCTAGGTGTTATAATGACTTTTACATGTAGATAACATACCCAACTACAGCTAAACAACAACAACTTGGCCAAAATGACAAAAAAAACTACAAGATCAGAGCCCAAACAAACTTGTCAGAATGTTCCTGGAAATTCTGGGTTTTCCAGAAACAGTTTCCCATGGTCGGTCAACTATGTTTGACCACTAATAACTTGCAAACTAGACATGATCTGACCCTGTTTCCAGTTCTAGATCATAAACAACATGGCATACTACAGATCTATAACATTAAACACACTTAACGTCTAACAGATTAAGATCTAGAGGCCCTGACATATGACTGTCAGGCCACTTTTTCTAATTTTTCCAAATTTGATAAATTTTTAGATTCGAGCATCTAGATGATACGAATATGAGTTTTGACAACCCAGATCACTTATAGACACCCTATTACACATATCTAACCAATCAATTACAATATCAAACATAAAATTAAGAGATTTCGAAATTTAGAGTTTGTACCTCTTTCTAACTTGATTTTTGATTTCTGATCTTTGATCTTGTTCTTGACTTGCTATTAACTGATCATGGTTCATCTTCCCTCTCCCTTTCCTTCTAAATCTCGAATTTCTAGTGAGAGAATAGGTTGGGCAAGAATGAAAAATAAAGTAAAGCTTTCTCTCTCCTTTTAATTTATATAATAGATATGATTCAATGACTTTGCTAGCAACTTGTGGCTGATCTTTGGACACATATCTAGGTCTAGAGTTAGGGTTAGTCATCAACCCAAGATCTTGGCAAGATTTGCAAGGTACCAATTAAAGAACGTGACATATGGGTAAAATGGTCATTTAGCAATTGATTTTAATGGCAATTATGTCAATTAGCCTAAACCCTTAGGGTTTAGGGTTTGGTTAGAGTTTAGGGTTTGAGCTATTTAGGATTTAGGTTTAAACCCTTAGGTTTTAGAAATTAAATTTTAGAATTTCCAAATTAGCTTTTCAAAAATAAAAAATTTAATATTTCTAAATTAAAATTAGAATTTTCTAATTATAATAAAATTTCTTAATCATAACTCTAATCTTTCTAATTAGGATTAGTATTTCCTAATTAAAATCGCTAATTTAGCGATTAGGGTCGTAATTGGTCATCTAGGGTTTTAAACCCAGAATTAGGTTTTATAATAGAAAATTAATTTTCTATTTTAGAAATTAGATTTCGTAATTAGATTAGGGTTTGCTAATTACTTAAGCTTTAGCCTAAATAATCTTATAATTATTTACACTTACGCCATTAAGTTCCCAATTTAGGATTTATACACCGAATTAGGGTTTCGAATTCCCGAAACTGAAATTAGGGTTTTCAAAACCAGTTTCTAGGGTTTCTTATAATTCGTAAGAATTTTTTAACCGAACGTTGACGTTTTTAATATATACCTAGGGTTTGTTACAGATATAATTTATCTAGTCAACCATTGACCCTTAACCACATACTGTACACATATACACAGAACATATTCACGTATTTCCTTAATCCTGAATAATTCACCTAAATCCTTCGCATAAATTTTGAAATCCTCAAAATTCCTTCTTAAAAATCTCAGACGCATACACTTATTTTCTGTCTAGGTTCTAATTTTGAACCTTAAATCAATTAATTATGATTTTAAAAATTTTCTAAATTCTCGGGTTGTCACAGTTAACACTCTTAACCTGTACATGGGAAATTATAAGAGGAACACTTACCAACAGAAATGGGTAGAATCCTAACCAAGCCTCGGTCAAGCCCTTCAAATGCATACACATTCCCCTGAGGAAATAGGCAAAGGTGTAGGATCCCCAATCATACTCTCCAATACGGTCCACCTCCTGAGTGGCGCTGATCAAAGAGAATGACACCGTAGAAGAGTTATCTGCTATGAAACAACCCCTGATGATAACTAGGAACAATCGCCAAAGAATGCGATCCCTGACTTTGACATCAGCTGGTATGGGCTCACTTAATAGCCCACTCATAGCATCTACGCTCAAAGGACCTGTACGCACAGTCCTGCCCTTGAGCGCCCCGTTCGGAACTCCTAGCAAGGACCTAACGGCAGTCGGGGTAATGTCTGCCGAACAAGGCACTAGTGCCCCTCCAAACTCCATACCTGTGATAAACTACCAATCCATTGGCGTCATCATCACCTCACAGTCCAGCAAATGGAGTGACTGAGTCTGGTGAAACCAGCGTTCAGACAATGCCCTGAGGTAACCCCAGGGACAACGACGGGGAAGGATGGAAAAGAACGCCCCAAATCCCCAGTCATGCACAATCGCTCTATAGTCAGGATGCAGAGCCTGGTACAAAGAGTGGATGCTGAACCAGTTCCCTCGAGGTTGTGTAAAGTTGGGAACCTACATGAAATACAGATCGACACCAAAATCCTTTACTCCTCATCAATAGGACAGAAGGAAGATTAGGATCTAACTTTATACCTCGTTTGCGTGCAGGTAAACTGAAGGATGTTGACTCAAATCACCTAGAAGCTCTTGGTTCGCCACCTGAATGCCTGGAAAATCCCTATGGGGAACATGTGCAGCAGGAGCTGGGTCCGCAACCGGGACATCCTCCTCCTCGTCCTCGACGTCCGGCACATCAACTCGGACTGGACGTATCACCGCCTCCACCAAACGACGAGGCTGTCTAACAGAACAGGATCGAGGCACTTCAGAAGCCCTCCTCCGTACACCAGAAGTGGTTCTGCGGGAACTATTCGGCTGATTCGGATCCATAATATCTGGACAAAAGTCTCCAAATCACCTTAGAAATGGTGTGGTAATTTTTAACCTGGAGCTTTCTTTTCAAAATGCATTTTATGACTACATGTATGCATGAATTACTTTAACATACATTTACAGTAGAGTTAAAAATGCATGACTACTCAATGCCTTCATTTTGAAATTTTTTGCCATAGTTCCCTCTCTAAATAGGACTATTCACATGCACATAGGTATGACTAGGTGGTCATTCAGTAGCACACCTGCCAACAGTCATATACATACTATATGCATCTAAATGTCAAAGTCATCAATCCATAAGGGTAGCTTAATTACCAGGATTACTTTTCATTTTTACCTTTTGCTCATTTGTCCTCAGATAGGATAAGAAATAACAGAAAAAGGTGTCAATTTGACTATTTCAAAAGTCAAAATTTTCCACATCATTGTGTTTAACATGGTTAAATACTAACATTTACTATGTTGAATATTTTTTATCAAGTCATATGGGCATGCATATTCACTACTATGTGTTTAGATGCATTTCATGTGATAAGTCATTTTCCAATGGATAAAAACTGGAAAAGAAGACATGCATATGTTACCAGGACAGTGTAGAACACTTGTACGGTGACAGAATTTACAGTAAAACATCTGAACTCAGCAGATCTGAAGAAGAGCTCTCAGATTTCCTTCGCAGCGCTACTTAAAAATGACTTGTGAAAGCAACCATCCCATTTATGGGCATTCACGGTTGGCCGCAGGTCCACCAGCGGCTGCTGCAAGTGTACCTGCGACACCCCTATGTGGGTCCCACCCCTCGGGCTAGGTCCGATGCGAATTGCAAAGGAGATCTCACAAGCTGAAAGGACAAATCAAGAATAAAATGCTACGCAATTGAGCAAAATAGCTTGAAATCCTGGTTTTCTTAGACCGAACCGTGGGTCTACACATCACTCATGGGTGTTCGCCCGAACACAGGGTATACTATGCCGATGATCTCAACAGTTGCAAATCACATTCGGTAATACCTCACAAATGTCCAATGCCGTCAGTTTGGGGTCATTATTCCAAACACAGATCCCCGACGGGGGCATCACGCATTCTAAAGTACACATCCCCGGTGGGGGCATCACGCATTCTCAAATAAAGAATCCCCGGCGGGGGCATCACACATTCTCAAGCAGTTTCCCTGGCAGTGGTGTCACACATTTTTTTCGTCCATTGATTTACGAATCCCAGGCGGGGTATCACACATTTTCAACCGTTGATGTACATGTCAATGAAGGTCAAGCAACCTTGGCGTTATTTCAGCTGATGGCAGGTAAATCCATCAAAGCATTAGAAGCCATCCGATGATTTCATCCATTGGTGTATGTATCCATAAAAAAGAAGTCCCTATGTATCCATAAAAAAGAAGTTCCCGACGGGGGTGTCACGCAGTTTTCGTTGATGCACAAGTCAACGAAGGTCAAGCAACCTTGACAGTTAGCCCAACAATGATATTATCCGATGACGAACATGTCAGCAGAGGTCAGGCAACCCTGACAACATAAACTGTTGGCAGTAACTCTGATAGAACATTGATATGTCCTGGCGATACGAACCAGGAAGGATCATCCTCATCGGGGACTTTGGTACATGAGAGACAAGGCTACATCCCTACAAAGTCTTCTTTACTTTTTGAAAATTATACACATCCTCAAAATGAATCAGAGACAAGCATGTATATTAGGACTCATTAAGCCTATAGATATATTGGCATGAACATCGTTTGGTTAATGTATGGTTTTCACTTATTCACACATGGTCATAAAAGGGAAATTTCTAAAATATGAACTATGTGAGTAAAGTATACTTGTGTTGTATATATATACAAGCATGACTACTGAGTATTGAATGATCAAGTTGTAAGGCACAAATGATTTCATGACCGTGTTATGTTTTAATGACATATAAATTGTAAGTAAACTTGTGATAGTGAAGTCAAGTATGGTCATGTGTTATAAGTGAAAATCTAGAATGAATGTATGTTAAAATACATGTGTAATTAGTGTGTTAGAGTTAGACTGAAGTCAGGAGAGCAAAAGCTCAACCTTGGTCTGGCCAAGGGACAGCGTAGCTGCACCGTCCCTAAGCCTAGACCAGGCACAACTACGCCGTCTTGCAGTTTTGCCAGATTCTGTTTTTAGTTCTGAAATTTAAGGCATGCTTATATGATTTCTTTATCTTGTAATATGTAACCAATGTGCCATATATTGTGTAGAGAAGCATGCTATGTGATGACTTGATTCTTTTAATAGTAGACTCGTACTAGTTTACACATACTAATTGAAATGATCAACTTGATAACGTTAGGTCGTTTTAGCGCAAGTAATTAAAGCTAGAATTAATTGTAGCTGAGCAAACACGCAAGTTTCTTTGGACTTCACTCTTTCATTGTGCAAGTTCCTTAATTCTTACTCTTTTACTTGAGCAAGTTTCCCTCAACTTACTCCAATTATTATATTGAGCAAGTTTCTTTGAACTTCACTCTTGATTGTGCAAGTTCCTCGAACCCTACTTTTATTGAGCAAGTATTCGAACACTATTTTATTGTGTTGCAAGTTCCTAACTTACACAAATTTATTTTTGTGAAAGTTTCCTATCCTTCTCATGTTATATTAAGCAGGATATTGTTGAATTGAAAGTTATTCATTTAAGCTTGAATCTTATTTCTAAGCATGCTATTAAGTGGTTTAATTACTTGACAATAATTCCATATCGATATTATTGATATTCACACTTGGTGCACTCGAGTTCGTACAGTCTTGGACTTGTACATCATTTAAAGTTCAATAATTCTTGAACTGTGTTAGATAGAGTCTGAACCTTTGTTCAGTCAGACAAGCATATGATGTTTTTAAAAGCTATCCAAACCAATTGATGGTAAGGATTCTTAGACTGAAAGAACACCCTTTCTATGATAGGGGAGTACCCCAGGTATCTAATATAAGATACAAGAGCAGATTTAAAGTTTATGCATATACATGGTGTACGCGAGGCTGATGCCCTCGAGTACTTATTCCGTAGCTAGTAACCAAAGGGTCAATTAGCTATTGATTCCATTGGAGTGTTATAGTTCAAAGTCTATTTGACTAGCAGTTATTCTAAAAGCAATCATTATCTTTGCATTTTGAAAAGTTATAGTTCAAAGTCTTCTACATTTTGAAAATTATACACATCCTCAAACAGACAAAGCTACATCCCTACAAAGTCTCTTGTACATGAGAGATACATCTTCAGTATAAAGTATGTATCAAGGATTCAAGACTTTGGTGATAACCCCAAT
This sequence comes from Panax notoginseng, assembly GCA_016801055.1. Classification (NCBI taxonomy): domain Eukaryota; kingdom Viridiplantae; phylum Streptophyta; class Magnoliopsida; order Apiales; family Araliaceae; genus Panax; species Panax notoginseng. Next base: position 67,538,491 of record CM029014.1, on the reverse strand, counting down.
TTCAACAATCCTAAAGATTCCTGGTAGCTGTGGATCGTACGACCATGACAGTTCATCAGGCCGCTTATCTATTGATATCCCCAGTAGAAGTAATAGGGAGCCGACAATCTTCCCACCATGTTGGAGAACAATCCAACAAAACATATGCATCATACATTTGCATCATGTTGCTGCACATGGCATCATGTTTATCTTGTTGCATTTCAAGTGTCTAGGATTCTTATTCCTATCCATGCCATTGCATTTCATGAATATGATAAAGAGGGTCATCTGTAGACACTCAAAATTTTTTGCACACCTGTCACTAACATTACAGGAGGGCAGATTTGTCTTTCAGAAATAATCCTAGAATATAATGCATTTCAAATACCAAAAATTCCACTGAAGAGGACAGTTCTGTCTCAGAGATAACCCCGAGACGCTCAGTTCTAGTCCCGAAAATAACACCGGGAATAGCAGTGCTAACCTTGGAGATAACCCCAAGGAGTGCAGTTGCAGTTCCGGAGATAACCCCAGAAATGCTTGTTTCAAATGCATGCAGTCAGCTTCAACCTCGGAACTCACACCGAGGCACTTAGTACAAGACCCAGAGATAACACCGGGAAGACAGGCACACCTCAGAGATAACCCTGAAGACCTTCAGTACTTGAAGCAGTCCAATCTCAGAGATAATCCTGAGCAATAGATATCTACTTTATCAGGCCAAACCAGAGATAACCCCGGTGAGGGGTAAAATCATCATTTAGCCACCTCGACCCTACATTGCGCCATCTCAACATCTCATACAGACATTTCTACATAGCAATGTCCCACAAAAATAAGGAGGTCCAATCCTGAATGACTACTACGCAGGGCAGCACACCGGATAGAATTTGAAGCTTGAAGACCAAGAGCATGGTCCCATCTTCCTGACATCGTACAACCTCTAATCCCATGTCATGACATAGCTCTTGACAACGGCTGTCTGAAATAGGTAAACACCTCAATCGGATGTCCGAATTGTAATTCTGAAAGTTCGAGCGGACATCACAGTGCACGTATGCACGTACTTCGAAAGGACGGGACTCGTGGAGCCCGGGGCACCCCGGGAAGTCGCAGGTACATCTGCGGCTAGTCGTAGGTACACCTACGGCTCCCCCCTCTATAAATAGAGGGCTTGGGGTGGCTATTTTAAGAAAGAGAGGAGGCGAGGAAGCTCTGTCTAATTTGCTTTATACACACCCAAAACTGAGTGCTTTCTCATTTTAAACACTTGTGAGCTCATATATAGCTACTATTTTTACTGGTGGGAGCCGAGTGTTCATCCATTTAACGTTATAGAAGTCTTCTTTAGCAGTCCACTGTAAGTCATCTTACACACTTTAAAGTCTTTCTCTTCATCTTTGCACACACTATTCTTCACGTTGAGAGTCGTGTTGCGTGTGTAAGTCCGAACTTTGGTCCGTGGTTATATATATATATATATATATATATATATATATATATATATATGGACTAATATTATCGAGTTATGCCTCTATTGAGTCTGGACTCACGTCCGGAGCGTTTACTAGCTTTTATATATATACTTATATATAAACTGTTGTCGGACTATGCTCGATGAGCCTGGATGTCATATTCGGAGTGTTTATTTCTTATATATATATATATATATATATATATATATATATATATATATATATATATATATATATATATATATATATATATATATTTACTTTTCGTCCCGCCTGGAGTTTACTTCGTGGCGGTTGATCGTCTTTACAGTTTTCTTTACTTTTTCGATCCCCCATGGAGGTGCTTCGTGGTGGTAGATCATGTTTTTATTGCTTTATTTACATTTCTGATCCCCCATAGAGGTGCTTCATTGTGGTTGATCATGTCTCTATATATATATTTACCGCTTTTATATATTTACATTTCTGTTCCCCCATGGAGGTGCTTCGTGGTGGTAGATCGTGTTTTTATTGTTTTATTTACATTTCTGATCCCTCATAAAGGTGCTTCGTGATGGTTGATCATGTATATATATATATATATATATATATATATATATATATAACTTTTATATATATAGCTGCTTACTGCTTTTCATATAAATTGCGGCATCATGTGAGCCTAAGAATCATGTGATCACAGATTCAATCTACTGAATCTAGATTCAGTTCCCGTGATGGACATTTTCAGCTGTAAGCAGCTTGTAAATTTATTCACGGTTTTTGGATTTTCTCAGATGGTTTTCATGCCCACGAGGAGTTCGGCACTGCTTTGTACATTATTTTTCTCGAAGATGCTTTGCATCTCGAAAATAAAAGCAATCAAGTTGAACATGATAAAAAATGGAAGTATCCAAAGGCCTCAATTCCTATTGAGTATAAGGGTTTGAAAAACCTCTTTTACAAAACATCAATGCCATATCTTGTTTAAAACTGAATTTTTACACAAATTCAGACCTTTTGTATATAGGTGTGAACGAGGCCTCGCACTACTTCCATATAACTGCACATTGAACCACACACACACACATTCATATAATAGTTTCTTGAAAAGTGGTGGTCACCATGGTAATACGAATGTCGGGGGGTGCCTGACACCTTCCCTCCACAAAATCAAGCCCTCGGACCCTAATGAATCTCGGTTTCACAGACCTGTTTATCAGTGTCGCATCACTGGGTCAATGTGCAAACCATTTCTCGATTGTGTTGGAACAACCATATAAAAAACTAACTGGCGACTCTTACAGTCCATTCGTCGACATATACATGTCGGACCTTTTCACAACTTATTTTTTCAAACAAATCTCACCTAACATGAGAATACCAAAGAACAAGAACATAAAAGGGACAAATAAAAATCCTGACGTCGACAGTTGGAACTGTATTGGGCGTCAAGTTATGATCAAAATACGTGTCCTAGGCTGGATTTTAACAACAAACAACAAGGGAGATTACATCTAACAATAAATTAATAATTTTAAGCCCTAATTTTGAGAAATAGCATGGGAGGAAGGATTGAAGGTCTGAGTCACGATAATTTCAAGTTGGAGCTAAGGAGAAGGGTGATTTTGGTTTCATTCTACTTCTTTAATTCAATAATTGTAATTGGGATGATGATTACTTTGATGATTTCAAATTTTAATTCATTTGTGATGAACTAATTTACTTAATAGGCTTATGATGGATCTTTATGGTGGAACGATGATTATGTAGTCCTTAATTTAAGTTTAATAATCTATCATTCAGTTCATCTATTGTGATTTATGCTTTAATTTATGAATTGCTTGATCACCAATTTTGTGTGAAATTGTATGGACTCGAGAGATGAAATATGAATCTAGACTTAGTCACTATTACATGTGTTCTTGAATTCTATGTTTGAATGGAATTTTGATGAATATTAGGGTAGAGATATGCTTAACATCGCATGTAATCGGTTAGAAAACTTGAATTTAAACCTTGTTTGATTGTAATTCACATAGAGATATAGTGAATTAGTCTATTAAGGTGTTTTGCTTAATTCAATTTAATTTGTGGATTTAAGTTAATATGGTATTAGTGCATCGAGAGATGGCTAGTTCTACTTGAGTGTTCTTGATTAATAAACTGGGATAGTAAATTTAACTGAAATAAGGTGTAATAATCGGAGTGATACGTAAAGTGAAGTTGTAAAGTCTAATTCTCCATTATTTGCTTGAAATTACAGTTTTTAAGTTTGTTGATTGCTAAGTATTTTCATGTTTTTAGTTTTTTAATAGTTATAATCATTGAATTGGATAGTTTAATAAAATTTGGATTAATATAAAGCTAGTAATTGTTAGGATTAATTTCATACTAGTCTCTGTGGGAATGATACTTGACTTATCATTATATTACTTGCTGACCACGTGCACTTGTGTGTAAGCGTAATTAGATTTTGACCAACACATGCAGCCCATGGTATTATCATTGATTCACAGGTACATGAATAGGGGAACACCATCCTTGGGAGATACCAAAATAGGAGCTTTGATTAGCTGTTCTTTGATAAGAAGGAAGGCTTTCTGACACTCATTATTCCATTTCATGGAGGAGTTCTTCCTTAACAACTTGAAGATGGGTTCACAGGTTGCTGTGAGTTGGGAGATGAATCAGCTGATGAAGTTGATTCTTCCCAAAAATCCCCATATTTCATTCTCTATTTGGGGTATGGGCATTTTCGTGATAGCCTGGATTTTTGTAGGATCCAGCTCAATGCTTTTGTGGCTTACTAGGAATCCTAGCAACTTGCTTGATTTAACGCTAAATGCGCATTTGGCTGGGTTCAACTTCAAGTTGTACATACACAACCTGTTGAAAAGATTTTTGAGATGATCTAGGTGGTCTTCATCCCTTCAGGATTTGACAATGATGTCATCCACATAGACTTCTATCTCTATGTGCATTAGATCATGGAAAAAAGTCATCATGGCTCGCTGATAGGTAGCTTTGGCATTTTTGAGGCCGAATGACAACCGTATGTACCAAAGGTTCCCAATGAGTGATGAATGCAATTTTCTCACGATCCTCTTCTGTAACCATGATTTGATAGTACCCCGCAAAATAATCAGCAAAGGAGTACATGTCATATTTAGCTGTATTGTCAATGAGTATGTGGATGAATGGCACGGGAAAACTATCTTTGAGACAAGCTTTGTTCAGATCCCTATAGTCCACGCAAACTCGCACTTTGCCTCCCAGTTTAGGCACGGAGACTATGTTGGATAGCCACTCAGGGTATGTTGACACCTCTTTGATGCGAAGGCGATGGATGACGATGTCAGTAGACAAACCGACCATGTCTTCATGAGACCATGCAAACACATCCTGGAATTGGGTCAATAGAGTAACCATGTCATTCCTTTGGTTTGGAGTAAGTTACGTACCAATCTAGATTTGTTTGGGGTTTTCTGAGGTTCCAAGGTTAAAAGAGGTGGTTTTATCAAGATTTAGCTTGGGTTTATCTTCGACCCATTCTTTGATCTCTTGAGGAATCTCATAGTTCTCTTATTTAATCTCCATCAAGTCTGAGTCCAACTTTACATCAAAGTTATAGTCCTTGTGAGGAATAGGCACCTCATCAGCAAGTTTAGGCACATCTAACTTTTGAGTCTTGAAACAAAATGCTTTCACTTAATATATGAAAATATTCAATCATACAAAGTGTTAGCATAAAATGACAAAAAAATGCTATTACTGTACAACAAAAGTAATCCGTTATTGTTATCTATAGGGCTGAGGGAGTTTCTTCCCTTTTTACCCTTGTCAGCAAATGTAAAGAGTGCTGCTCTAGTTGCCAAAGGTCAAGTCCTGGTGGACAGCTATGATGAAGGGGTTGTTGTCATCCTCCTTCTCTTTAATGATGATCATGATGTCTGGATAATCATTATCTGGAATATCTCTGTTCATACTCTCCATATGGATTAGGTTTGCCAAATGTCTATTTATCTCTTATTTGTGCCTTTGATTCCTTTCCTCCGTCTCCAGGTCTGGAATCAGGACTTCTTTTCATTTAACCGGTATCGGCTTAGGAAACAACATGGCTACCATAGGGGCAGGAACCTTTAATCAAGGTCGTACAGGGTTATCACCTATAGGTTTAGGCAGACGCCTTGTGGATGAAAGAACCTATTTATGCTTGTGAGGATTCCTGTGACTGGACCCGGAAGAATAGCCTAGTTCGGATGTTCCTGTCTGGCTGAGAACTTGAATTGGGCATTTGATTCCCTGATGATCCTTTCCCTAACCCCTATCCAGGTTGAAAACCCAAGGACATCATCTCTTGATTTACCGACATTACCTCGGCAAAAACTCTGGGTTTCAGAGGTGGCACCCCAATGGGTTGATAGTGAGTGTTGCTCACCTTAAGGGCTTGGAAGCTAACAGGCTCAACTTCTGCATTAAAACTGATAAGGGGTATATCACTTTGAACAGGACATTCTGGCTCAGCATTGATAGTGACTAGACTAAAGTTGATGATATATTTGAGTTGCTAATGAAGAGTGGATGGGACGGCTCCTGCCATATGAATCTGCAGTCTCCCTAACAGTAAATTGTATCCTATAGTGATCTTAAGCACTTTGAAGGATATGTAGAATGTATGTGAACTGATTTTTGCGGGTAACTCAATCTCTCCGACAGCATTTTACTGAGATTTGTCAAAAGCTTTGATGATTGTATGGCTACTTCTAATCCTGTTGAGATTGATGTTCATTTTTTCTAATATGGCGTAGGGGCAGATGTTTAGGGATGATCCTCCATCTATTATCACTCCTCTGACCACATATCCGGAAGACATAACTGCTATGTGCAACGGTTTGCAATGACCCATACCTTCGGGGGGGGGGGTATGTCATCATCGGTGAAGGATATCACATTACTGTTGAAGATGTGATCAAGCAGATGATGAAATTTTTCAACATCCACTCTCTTTGCGAAGTGGGCTTCTTCTAATATTTTCAGTAAGACCTTCTGAAGAAAAAATCAAGTCCATAATAGAGATTTTTTGTGGAGCTTCTTTCAAGCTTTGAACCACCTTGACTTCATGGTGTCCCATCTTGCAAAGGAATTCTTCAATCTTCTCCTTGGGAACTTTCCCCTTAGATCTGATGATATGCTTCATCACTCGTTAAGGAAGATACAATAGATTTTTTTAGACACTACAGCAGTTGTATTGGATGTAGATCCTTTAGCCTCTCCATAGTTCCATGGCACTTTCTAGAGGCTGATGGCAAGATACTGTGGCCTGAACGACAATATGATTGGCTTTGGTGCATTAAATTTCAAAGGGTTTTCAACGCCTTTGAGCTGAATTGGTTGAATTGTAAGTGGTGTGGCAGCCAAATCTCCTCCAGAGGATATAACTGCTACAAATTCCTTCCATCCTAGAGGAAATGTGTCCCCACTCTCAAATGATACAACGTTGTTATCTACCATTTGCAAGTCACCACTGTCAATCATGTTTTGAATAAGACGGCGGAGTGCCCAACATTCCTTAATGCTGTGATCGCGAGAGTGGGAGTGGTATTGACATACTCCATTAGCATCAAACCGCTTTGAGCGTGGGTTGACTGGACGTAGTAGTGATGTGATCTTTCCTTCATTAATCAACATCTACAATATCTCTTCCAATGGTTGGCCTAAATAGGTGAATTCCCTTTTGTTGGCGAAGTCCCGACGGGCTTTAGCTTTTGCTTTTCTAGCAATCTTTTCCACCAATGTTTCACTTAGTAGACTAAGTGGTGGACTGTTTGTAATAAGAGAAAAGAGGCTAGTATGCTCCTGACTGAACAACTGACGTGTGACTTGGTGTTGATGAACAACCAATTCTGCCAATTGATTGACTTGTTCGCCAAGAGATTTTAACTCCCGTTCCATCATGACCTGGAATTATGAATAATCTCATCTGTCTGAATTATCCTTGTTGATTTTGGATGAACCACCCACGTGTTTGAAGTATTTGGAGCTTTTTGTACCGCCCCAATTAATCATGTTAACCTCATATTCCTTGTGTTGAGGGAGAGGGTTGTCTTGAACGTGTGGTTGGTCGGGCTTGGTCACCACGATCTCACCATTGTTAATTAAATCCTGGATCTTACGCTTAATGGCCCAACAATCCTGAGTATCGTGGCCTAGAGCTCCAGCATGGTAAGCACACTTTTTGCTTGCATTGATGCCCTTTCCACTCGGGTTGGTTGGTGGAAGGAGATGAGTGATTTTCTTCTGAGCTGTCAGAAGTTTAAGAATGTTTTTGAGTGAGTCCACTAAGGATGTGAACACTCTTGTACGTCTGACTTCTCTACTTTTTGGCAAGGGAGGGTTTGAAGACTGTACCTGAAAAGGGGAGTACTTTCTCCTCTTAATAGGCAAGTTTTGATTGCCTTTTTGTCCTTGCAGTATCAATGAAACATCATGTTCTTTCTTCTTTTGGACCCTCTGGGGGTTGTTCCCATAACTCCCAGATTGAATGTGCTTAGCTACGGCTTTTAAAGCGGCAAGGTCTTGAATCTTCCCTGATTTCAATCCCATTTCAACCATTTCTCTGTGCTTGAGAATTTTTGAGAAAGGCTTTCCTATTCAAGCTAGGATCCTCTCATAAAATGGAGCTTCTTGAATGTCTATGAAGGTCATCACCATATCAGACTCGGTCATAGACGAGATAACTTGAGCAGCTAAACGCCTCTATCTTTGGGCATACTCCTTGAATGACTCGTTGATTTATTTCTTGACCTTGGTAATTTGATACCAGTCTAGAGCCATCTGAGTTTGAAAGCTGTATTGACTGAGGAAAGCATGGCCTAACTCCTCCCAGCTGTGAATTTTGGAGTTATCCAATCTGATGTACCATGCTCTAGCTTCTCCAGTCAGACTTTTCTAAAATAACTGCATTCTAAGCTTTTCATCCTCGGCATAAGATCCGAGCTCTCCAATGAACACCTTTAAATGGGTATAAGAATCTCCCAATCCATCATATTTCTCAAAATCGGGAGTCTTAAATTTTTCCAGATAATGAATCCCGGGGAGTATAAAAATGTCTGAATATGAAACACTCTCGTGTGTTCTAATCCCTTTGATGGGCCAAATGGTCTCTTCCATTTGTAGAACCTTCTTCTGAATATCATCGGTGTCTTTATCTTCTTTAAGATGTGTGATTTTAGGGGTTTCGTTAGTTTTATCAAACTAAGACTCAGGTGTTGGAACTTCTTTGTCCGGACCCTAGGTTCCTCTATGTGCAGAGGATTTTGTATGGATGGGTATTTATGGATCCTGAGTTGACTTGTGTAACTCTTTGAGCATAACAACCAACTCTGTGATTTGATTGCTTAATCCTTCGAACTCCTCGCAAGAGACAGGAGTAGGATTGGGCTGGCCAGATGTAGCCATATTTGGTTGTAGGCTTAGTGCCTTTTTGGACTTTGAACGGGTAACTAGACCAATCATTTCCCTACAAAAAGACTTATGTAGTTTAGTCTTAGGGCAATGTGGAAATGTTACATGCTAAGTAATGTGTCCGTTTATTAGGAATATTATCCTGGAAAATGGATGTTAGTTGTTTTAATGACAGGATAGCATGATAGGTTTTGATATAAAAAGGGAATGCATGTTCACATATTCCTTTATATTTTCCATTACGTTGAGATTGTTATGGAAATGAAATTACAAGTAATTGAAATGGGAATGTATGAAGAGACTTCCCTCCGCGTTAGGTTTATCAGAGGCTGACCTATCTTAGGCTACTCTCGTGGCTTTTTGGCATGAAGGTTCCCAGATCATCACAATTTACTTGATGGGAAGTTAATTCGATCTTTCAACTAGAGTGAATCTGGGTGGTGCCTTTCTTGAGCCTCGTGGAATTAGTCTCCTGACGAGTCCAATAATCAAACATCGACGGAATAGCCTCTTGATGGAGGGGCCACACAACGTACATTCACATACATCGTGTCTCACCGTATGGAAATGATGACATGTACGAAGCACTAAGTGCAGTAAGTAAAGCACTCGCCACATTCATTCAAATGTAAATGCAACATCCACACATAAGCAGATAAAAGTTTTGAAAAGCTTTAATAGCGGCTTAAGCCCTCTTAGGTGAGATTTGTTTGAAAAAACAAGTTTAAAAAGGTTCGACGTGTATATGTTGATGATTTGACTGTAAGAGTTGCCAGTTGGTAATTTTAAATGGTTGCACCAACTCAACCTATAAAAGGTTTGCACAAAGACCTAGTGATGTGACATTGTTTAACTACTCTGCAAAATAAAAATTCGTTAGGGTTCAGGTGCTTGATAAAGCAGAGGGAAGGTGTCAGGCACCCTACGACTTCCGTGATAAAACAGTTACTGCCACTATTCAATTTAAACTTTTATCTGAATGTATGTGTTTGTAGGTATATGTGCAATTATCTGGAAATAGTGTTATGCCTCGTTTGCACCTATATACAAAGGGTTTGACTTTTGTATAAAAAGTTCAATTTTCATGAGATACGGTAATGATGTTTTGTAAAACAGGTTTTCAAACCCTTATGCTCAATAATAATTGAGGCCTTTGATACTTCCATTTTCTTATGTGTTCGGCTGGATTACTTTTATTATTTTCGAGATGCGAAGCATTTTTGAGAAAATAAGATACATCGTAGCGCCGAACTCCTTGTGGGCATGAGAGCCATCTAAGAAAATTCAGACACCGTGAAAAATTTACAAGCTGGCTGTAGCTGAAAATGTTCATCACGGGAACCGAATATAAATTCAAGAACTGAATCTGTGATCACATGATTCTTAGGCTCATAGGACAGAGCAATATGTACAAAAGCTAAAACAAGAACTAGATTTGAACAAATCTATACTATTTCAGCTTCATCGGTTGCAGTTTAGTCACCATGAACCAATTAAAGTGAAAAATAGCCAGATTTTGGCAAATCTAACTCGTAGGCTGATAAAGTAGTTATATATATATATATATATAAGTTGTAAAAGGCCACGCAATGAACTTCAGGCTAAAAAGAAATGTATATATATATATATATATATATATATATATATATATATATATATAAGAGTTGTAAACGCACCCGGATATCACACCCAGGCTCAATCGAACAGAGTTCGATAACAGTATATATATATAAGCGGTAAACGCACCGGATGTATATCCAGGCTTTAATCAAACATAGCTTGATGACAAAAGATATATATATATATATATATATATATATATATATAAGTATTTATATGTATATAAGCAGTAAATGCTCCGAATGTATATTCAAGCTCAATCAAACAGAGTTTGATGAAAAGAGATACATATATATATATATATATATATATATATATATATATATGGGCTCAATCTATAACATTTCAGAATTTTAAAGTGTAATATTAAATATTTATTGATTTATATAAGTATTTAATGGATATGTTTATGGTTGAATAAATAATTGTTCAATTTGAGTTAATGTGGTTTAGTTAATTATTTGCTAAATAAATAATTAAATATTAAATATCAAATATTTATTTGCAATATTAAATATTTAATGAATTATATAAGTATTTAATGGCAATTTAAGTTGATGTGGTTTAGTTAATTATTTGTTGAATAAATAATTAAGGAGCTAAGAAATTAATTATTATGAGATTATATAATAAATTAATTTAATAAGTAAGCTAGAAAGCTTACAGTGATTTAAATAAATTATAATATTTTAAATGGGAAATTATAATTTAAAATATTAGTTGGTTAAATAAAATTATAATTATAAAATAAATTATAGTTATGTGATATTAAATTATGTGCTAAAGTAATTTAATAGATTAATATTTTAATTGATTTATTAATTAAATAAAAGTGTGGCTAATAACTTTGCTATAAAGGAGTTATTAAGATAAGCTAAATGACTTTAATTTAGTTTTTGCCAAACATGTCTTATTGCATAATAAGTTTTTAATCTAATAATATTTTAGCAAACAAGGTATAATGATTAATCCATTTATTTTAATTAGATTTACCAAATAAGGTGTAAGGGTTAATGAGTTATATTATTTTGATTAGCCAAACAAGCCTTATGGCTTTTGATTTTCAAATAAAAACATAACTGATATAATTATATCAGTACTTATATTATATCATTAATATATATTATTACTATATACGTTATAATATTCTACGTATGTTAGAGTTAGGGAGAAGAAAGACTCAGTGGAAATTTACAGAGAGAAAAGAAGAGAGGAAGAAAACTAGAGAGAATTTGAGAGAAATTCTAACAGGTTTTGATAAAGGAATTGGAGAAAAGACATTGATAATCAAAAGTAGCCATCATCTTCTTAATCAAAGGTAGGAGCTTAACCTTTTCTTTAAAAGTTTAGTTTTTCTTCTTCCTAAAAAGTTCTCTGTGAAATTTTTTATAAAAGATAAATTGTTGTTGTGAATATAGTTTAGTATGATTATTTATTATAAGGTTATTTCATGAGTTATATATGATTATAGATATAGTAATTCATGTATGTATGTGTTTTGTAGAAGCAAATATATTACAGAGTGTTTATATGAAAAATATATGTGTATGGCTTAATTTAAAATAGAAATTAAGGTTTAATTAGTTGTTAAATTGATAAATTGATATTTGGAATTGCTAGAGTATGTAAAATCATAATCGTGATGTTTTGAATTTAGTGTTTTGGTTGAAAAACAAAATCACAGTGTTGATTTTATTTGAAAATATCAAAAATGGAGTTTTTGTCAAAAACATTGAAATTTGTTGTTGTATATTTGATGTCTATGTTATTTTATGAGTAGAAACATGTTAGAAGTCTTCAAAATATGTTTATATGAAGTTTATATGTATATTACATGATAATCAGTCTATTAGATTCGAGCTTTTTGGCCAATTTGGCTTTTGTTCATGCTGTTGCCGAGTTTGGTCGCCGGATTCTAGTCTCTGGCACCGCAGCGCGGCCCAGCAGCACAAATCTCGCGCCGCAGCGCCGGCGCCACGCCGCAGCGCCGGCGCCACGCCGCAGCGCCGGCGCCACGCCGCAGCGCCAACCAATGGCCTGTGACCTGAGCCGCAGCGCCAACTCAGCGCCACAGCGCGAACCACAGTGTAAACTGTGGCGCCGCAGCGCGAATTAGCAGAATATTCTGACAGCTTTGTTTTAGTGTACAAAACTTGAAAATAAATGTTATGTGTTGATAATAATAATGTTAAATGATAATTTCAGTAGTATTAAACTATGAATGATCATGTTATTAAGTGTTACCTACAACATAGTGGATTATGTGAATGGGTAATTTAACCCATATGATGAATACATTTGTTTATATAAATATACAATGTTGGTAATGACTAACTATGTCGGTATGGCATACGTATAGGGTATTAATTCAACTGGTAAGGGTTTAGCTTGTGCTAAAGGCAAGTTCTCTAATTCAAAACTTCATTGTGCAAGTTTTTCTAACTCTATCTTATAATTGAGCTAATTATTATTTTCAATTCGATTATCTTGTAATGATGTAAGTCGCCTAGACTTTGGTTTGAGGACAAACAAGTTATTCTTGTATTTCGATTATGAATTTTCATGTATAACTAAATTGCTATGCATGTTTATTATTCAATTCTAATTAACCTTGGCTTAGTGTTGTTCAAGCAAGGTATGCTATAGTTATTCAAATTGTATGATGTTAGATTATTCCTAATGCATGACTTGCTATGATTGGTTCAATCACGATTATTCTATAGTATAGTGTTATTGGTTTTATTCAACTACTCCGTAGTTGATGTTCGTTAAACTCCAAATTTCCTTGAAAGCTTATCCAAACCAAACTTACTTTGGTGCGGACTTGTATTCTAAATACTGAGATGAACAACTCTTTTAATAGAGGTTTACGCTTAGCGTTGAAATGATTGTGCACAATACAGTGTACGAAGGGTTGATCCCCCTAAGTACGTGGAGTCCTTATAGTCTTATGACTGTTAAAGTTTAAGTTGAAAGATTACTTATAACTGTGGACATGATTCGTGGTCATTAGACCCTCAGTAAATGTTAAAGTTTTTAGAAAGTTAATAGAATATATTGTTCAGTTTTATTGATCCTGATATTGGCAATTGATGTAAAAGTTTAATGATTTACTTATTGTTATTTCAAATGGGCCTTGTTTGCTCATTCCTGCCTGTAAAATTTCATACAGCTAAAGTTGAAACTGGTGGCGTACCGAGCACTAGTAAGGGATAAGGAAAGATGAATAAATGCTGAAGACTTGTAATAGTTTGATAGTTTATTTTCAAAATTTGGTTCAATGATTGTAATGAAGTTATTTATTTATCCGCACTTGAATGATTGTTGTTAAAGGTTAGATAACCTGGGAGATGTTTATTTAAACTTAATCCTGTATGGGCAGGTTTTCATTTACTATTCAAGTATATTATGAATGGGTAGTTAGAAATTAATGTTTTGATTACGTGAGCACCAAATCTTGAGGAAATGAAGTATCAGGATTTGGGGGTGTCACACAATCGAAGCATAGTTCGATAATAATAATATATTTATATAAGCAATAAAAGCCACGGATCAACGATCCGGGCATACTCACACAACACGACTCTCAACGCGAGTAGATATGTATGTATAGAAGTGAGAAAAAGCTTAAAAATCTAAAATGCCTTACAGTGGGCTGCCAAGAAGTCTTCAGATAGCTTTTGATGCCTAAAAACTCGGTTTCCACTGGTAAAATTTTAGTATATTGTAAAACACGAGCTCACAAGTTTTTAGAAAAAAAAGTACTCAATTTGGAGCACTATATAAGTGTGTACAAAGTGAAATGGACAAGGTTTACTCTCCTTTTTTTCCTTTCAAAATGGCCACCCAAGCCCTCTATTTATAGAGGGATAGCCGCGGGTCTACCTCCGGCTTCCTAGGGTGCCATAGGCTCTGTGGGTCTTGTCGTCTCGAAGAACGTGCACTCGTGCAACGCGTTGTCCGCTTGAACCTTCATAACTTCCCATTCGGGCATCCGATTGAGGCGTGATATACCTTTTCCAGAAGGTTGCTATCGAGAGTTACACAATGACATGGGATAAGAGGTTGTACGAAGCTGGGAAGATGGGTCCATGACCAGATCTTCAGGTCTTCAAATTATATTTGGTGTACCGTCTTGCGTAATAACCATTCAGTATTTGAGCTATGGTTCTTGTGAGACACTTCTGTGTTAAATTTGGATTGAAATGATGTTAAGACATAATGAATGTAGTATCGAGGTGGCAAAATGATGATTTTGCCCCTCACCGGGGTTATCTATGGCTCTGGGCTAATGTAGCAGTTGTTGCTCAGGGTTATCTCTGAGATTGGGCTGCTATGAGTGCTGAATGTCCTTATGGCTATTTTTGAGGTGTGTTTAACCTCCCGAGGTTATCTCTGGGGTTGGAACTGAGTGCCTCGGGGTTGCCTCCGACGTTGAAACTGACTTCTCTGGGGTTATCTCTGGAACTGGAGCTGTATTCCTCAGGGTTATCTCCGAGGTTTGAACTGAATCTCTCGAGGTTGTCTCTAGGATTGAAAATTGAGTATCTCGGGGTTGTCTCCGAGATTGAAAGCTGAGTATACTGGGGTTGTCTCCGGGATTGAGCTGATTTGACTTCCAAGGTTATCTCTTGGAAGACGATTTTTCCCTTCTGCAAAGTTAGTAACAGGAATGCAAAATTTTAAGTGTCTACACACGAAGTTCAGATAATGATAAGCAGTTAAGTTGTAGTTGATAATCTATGAGCCAGGCAAGTCTTTCCGTTCCTATTTCTCTATAATGTTGATAACTGTTGATCGATTTATGCTATGATATGGAATGTTAAATTATATGTGAAATGCATATGAGATATGAATGAAATGAATTATGGTATGCCATGAACATGGAAATGTTTATGAGATATGTATGCGATTGAAAGTAAATCTATGACTGTGTTTTAGAAGATAATTTTTATATTTGCTATGTGAGAAGCAGCATGCGTATTGAGTTTGAATGATTATGATTTTATAAAATGCACATGATATTATGTGTTATGTGATGCATAAAAACTATTGGAATTGCTAGGCTGTCGAGCTCACCCTTGCAAATAACCACTTTTGCAAGTTAAGGACTCATCGTAAAGTTACGTGCTACTTAATTGATAGAGTTCAATAGTATCATAAGAGGATTGATTTATTTACCTGAAGTTATACTTTTGAACCATGTTTTAGATTTTAGATGATGTACTTGATAGTTGTTTAACTCTTGTAGAGTTGTAAAGCCGTACTATTGGATATATAAAGAATATTAAATTGAGATGTAAATTCTATAATGTAACTTTGATGAATCGAAGCATGGAATAAATTTGATTCAAAGATATGTAAATGATGAAGGTTGTGATTCAGGGAAATGAATAAAGAATTCAAAATAGTTTTAATTATTTCCGCATCTTATTAAGTATAACATCGAATATGATGTAAAGACATAAAGGGTAAATGATCACGATTGAGAATTGAGTTATTAAGGTTTTGGGATCGATTCATAGATCTTGGAAATGAAAAAGGAATTAATATATTAATTAGTATCAAAGCTAAGTTGTATTCATTAAATTATGAATGGAAGTTGATAATAGTTAGACGAAGATAGTATCGTGACACACCAGATCCGTGGTAACGGATACCCGGATTTGGGGGCGTTACAATGCTAATGAGATCTAAATTCTTATATAGATTAAAAACCTAAAATGTTCCCAATCAATGGATTACTAAAAAGGGGATTAGTGAATCCAGATAGATTGGTACATACGTTACTTGCTCATTGGATGAGGATGGTTGATCTCATGATCATTTGTGTGGAGTCACTCAAGCAAGTGTGTAAGTGCTTATTGGAGAATAAGTTCACTGAACGTGACTCACTCAGGAATACCTACTGGAGTTTTACTTATCTGTCAATAGGAATTCCTGAAGTGATAGTAGTACAAGTGATTCTTAGACTTGAGATCATCATACTATCTTGTATATAATAATTTATACTTTGACTTATTCCGTAACGCCCTTAGGGTATATCAAAGGATATGCTTAGGTGTAATAAGTTATATATGGAGATAGTAAATGATCAATACAGAATTTATCGCTTCTAGTAAATGAAAAGATATGTCCTATGTGATTCGATAAATGACAACCCAAGAATCCTTGTCCAAGGTGGAATAAAATTAGAAAGGAGTTTCTGATTTGCATTCATTCGGAGTTGTGCATTTGGGAATCAATGTAACGACCGAGAATTCGGATCTAATGTAAAATAATTTTATTTAATTAAATAATGAATAAAATTATATTATTTGTTATTATTATGTGTTAGTAAGATGAATGTCGTTCTATAACCTAAAAACCTCAGAAAGTCATAGTATTTTAACTACGTGAAGGAATTTAAGTGTTTGAATTTCCAAGACGAAAATAAAAGCTTTCCGATAAATTTTTCTAAAAACAATATTCATCAATTTTCGCTCGGGAATTATTTTTGAACTTCCGAGAAATACGTAACGATATAATATCGAGGTGAGATGAATTATGTAATAATAATTCAAGTATGGAAAACATATTTTTTTCATATGCGGACTTAATTCGAGAAAGTTAGGAAAAGTAAAGTGTTAACGAGTAAAGTGATGATCGTGTAATACGTAAGTATTATCCGAAGTAATGAATACGAGTATAATATGAAGTATTATACGAGTATGTATGAATGATGGTATGTCGTATATGTTTAATAAGTATACAAGTGAGAATACGGGAATAATACGTATAGTATACGTTCTAAGGCTTTAAGCCAAATGAAATGGACTTGTTGGATTATGTAGGTATTGAATAAACATCATAAAATTACAAATAGGAATCAAAGAGAAATTAAGTGTAGAGAATTGAAATGGAAATCTGTTCTCCTGCTCCAAGATGGAATCTTTGATGCTTTCCAATTGCTTCAAGTCTTCAATTTAATCAAATCTAGAAATAACTACTCTACCCTACTATATTCTAATATGGAAATTAAAGAGAAGAAAGCAATATTAGCTACGTGATCCCCCAAGGGGTCGAATCCCTTTTTCATCTTATATATGTCTCCTATTTATATAAGCCCTAATTGAACCCTCCTCCAAATTACGCTTCAATTGCACTGTTTAGTGAAAAAAGTCAGCTCTGATCAACATCAGAAGTGGCGCGGGCGCGTTAGAAATAGCCTGGAGTTAGGCGCGCTCATGCTCAAGTTTCAGATCGCACTTTTTTGGTCCATGGAATGCCGCGGCCGCGCCTAAAATACACTAGAAATTCGCGCGCCCGCTCTACTGGTTTTCTACTGCAGTGTCCTCTGGTAAAACGGCCATAACTTTTGATTTGAGAGGATTTACGAGGCCTGCCACCTATCAAATCGAAGCTCTCGACGAGCTCTACAACTTTCATTCTTATAATTGAGAAATAAGGGACAGATGAAGGATTAAATTGGGTTGGAAGTGACAGCTCTATAAATGTCCACCCAAAACAGTGACGTTCAACGTCCGTTGGTACAAAGGTCATAACTCTTGCATCCGAACTTCGATGGAATGATTCAAGATGTTCCGGAGAGCTAAGAAGAAGCTCTACAACATAATCTAAGTTCCAAGCCAAGAACATGAAATGAACATGAAAGCCCAAACGATGTCCGAATTGCTTTTCCTTGCGTTTTCATACCAATAGTCTCTCACACCGTTCCCAAGCATAATATCTACAAAATGAACACGAAATGCATGAAAAGTAACTAAGAAACATGAGTATAAATAACTAATTCAAGTAACAGATACCGGATAAGTAGGTATAAAACCTACTTATCAGTAGAATGTGCGAGTCCAATAAGAATTAAAATGAAAGCCCAAATATTTGTTAAAAAAAGCCCAAGTGGTTATTAATGTAAAGTCCAAATTAAATTAATGCAAGCCCAAAACCTTTAGTTAAGTTAATTAAACATAAGCCCAAATTATTGATCCAATGGGTTAGGGTGACCCATGGGGCAACCCATGGTCATATGGTTAATCTTGGTGACCAATAAAATAATGTGGTGACCAAATAAATAATGTAATGGCCAAGTAAAGTAGGTGGCTAGCAAGTTAACTTAATTAAGAAGTAATGAATAGTAAGGAGGTGCTTAAGGAGGTGGGATGACCTAATGACCAAATTACCCTAACTTAGGAAATCCTATAAATAACAAGCTTAGGATTTCATTTGTTGGTTGCTCATTTCATCCAAAAACTTTCAGCTTGCAAAGTGCTTATTGGTTAGTGATAATAAGTTAGGAAAAGTTAGACTTTGAAGCAATAAGTAATAACAAGAAGGATTCAAGTGATCATCAAAGGTAATGAACCTATGTTATTAATCTTCCAACTCTTCTATGGTAGGTTGATAAGAGAATGAATAATCAATGAACTTAAGCCTTATAAGTCATAAATAAGTAATTCGAACTTAAATAAGTTATGAACTTATGAAGAACATATATGAACTTGTCATATGTTTACCTTAAGAAGTTTGTATAATAAAGGAGATGTGAGAATGGTGGTTAGACGACTTAAATCATAATAAGTCATGAGAAATGAAATTATAAGTAGTTTATACTTTGATAAGATATAAACTCATAAAGAACAAGTACTAACTTATCATGTAAATAAGTTGATTTAATATATATGTTAAGATGTTGGTATGATGGTTAGAATCCATTTGAAATGATGAACAAATCATAAGTAATGAGGTTATGCCGGAATTCACACGATTAGAAGATAATCGTCGAATTCGTAAAATTCTCGGAATGGAAGTCGAATTTTGATATTGAGCTCGAAAATGTTGGTTTTCAATGGGAACAAGTCTTATTTGGCATTATATAGTTGCGGACTCAGAAATGACCGAATTTCGACTTAGAACGAAGAAACGAGCGTTGAACGATCACGAACGTTTATCGTTTTCGTTAAAAATGGACTAATAGGTGAATTTTGAGTTAACGAAGTCAAAAATATAAAATTCTTGCATGAACGCGTAGAATATATGATTTGTGAACTAATGGCTTTTGAACGAGCCAATTCGGACTTAAAATGATTAAATTTGGAGTCCGAGAAATTCACTAAGTAGAAAAACTGTCTAAATTTTCTGGTGCACAAAGTTGGCGCCGCGACACCAGCTCAAGGCAAATAGGCAGCGCTGCAGCGCCGAGCAGTGCTGAGAGAATGCCATAACCTACTGGAGTTTTACGTCGCAGCGCGACAGGTAACGCTGGGACTCACGCCGCAGCGTCAAATCCGGTCCTCAGCCACTGAAGTGTGGCGCCGCAGCGCGGCATAAACAAGGGAAGCTGGCGATGCAACGCTTGCCTTATGGTTTACACAGTAAAGAATGATTATGAAGATAAAAAGAAAGACAGATAGTTAGTAGTGAAGTACAACCTTAAGGAACTTGAAGTAACATTCTTAAATGATGTTAAAGACCTTAAGTATTACAACTGAAGGTCGACGAAAGATTAATTAAATGTAAGAACAATGTAATATGATAAGCCGAAACCAATAATAATGAATCTAATACATGATTAGATTGAGAAGAAGGGTAAGATACGTTAGATACTATATCTGATTATGACCTAATATGGTATGTTATGTGGTTCTGTATTTTAGAGACATAAAGACTTAAAGGAAAGTAATTATACCGTAGCAGATGCTGAAGGCAAGTGTTCTAACCCTTGTGTCAGTTCAATCTGGACAAGCTTTGTGATTCATGTATTCTTACGCTTGAATTGAAGTATGATGAAGTCAAAGCTAATTCTTTCGGCTAGAGTTACGATATGTTGGATTTCTTATAATCTATCAAAGTATTGTCAATGTTTTACCAAACTATGTTGGTGTGGTTTTCAAATGAAGACTTAGTATGCTAAAACAAAATTTCGTCGAACGACAGGCATGTGAGGTTGCCACAACTTAAACATACATACGTTTAAAGAATGTAGTGTTGATCAACATAGAGTACTATAGGCTGATCACCTAGACGTGCTCGTAAGATATGTTAGATTTACAGACTTAGTGTCGGGTTGTCCTTTTCAAAGAAAGTATGAAATGATCACGGTCTTGGACCGAAATTGATGTTTTACTGAATGCTATTCATTGTGAAACATTTTAAAGGAAAAGAAGTGCTATTTTGAATTATCGATAGTACTTCGTAACTATTGTTCAGTTATTAAAGATATATGATTCCTATGTTTCAAGCATGCTATTTAAATGAAATTATTGTACTTGCTGAGCTTGTTATGCTCCCTCTTGCTTAAACCATATGAATGCAGCTAAGACCGAACGGACCGAAGGATCCGGTAAAGATAAGGGAAAGGCTAAGACAGACCGTTGAACTATCTATCTAATAGTATAGGTTTAATGTAACACCCCAGTCCCATAACGAAAGATATGGGAAAAATTTGTCTGCATCTAAGGAAATAAATTACTACCAATAGTACATTCAAGTCATGACCTTTTGGGTGAGCCTGTGGTGGGCTAAAATGACCCAAGAAGATACTATTGGGCCAGTGATTTGAGGCCTTATTTTGATGGATTTGATTCGATTCGGACTTGGGATTTGACCCGAGATTTATTCTGAACTTGGGATTAAATTATTTGTATTATGTTATTATTGATTGGATTGTAATAAAATCTTATTAAATTATTTAGATTGAATGAAGAGAGTGTAAACGAGTTTTTGGAATATACTTTAGGTATTACATTATCGATGTTAGGTGCGGATTCCGTACTCTTTCAGCGAGACTCTTTTGTTTTTAATTTGTTCGTTTCGTTATCCGTTTTAAAATTTAGTATTGCTTCTCATAATTATCATTTGTCAATTTTTTTGTGATAGTTTCTTTTGGTGTTGTATTAGAACTTATGTTTGTACTCTTTAGACTAGTGTATTAGGTCTAAATTTTATTTTGATATTTATAGTGAGGTACATGTTAGTATATTTTTGGAGACTTGTGTTTATGATTCGTTCGATTTAACATGTACACGTTAGAATCCCTTTGTGTTGATATTTTATCGCATGTGTTGTGACATTATATTTTGTTAGAATATCGTAGGGTATACCTGAGCTATAACCACCTGTGGGGGTACCACAGGCATGTCCTCTTGGCACCGAGGCATGACACGTTCCATGTCGGTGTGATCAGTCCACGACGTCTCCGTTTTGTGCTTCGGTGGGAGTTGGCCATTTGGTGTTTTGTTGTGGAAGGCGTATGGGTCGACCCTAGTTTCTGTTCTGTTCTGCGGATTGGTGATGTTTATGCCAAACTCACCTTCCGATTTTACATGCATTGGATTCGCGGTCCAATGTGTGTGACTTGCATGTGTGGTATTATTTGATTTGTCTATGTGGTATTATTTGATTTACTTGTGTGGCAAGGTATATTCTATTTTGTTTTTGAGCTCGGTAGGAAATAACACCCAGCCATTTTATTCAACCTATCATTTCGTTGTGTTAGTTTTGTTCGTACAGTTCAGTTCATTTAATTGTGTTAGTTATTTCGTTTCATAATTCTGTTATTCTATATCCGTATTGGGCATTTGGCTCATGTTGTATTTTTCTTTCGGCAGGTAATCAGGGGGATCAAGGGCAAGTGTGATGAGAGCTCTCTTCATTCCAATGGTTTAGAGTTATTTTGTTTAGGATTGATATGTCAGTTTATTTAAAATTGTAATAATTACCTTCGACTATGGTTTGAGCTAATGTGATATTAAGTATAGTTTGTCTTGTGATATTTAATCATTATGAGACCATTCTTTTATGACATAAAGCTTTCATTTCAGTTTTGTTGTGTTTGAGTAACCTCTCTTTCTATTTCGGAAAGGGGGTGTTACAGAGTTGGTATCAGAGCTGACTCTCGAAAGTTCGGGTTCATCCGATCGAGTTGCCGGAGGTGGGGATACTAAGGCTGGTAGTATTATCCCACAATGGAGAGATGGAGGTCCAGAGGTGGGGACACGAAGCCAGCCAGTATTATCCCACAATGGCTAGAGAGGAAAAGATCTTTGGGCCGTGTGTGTGATCGGTTCTGACGGGGATGTCAGAAATTTAAGTGGGGGAGTTTGTAACACCCCAGTCCCACATCGAAAGATATGGGAAAAATTTGTCTGCATATAAGGAAATAAATTACTACCAATAGTACCTTCAAGTCATGACCTTTTGGGTGAGCCTGTGGTGGGCTAAGATGACCCAAGAAGATAATATTGGGCCAGTGATTTGAGGCCTTATTTTGATGGATTTTATTCGATTCGGACTTGGGATTTGACCCGAGATTTGTTCTAGACTCGGGATTTGACCCGAGTTGTTACATTTAATGTTGTAATGTATTTGATATTATGACAAAGAACTTATGTATTGGTTATAAAGAACCTGGAAAAGGAATATTATTTTAGAATATATAAGACATATTCGTTCTTTTGAGGCATTTCAATTGAATGTATATGTGAACTGTAGCACCGTGTAGCACCATATGCCGGGTTGGAAGATACCCGGATTTGGGGGCATCACAGGTTGGTATCAAAGCCTTAGGTTATAAAACTTAAGAGGAGATTTAAACCTTAAGTTATAACCTTAAGAAGAGTAAAAGCAATAAAAGATGGAAATTAACCCTATAAAAATGCATTATATATGTTATGTGTTTTTATTATTCTACTGACGTGTCCTAATCAAATTATTTGTTTTGTTGTATATGTCAGGAGGAAATAAAATGTATAGGGATATACATGTAGTCAGTGAAGGGTAGGTGAATCAAGTAGATATTATACCGGTAGAGCCTGAAGTGGTGATAGTTGAGTCTGAAGACCCAGAAAGCGTAGACCTTATGGCCATATTCAATGGCATGATTGAAGAGGAGGCGGATGTGGTGTCTTTTAGCCCCAGAGCACCTGAGGAAGAGAAGACTCTGGGGGAGTCAATGGGAGCAATGTTCGTGGCAGTATTGGATAGAAACATCCAGTATTGTAAAGAGGTAAAGGAGCTGAAAGAAGAACTCCATACTGTCTTGGAGGATAAGACACATGTGGAGTCGATGTGGTAGCAGGGACATGATGAGAGAGTTTTAGTAAAGGACAAGGTCCATGAGCTAAAACAAGAGGTCTTTAAGCTCAGGCAGGAGCTAAAGACCAAGAAACAGAAGATAGGGAGGATGTCTTATATTCGTAGGAGTTCTCATAAGGATTTCAAGCAGTAAGTAGTTGGGTATCCAATAGAGGCTGGGCAGACTCAGCATACTATTAGTCGTGATGTTATTGCCGATCTTACCACTGCGAATTTTAATAATGCCTTGCAGCAGATGTAATCTAGTAGTGACTAGAGTAGTTTTAGATATGTAAATATTGTATATCTAGTAGTGACGTAAAACCCTCTTTTGTATATCAAAGGGTAGTCTTTTGTAAATTCCAATTTTTGGAAAGCAATTGCGGGATAGTAATGTAATCAGCTTAGGCTGTGTAATGTAAACAATGTATTATTATACTACAAAGAATGAATCAATATAAGTTTTTCTGAACATATTAAGTAATGAATGTTGAAGTTATTGTTTAATCCTGAATAATAGCAAACTAACAGGAAGCAAATAGTAACGAAATGTGTTGTTTATTGTAACAACAAAATGTCGCCAAGAAGGAGACAACGTAATCAAGATGCTAATGAAAATCAACCGGAGGGAGGTCCGGTAAACCTAATGCAGCAATTTCTTAACTTGTTAACAGCAGCGTTTAATAGAAATGGGGATAATATCCCCGTAAATCCTAGAGTAGTACGGGCTACTACTTTTAAAGATTTTAAGAGTGTCGGTCCGCCGGAGTTCAAAGGAACTATGGACTCAATAGAAGCCCAAACGTGGGTAAAAGAAATCGAGAAGGCATTTGTTCTTGAAAATATCGATGAGGGTCAGAAGGTTGCCTTTGCAACCTATATGATGAAGGGATAGGCCAACTTTTGGTGGGAGGCCAACCAGGCTAGGGCTGGTATCGATAATATAACGTGGGTAAGGTTCAAGGAGATTTTGTTTGAAAACTTTTTCCCACGAGTATGCAGGGGAGGATGGAAATGCAGTTTCTTGATTTGAAACAAGGGGAAATGACGGTTCCCCAATATGTTGCCAAGTTTAATGAACTGATGAGGTTTGCTCCACACCAAGTGGACACCGAGGTTAGAAAAGCTTTACAGTTCGAACAGGGCTTGAAACCCTGGCTCTACAACCTGATATCTGTGTTCCAGAGTACTTCTTTTGGGACCATACTAGATAAGGCGATAATCGCCGAAGGTGGGAGTAAGGCTTTATGCCATTACCACAAAGACAAGAAGAATAAGGGAAAGGTTCATGGAGGAGTGAAGGTTGAAGGAGCCAACGGGAGTGGCGAAGGGTAGAAGAGGAAAGGGTTTAACTCTGGGAATATCGGGGTGAAACAAAGAGATCTGAAGAGAAGGATGGAGGCCTGCAAAACCTGTGGAAAGACTCATTTAGGAGTCTGTCTCAAGAGGAAGGCCATATGCTACAATTATGGACAGGAAGGGCACATTTTGCCTAATTGTCCAAGTCCAAAGAAGAACCACGGATGCTTTGTATGTGGGTCAACTGACCACATAGCAAAGAACTGCCTGAAGAAGGGGACGTACGGGAATAAGAGCGCTAATAGCGATAAGTTAGCTATTGGTGGTCCAGCGCAGCCGGGTAGGCCGATGGCCCATACCTGAAATATGACGATTCAAGATGCGATGGCATTAGGGGACGTAGTTGCAGGTAATATTCCGATTAACGACCTAAATGCTTACGTGTTGTTTGATTCGAGTGCTACTTGTTCGTTTATAGCATGTAATTTTGCTAGACGATTAGGATTATTTCCCGAAAAGTTGCCTATACCTTTAAATATTAAGGTAGCAAACGAAGATATAATTCCTGTTGAAGATATTCATAGGAGTTATTGCGTAGAAATACGGGGTTGTAAATTATCGGTAGATTTGATACCGATAAAGTTCGGAGAATTCGATGTAATTCTCAGAATGGATTGGTTGTTTAACCATGGGGCAATTATAGATTGTCAAAAGTAATGTTTAAATATTAGAATGTTTAGACAACCTCAGGTAGTATTTTATGGTGATAAATCGTTGGGACATTCGTTTTGTCTTACGATGTCACAAACTAGGAAACTGTTGAGGAAGGGGTGTGTAGGTTATCTGTGCCACGTTGTTGATACCCAGAGAGTGGGAGCGACCATGGAACAAATGCCTATAGTTAAAGAATTCACGGCTATATTTCCAAGTGAATTATCGGGTCTTCCACCGGATAGGGAGACCGAGTTTGTAATAGACATTGTGCCAGGAGCGGCACCAGTTTCCAGGGCACCATATCGTATAGCGCCAATAGAGATAAAGGAGTTAATGGTACAGCTACAAGAACTGTTGGACAGGAAGTACATACAACCGAGTGTTTCATCGTGGGGAGCACCGGTACTATTTGTAAAGAAGAAGGACGGATCGATAAGACTTTGTATCGATTACCGAGAGTTGAACAAGTTAACGATAAAGAATAAATACCCATTGCCCAGGATCGATGATCTTTTTGATTAGTTAAAAGGGGCAAATTATTTTTCTAATATAGATTTGTGGACGGGGTATCACCAGTTGAAGGTTAGGAAGGAGGACATACCAAAGACAGCATTCAGAACTCGTTACGGTCTTTATGAGTTTTTGGTGATGTCATTTGGGTTGACTAATGCACCAGCTGCATTTATGGATATGATGAACAGAGTGTTTAAACAATATTTGGACTAGTTCGTCGCGGTGTTTATCGATGATATTCTAGTCTATTCTAAGACGCCAGAAGATCATGCTGAACACCTAAGAATAGTATTGGAGACACTAAAGAATGAGAAGTAATATGCAAAGTTCACTAAGTGTGAAATTTGGCTAGAAAGGGTAAAGTTTTTAGGTCATGTCATTGACCATAAAGGGATTTCAGTAGATCCAGAAAAGGTGGAAGCCGTGATAAATTGGGAACAACCGAAAATGCTGACTGAGGTGCGGAGTTTCCTAGGGTTAGTGGTTACTATCGGAGATTCATCTAGGATTTTTTGAAGATAGCTACTCCGTTTACTAAGTTGACAAGGAAGACGGTGAAATACGCGTGGAATGAGAAATGCGAGGACAGTTTTCAAGAACTGAAGAAGAGGTTAAGTGAAGAACATGTTTTGTCATTACCCGATGACACATGAAATTTTGTAGTTTATAGCGATGTTTCGCATAGAGGACTTGGTTGCGTGCTCATGTAGTATGGCAAGGTCATTACATATCCATCAAGGCAGTTGAAGGATTATGAGAAAGTTTACCCTACTCGTGATCTGGAACTAGCCGCGGTAGTTTTTTCCTTAAAGATATGGAGACATTATCTTTACGGAGAGAAATGTTAGATATACACGGACCAAAGAGCCTAAAATATATCTTCACACAAAAGGAGTTGAATATGAGATAGAGGAGATGGCTGAAGTTGATAAAGGATTACGATTATGAAATCCTATATCACCCTAGAAAGCCAATGTAGTTGCCGATGCCTTAAGTAGGAAGGGTCGATAAAAGTTGTCCATGTTAACGGCTCAAACTGAGTTAATAACAGAGATGACTAGGATGGAAATAGAGGTGAAGTTGCCAAGTCAATAGGGACAAAGACTGTTTACGACGTAGATTTAATCTACCATTGTAGAAAAAGTCAAGGAGGTGCAGCTTAAAATTGATGAGTGTGACTAAATGAAGAGGCGGTAACCAATGAAAAAGATTTAAAGTACAGTCTTGATAATGAGGGATTATTAAGATTTGTAGGAAGAATTTGGGTTCCGAATGAGACGTAATTAAAGGAGAAAGTGTTATAAGAAGCTCATAGTTCAAGGTACTCGATTCATCCTGGTAGTACTAAGATGTATCAAGACCATTGATAAAGTTTTTGGTGGCCGAACATGAAGAGAAAAATAGCCGAGTATGTGATAGGTGCTTAACTTGTCAAAAAGTTAAGGCTGAACATCAACGACTAAGTGGCTTGTTAAAGTCATTGGAAATTCCGGAGTGGAAGTGGGAGCATATCACGATGGACTTTGTGGTAGGACTTCTGACTACAATGAAAGGGTATGATGCGATTTGGGTAATAGTGGAGCGGTTGACGAAGTCGGCTCACTTTTTTCTAATTAGGGTTAAGTATAACTTAGATCAATTAGCTAAACTTTATGTTAAGGAAGTCATTTATAGAAATGGAGTACCAATTTTGATTGTGTCAGATCGTGATCCACGATTCACATCAAACTTTTGGAGAAGTCTGCAAGACCAATGGGGAACGCAGCTGAAGTTGAGTACGGCTTATCATCCACAAACCGATGGACAAAGCGAGAGGACAATTCAGACGTTAGAAGATATGTTGAGATCTTGCGTCATGGATTTCAACGGTAGTTGGGATAATCATCTACCATTAGTAGAGTTTACGTATAACAATAGTTATCATGCAAGCATAAGCATGCCGCCTTACAAAACTTTGTACGGAAGGAAATGCAGAACACCGTTATGTTGACACTTAAAGAACAAAAGTTGTAGGTCTATTCGTCCGCATTCCGGATCATCTTGAATCACCTCAATCAGAGTTCGTATGAAAACGTTATGGCAGTTTTAGTAAAATAGGTCATTTCAGTCATTGTAGAACACACTCCCCCCCCCCCCCGGTCAGGGCGGGGATTTGGCCTTAAAAATAGCCCGCCAGGGAGGGCCTAGCTACTGCCAACTCAGATTTTGTTCCCTGTTATGAACCATAATGCCAAATTTTCCTTCTAACCTTCATAATTTGAGTTTTACATGTCTAAATTAGTCCGTTTTCGATTCTATGGATTCGTAACTCATAAAACTACAACATACCAAATACCCATCAACTAACATAAACATTAAATAACCCAAATATGAATTTACAACTCATGTTCATACTAATTGTTCATGTTTTGACAATTTAGCGAATTCATTCACCACGAATTCATTTATCAACCAATTTGGTTTGTTTAACTTCCGTTGTTTTTGCATTTGACTATATTAACAATATCTAACAACAATTCATGGATTACAACAATCCTTAGCCATAAATTTTGTGACTCAAAAGTGACTTTTTCTTATTATTTCTAAGGAATTCAAGACTTAGGAATCAAAAGCATGAACATTAGATTCATTACCTCTTGATGGCTTCAATTTGCTATCAATAGCACTCCAAACCTCTACTTGCTCTCAATACTTCTGAACTTCCATAACCAAATTCTCATCAACTTAAACAAACGGGAAAGAGAAAGAGAATGTGTTCAATTTATATACAATTCATTTACCATGCTAAGCCATCATCCAAAGAATTAAACCAAGAGATTGGGAAATCAAGAGTTGGTGCAATAGTGGCCAATCACTCCCATCATCCACACCCTCCTTCATCATGGCTAACTACTGGGAAGTTTGAGAGATGAAGGGAATAGGTAGCCTTAGGCCAAAGGCCCTTCACGTGTACATTAGTTCATTCCAATTAATATTTTAATTGGGCTAATTATAAAATAGTTGGATATTTTCAATTCATCATTCTCCATAAAAGTTATCATCTCAAATACACTCAATTATTATAATGATAATTAATACCAATTATTTATTAACTCACCATTTATTTTCTTTTAATACTTCCCATTAAATCTCCCTTTGTTTTTGTGACACCCCCAAATCTCAGTACTTCATTACCTCAAGATTCGGTGTTCACTTAATCAAATCATTCATATCTAACTACCCAATCATAATAAAAATTGAATAATAAACCTTCCCTTAAGGGATTAGATAAACAAATTCTCCCAGGTTATCTAACCTTTAATTACAATCATTCAAATGCGGAAATTAAATAAATACTTCGTTACATCAATCAAATTAAAGTCTGGTAAATAATTGTCAACATATTACAAGTCTTCAGTACTTGTTCATCTTTCCCTTTCCTTTACTGGTGCTAGGAACATCTACATTCTCATCTTTAGTTGTAATAGTTATATAAGCAAGAGTGAGCAAACAAAGCTCACTTGAAATAACAATGAAGAAAATCTTACAACATTTGCCAACTAATAGGCTCAACAGAACTGAACAATATGTTCTATTAACATTCTGAAATATACAACTGAGGGTATAATGACCACGAACTATGTCCACAGTTATAAGTAATCTTTCAACTTAAACTTTAACAGTCATAAGACTATAAGGACTCCACGTACTTAGGGGGATCAGCCCTTCGTACAATTTATTGTGCACAACCATTCAACGATAAGCGTAAACCTCTTATAAAAGAGTTGTTCATCTCAGTATTAGAATACAAGTCCGCGCAAAAGTAGGTTTGGTTTGGATACATTACAAGGTAATTTAGAATTCAACGGTTATCAACTAAGGATTAGTTGAATACAAAAGAACTAACTGTACGCTATGGAATAATCATAACTGAATCAATATTTGTAACTTAATATCATGCTTTAGGAATAATCTAATAGCATAAACACTGAATAATAATAACATAATTTACTTGAAACATATAAAGTCAAGGTTATTGAGAATTGGATACTAAGCATGCAAAGTGAATAGTAATTTGAACGATAAAGTTGTTCAACACTAGAGTATTAAAATATAGCGATTAGCATGCTAAATAACAAGTTACATATTAAAGAAACTTGCTCAATATTAAAGTATAAGATTTAGAATACTTGTATCCTCATGAACAACTAGATACAAGGACTTTCTCAATAATAAACAATCTAGCTCTACAAAAGTGTAGAGTTAGCAACTTGCGTAATTGTAATTGAATTAAAAGTAATAACGTACTCAACGAAATTAAACTTGCACAATGAAGTGTTAGAGTTAGAAAACTTGCCTTGAGCACAAGCTAAACCCTACAACTTGAATCTCAATACCCTATATATGTATATATATATATATATATATATATATATATATATATATATATATATATATGTCATCATGACATAATTAGTGTTTACCAACATTTTATATATATATATAAACAAGTATATGCATCATGTAGGTTTGATTTTCAATTCACATAATCGAAGTACGTTAATACTAGTTAACCCTTGATAACATGCTCATTTTTTTGTTTAGTACTACTAAAATCATCATTTAACAGTCCTATTATTACAACATAACATTTATTTTTAGACTTAGTATGAATAAATAAAACTGTCAGACCATTCTACTAACTCGCGCTGCGGCGCCACAGTTTATACTGTGGGTTGGTGCTGCGGCGCGAAACTCAGGCTAGCAGTTGGCGCTGAGGCGTGATACCGGCGCTGCGACGCGAGATTGGCCTACAAGCTCCGATCTAACAAACTAATTAACATGTAATACACATATAGACTTCATATAAACATAATTTCAATACTCTTAACATGTTTTTACACATATAATAACATAAACATCAACTTTATAACACCCAATTTCAATGTTTTTGACAAAAACTATATTTTTGACATTTTTAATGAAACTCATCACTGTAACTTTGTTTTTCAACCAAAACCATTAATTCAAACTATTATGTTTAGGTTTATTCATCTACTTTCAAAATCAATAGTCAATATATATATATATATATATATATATATATATATATATATATATATATATATATATATATAGTTTAGACTAAGCTATATACATAAATTTTTATATAAACACTTTGTAATATAGTTTTCTTCACAAATTACATACATACATGAATTAATTGATTATAACCACACATAAACTATGAAAAATAGTTTTACAACAATCAATTATCATATAAAACTATATACACCAACAATTCATCTTTTACAATTATTTTATAGAGAACTTTTTGGAGAAGAGGATAACCATAGTTTTTAGAAAATAGGAGCAAGATGATACCTTAATTTAGAAGAAGATGATGACTATCTTGGATTCTCAAGCTTCTTTTCCCAATTTCTTTCTCAAATCCTCTCTAGAATCCCTCAAGTTCTTTATCACTTTTATCCTTTTCTTCTTTTTCTTCCTTCTGAGTCTTTCTTCTCTATTCTATCTTATGTAGTATAATATAACGTACAATAGTAATAATATATATTAATTATATAAGATAACTCTAGATATAACTGATATCAGTTATCTAAGTTTTGAAAATCAAAAGCCATAAGGCTTGTTTGGCTAGGCTAATTAAAAATAACACATTAACTCTTACACCTTGTTTGATAAAATAATATTAGATTAAAGGCTTAATATGCATTAAGGCTTGTTTGGCAAAAAAAAACTAATTAAACTCCTTTAATTTATTTTAATAACTCCTTTATAGCAAGGTTATTTGTCACACTTCTATTTAATTAAATTTTGATAATCAATTTAATTAAATCTAATACTAATTTATTAAATTACTTTAACACATATATCAATACCACATAATTATAATTTTCTTTATAATTATAACTTTATTTAATCAACTAACACTTCGTTTTAAATTACAAATAAAAATCAAAATATAATAATTCATTTAATTATTATAAACTCTCTAACTTAATTATTAAATTAAATTAGAATATTAACCCAATAACAATTAATTTCTTAACTCCTTAATTATTTAATTAACAAATAATTAATCAATCAACTCAAATCAAATTAAACACATATATTCGATGATAAGCACATCCATTAAATATTTATATAATTCAATAAATATTTAAAATTACAATTAAAATCTGAAATGTTATATCATTCTCTCCTTACAAGAATTTTATCCTCAGAATCACAACTCATTCATTGCATTCTTCCCTACTTACAAAGATTCTGTCCCCAGAATCGTAGACACGGATTAAACAAATAACTCAGGGTAATCTTTCATCATTTTCTCTTCGAGTTCTCACGTCGCTTCTTCAGCATTGTGGTCCTCCATATTACCTTCACAGAAGGTATCACTTTATTCCTGAGCACTTGTTCCTTCCTATCAACTATCTGGATAGGAATCTCTTCATAAGACAAACCTTTCTCGAACTGCAACGGTTCGTACTCGATCATGTGCTTGTAATCAGGCTTATATGGTCGTAACACCGAAATATGAAAAATATTGTGAATGTTTTCCAACTCTGGAGGTAGAGCTACCTCGTAAGCCACATCTCCAATTCTTCACAGCCCCTCGAAGGGTCCAATAAACCTCGGGCTTAGCTTTCCCTTCTTACCGAAGCGAATTTTTACCTTTCAAGGAGAAACTTTTAGGAATACATAATTTCCTACGTCGAATGCACGATCTTGTCTGCGTTGATCAGCATACTTCTTCTGTCGGTCCTGAGCTACTACCAATCTTTTCCTGATGAGTTTGGTAACGGCAGCAGTTTGTTGTACCAGTTCTAGTCCTAGCAGTTGGCGTTCACCGACTTCATCCCAACACAGTGGAGTTCTGCACTTGCTGCCGTATAATGCTTCGTAAAGCGGCATGCCGATGCTCGCGTGGTAACTGTTGTTGTAAGCGAATTCCACCAATGGTAAATGTTCTTCCCAGCTACCTTTGAAATCCATGACGCATGCTCTAAGCATATCTTCCAATGTTTGAATCGTTCTTTCGCTTTGCCCATCGATTTGTGGATGATAAGTCGTGCTCATTCGCAACTGTGTTCCCATACATTCCTGTAATCTCTTCCAGAAATTTGAATTGAATCGCGGATCTCTATCTTACACAATTGACAGTGGCACTCCATGTCTCGAAACTATCTCTTTAACATACAACCTGGCCATCTGATCAAGATTGAACCGAATCTTTATTGGTAAAAAGTGCGCTGATTTTGTCATTCTGTCCACTATCACCCAAATCGCATCGCATCCTCTCTAAGTAGTTGGAAGACCCATCACAAAATCCATTGTGATGTGTTCCCACTTCCATTCTGGTATTTCTAATGGTTGAAGTAGTCCACTCGGTCTTTGATGCTCGGCTTTGACTCTTTGACATGTCAAGCATCTCGCGACACATTCTGCAACATCTCTTTTCATGTTTGGCCACCAAAAATGTCGTCGTAAGTCCTGATACATCTTCATACTTCCTGGATGAATCGAATATTTTGTGTTGTGTGCTTCGGTCAAGATTTCTTATCTAATATCTAATACTACTGGAACCCAGATTCTTACCTCGAATCGTAGTAATCCCTCGGTATCGATCTTGTATTTCACCTCTTTACCTTCGTTCACACCTTCCTATATTTTTCTGCATTCTTCATCCTCTAGTTGAGTTTTCTTCACCTTGTCCACTAAAGTTGGACCAGCTTTTATCTGTAATAGTCGTTCATCGGATTCCTGTGGAAATTTGATTTCCAGCTCTAACCTTTCCATAGTTGAAATGAGGTCCTCCTGAGTGGTTATCAGCATCAACTTTTCCCGACCTTTCCTGCTTAAAGCATCTGTAACCACATTCGCTTTGCCCGGATGATAAAAGATTTCACAATCGTAATCCTTTATCAATTCCATCCATCTTCTTTGATGCATGTTCAGGTCCTTTTGAGTGAAAATATACTTCAGACTCTTATGATCTGTGTAGATTTCACATTTCTCTCCATAGAGATAGTGTCTCCATATCTTCAGAGCAAATACTACTGCAGCAGATACCAAATCATGAGTCGGATACCCTTTCTCATAATCCTTCAATTGTCTTGATGCATATGCAATAACTTTGACGTTCTGCATAAGAACACAACCCAAACCTTTGTGTGAGGCATCACTACACACCATAAAGTTTCCTGTATTATCTGGTAATGCCAACACAGGTGCCATACTTAACTTCTTCTTCAAAGCTTGAAAACTTTCTTCACACTTCTCCGTCCAAACAAATTTTACAACTTTCATTGTCAAATTTGTCAATGGCGTAGCTATCTTGGAAATTTTTTGAATAAATCTTCTATAGTAACCGGCCAATCCCAAGAAACTCCTCACCTCCGACGGTGTCTTTGGTTGTTCCCAAATGATTAATGCTTCCACTTTCGATGGATCCACTGAAATCCCATCTTGGTCAATCACATGACCCAGAAATTGTACACGATCGAGCCAAAATTCGCACTTAGAGAATTTTGCGTACAACTTTTCCTTTCTTAGTGTGTCCAAAGTCAAACGTAAGTGTTCCACGTGTTCCTCTTGAGTTTTGGAATACACCAGAATGTCATCGATAAATACCACTACGAACTTGTCTAAGAATGGTTTAAACACCCTGTTCATCAAATCCATGAACGTAGCAAGGGCGTATGTTAAACCAAAAGACATCACCAAAAACTCATAATGTCCATACCGAGTTCTGAATGTCGTTCTAAGTATATCCTCCTTCCTCACTTTCAATTGGTGATACCCACTTCATAAGTCTATTTTTGAGAAGTATTTAGCACCCTTCAACTGATCAAACAAGTCATTTATTATTGGTAACAGATACTTGTTTTTAATAGTGACTTTGTTCAATTCCCTGTAATCAATGCAAAGACGCATCGATCCATCCTTCTTCTTCACGAATAATACTGGCACTCCCTACGGTGATACGCTTGGTTGAATATACTTCTTGTCTAGTAGCTCTTGTAGTTGTACCATTAGTTCCTTCATCTCTATTGGAGCCTTTCGATATCGGGGCATTTCCTGGTGCTAAGTCGATCACGAATTCAATCTCTTTGTCAGGCGGATGTTCTGGCAAATCCTCCGGAAACACATCCCTAAATTCCCTCACCACTGGTATCTCTTCCAGTTTCACACCATTTTTCTGAGTATTGACTATGTGAGCTAAATAACCCACACAACCTTGACTCAACAACTTCTTGGCCTGCATAATCGTCTGACATTTCATTTGTCTAGGCGATTTGCTACCATGGAAAACTACCTTTGACGGAATCATAAGGTTTATGCTTTTCTTTTGGCAATTAATTATCACTCCATATTTGAACAACCAATCCATTCCCAAAATAATATCAAATTCTCCAAGTCTAATCGGGATTAAATCTACCATCATGATATTCCCCTTAATGTTCACCCTACAGTTCTTGTATACGAACCTAACAGGAATCACTTCCCTATTAGCAATTTCTATGTTCAAAGGAAAATTCAGTTCTTCTCTAGGCAATCTTAACCTCTTAGCAAATTCATCAGATATAAACGAGCAAGTAGCACCCAAATCAAATAATACATAAGCATCAATATCATTGATTGGGATAATACCTGACACCACATCTTTTAATTGCACAGTCATGTTGAAGGTTCTGGCTGTGGGTTTATTGACGCTGTAGGTCCAGCAATGGCCCATGTACCTCAACTGCTACCTCTGTTGCTTCTTGTTGTTTCCCCAACTTTCTTCTTAGGGCATTCACGAGCGAAGTGATCCTTGGAACCGCACGTGAAGCACACGTTCTTTTTCTGTTGAGTGCAATTTGGGCCGATGTGACCCTCCTGGCCACAGTTAAAGCATACACGTTACCCTATCAAGCACGTCCCCTTGTGAAACTTCCCACATGTCTCACATGCTTCAAACTTTTTGTTTTGCTGGTTACCCTGCTGGTTTCCAGCACCCATTTTCTCATTCCACTTCCTCTTCAAACAGTTGTTGTTGTTGTTATTTCCACCACTACCACCTCCATTCTTAATCTCTACCTCATTCTTTTTCTTTTTTTGTTCCTGATTGAACTTTGTCACTGCCTCGCCTCCACCTTCAGCGAGTACTACTTTCTCCATCACTGCTGTAAACGTCTTCAATTGGAACAGGGAAACCCTACTGTATAGCCAGGACTTCAGTCCCTGCTCAAATCTCTTCGCCTTGCGTTCATCCGTACTGACTTGATATGGCGCAAACCTCCCCAACTCGTTGAATTTAGCGGCATTCTCAGATACCGTCATCGTTCCCTGCTTTAGTTCTAAAAACTGAACCTCCAGCTGACTCTTCGAACTCTCTGAAAAATAGGTCTCGAAGAATATCTCCTTAAACCTATCCCAGGTCATCATTCCTGGTCCTTCCCGGGATTTATTGGCCTACCACCAATAACTAGCTTCTGCTTTCAACATGAATGTTGAAAAAGCAGTCTTCTGGTCATCCCCTACCCTAGCAACATCAAATACCTTTTCAATCTCCATAATCCAGGTCTATGCTTCGACTGGATTCATAGACTCGCGGAATTCAGGTGGTCCAACCGCCTTGAAATCCTTAAACGTTGTTCCTTGGTTCTGTGGTTGATTCTGCAACGCTCCTGTCAGTAATGTCACTAATTGTTGAACGGTGTTAACATCAACATTGTCGTTATTGGTTCCTTCAGTGGTTCTCTGACGTGGTGGTTGTCGTTTGGGAGGCATTTTCTGTTAAAACATACACTCATTAGATTGTTATTCAACTCTTTTAAGTGATTTCCACTTAACTTGCCTCTAAAAAGAAATAACCACAAAACACATAACATTTTGAATAAAATAATAACTTTTATTTATTCATAATCTCGTTGAAAACATAACAAAATAGCATCACTGCTATTTACATTACTTCCCTGAACTACAAAAGTTTCAGGACAACATCATCGTCATATCCCATAGGTTGCATAACACTTGGAATTTACAATTTATTTAACATTTTTATTAATTATATACATTCCCTACGATGTCCTATTAAGATACTCCGTAGCCTTTCGACGCTCTTCTTCCATAACTCGAAACATTTTTCGGCGATCTAACATGTACGATGGCAGAGTCTCGAATTGAATTGGATAACCCATGACCCGATCTTGAGCTCGATTGATCATGGTATTGAATACTTTATCCATCTCCTCCACCTTCATCCTCTTTGATTGCGCGTCTCTTACTGCTATCCCGATTCGGTGATAAGCTTCTTCGTATGCTTCTTCAGCCCTTGCTCTCTTAGTAGCTTCTTCCTTCAGTTTGTTCTTCAGTCCTGCGATCACCTCGATTAATTGTTCTTTCTCTCCTTAAGTTTGTACTAGCTTCTCTTCGACATTAGTCAGTCATTCCTCACGATCCTGGATCTCGTCATCCTTCAGTGTCAGTGCAGTCTGATGTTCAGCTACTATCTCTTGCAACTCTTTGACGGTATCTTGAAGTTCCACGCTGCGGTCGTAGACTTCATCATACATACGAGCGGCTATCGAGGTTAGTGGAGTCTCCTCCTCCTCATCCTTGTCATCCTCATCCTCCTGTGGCAACTCAACGGGATCCTCCTCATCCGTTTCCACGTCATCATCCTCATCTTCAACCACTGTGACCAAAGGGGCTAACTCCCGTGGCAGTAGTTGTTCCCAAACAACCTCAATATCGGGAGGCACCTCCTCTATAGGCATCTGAGGTCCTTCCTCCCTAGCCTGACTGGATTCTCTGACATTAGTCATCCTGACAACAAAATTTTAAGTTTTTATTATTAATCATTACTACTCGACACTCACGAGCACATAAGTTATAAACACATAAGCACATAAGTGTTTTATTACTTCTTTCCTAAAACTCGATAAGAGTTAATCACCACTATCTTTTCAAAGGTTACTTCCTAAGGCTTTTCCCCACCTAAGGTTCATAACCTAAGGCTTTGATACCAACTTGTGATACCCCCAAATCTCGGTACTTCTTACCTCAAGATTCAGTGTTCACTTAATCAAATCATTCATATCTAACTACCCAATCATAATAAAAATTGAATAATAAACCTTCCCTTAAGGGATTACATAAACAAAATCTCCCAGGTTATCTAATCTTTAATTACAATCATTCAAATGTGGAAATTAAATAAATACTTCGTTACATCAATCAAATTAAAGTCTGGTAAATAACTGTCAATATATTACAAGTCTTCAGTACTTGTTCATCTTTCCCTTTCCTTTATTGGTGCTAGGTACATCTACCTTTTCATCTTTAGCTGTAATAGTTATATAAGCAAGAGTGAGCAAACAAAGCTCACTTGAAATAACAATGAAGAAAATCTTACAATATTTGCCAACTAACAAGCCCAATAGAACTGAACAATATGTTCTATTAACATTATGAAATATACAACTGAGGGTCTAATGACCACGAACCATGTCCACAGTTATAAGTAATCTTTCAACTTTAACTTTAACAGTCATAAGACTATAAGGACTCCACGTACTTAGGGGGATCAGCCCTTCGTACAATGTATTGTGCACAACCATTTCAACGCTAAGCGTAAACCTCTTCTAAAGTAGTAGTTCATCTCAGTATTAGAATACAAGTCCACACCAAAGAAGGTTTGGTTTGGATACATTATAAGGTAATTTAGAATTCAACGGTTATCAACTAAGGATTAGTTGAACACAAAAGAACTAACTGTACGCTATGGAATAATCATAACTGAATCGATATTTGTAACTTAATATCATGCTTTAGGAATAATCTAATAGCATAAACACTGAATAATAATAACATAATTTGCTTGAAACATATAAAGTCAAGTTTATTAAGAATTGGATACTAAGCATGCAAAGTGAATAGTAATTTAAACGATAAAGTTGTTCAACACTAAGGTATTAAAATATAGCGATTAGCATGCTAAATAACAAGTTACATATTAAAGAAACTTGCTATTAAAGTATAAGATTTAGAATACTTGTATCCTCATGAACAACTATATACAAGGACTTTCTCAATAATAAACAATCTAGCTCTACGAAAGTGTAGAGTTAGCAACTTGCGTAATTGTAATTGAATTAAAAGCAATAACGTACTCAACGAAATTAAACTTGCACAACGAAGTGTTAGAGTTAGAAAACTTGCCTTGAGCACGAGCTAAACCCTACAACTTGAATCTCAATACCCTATATATATGTCATCACGGCATAATTAGTCTTTACCAACATTTTATATATATATATATATATATATATATATATATATATATATATATATATATATATATATATATATATATGCTCATTTTATAAACATGCTCATTTTTTTGTTTAGTAATACTGAAATCATCATTTAACAGTCATGTTATTAACACATAACATTTATTTTCAGAGTTAGTATGAATAAATAAAACTGTCAGACCATTCTGCTAACTCGCGCTGCGGCGCTACAGTTTATACTGTGGGTTGGCACTGCGGCGCTGAGCTGGCGCTACGGCGAGAAACTCAGGCTGGCAGTTGGCGTTGCGGCGTGATACCGGCCCTACGACGCGAGAATAATACTGCTGGGCCGCGCTGCGGCGCCAAACTCCAGACTTCGGCGATAGCCTCGGCAACAACATGAACAAAAAGCCAAATTGGCCTACAATCTCCAATCTAACAAACTAATTAACATGTAATACACATACATATAAACATAATTTCAATACTCTTAACATGTTTTTACATATATAATAACATAAACATCAACTTTATAACACCCAATTTCAATGTTTTTGACAAAAACTCTATTTTTGACATTTTTAATGAAACTCATCAGTGTAACTTTATTTTTCAACCAAAACCATTAATTCAAACTATCATGTTTATGTTTATTCATCTACTTACAAAATCAATAGTAAATATATATATATATATATATATATATATATATATATATATATATATATATATATATATATATATATATATATATATATATATATATATTATTTTAAACTAAGCCATATTCATAAATTTTCATATAAACACTCTATAATATAGTTTTCTTCACAAATTACATACATATTTAATTGATTATATGACGAACGAGATTTTTATATTTAATTTTAATATTTATTGAATTAAATAAATATTTTTTGATGATTTAATTATTGGATTAAATAATTATTTGATGCAATTGTGGTAGATTAATTTAATTATATGTGTTACATTTATTAAATTAATGTAGAGAATAATTATTATTCGAAGTAGGTCATTATGTGAGCTTATTGTATTAAAAGAAATATTTAATAAGCCTAATGTTATTTAAATTAATTTAATTATTAATTAGAAAATTAATAATTTGACATTATTTATTTATGAAAACATTAAATATATGACTATGTGAATTTATGAGAAGTTATTATATTTTATTTATATTAAATAAGATATATGAATTATTATGCAATTGGATGTGACATTTATTAAGTTATATGATAAAGCTTTATTAAATTAAATGATTTTTAAAACCTATTCTAACTAGCCAAACATGGCACTAAAGGGAGTTGGGGCCAATTAACCCATGACTGGGTAACTGACCACCAACGCACGTCAGACTTTTCTTTTTAACAATACGACGTCTGATTTCCTTCATTTGTTTTCTAAGCCTGATAAAACTAACCAGAGAGAATTTGAGAGAGAATTCAGAGGAATTGTGAGAATCTCTGTGTTGAAGAAGCTTGAAAAGGGTTTTATCTCTACTCATTAAAACTCTGGGTAATCTCTCCTTCCCAATTCCTACTTTACGTATTTTAGTTTTCATGAAAATGGCTTTTAAAGTTTTTGGTTTAACCTCTGTAATTGGATTAGGAGTAATGATTATGGGTTGTATGTGTGTTATGACATATCAAATCGTGTTTAATTATATATATTATGTAAACCATATCATCAAATTCATGAAAACATGTCGTATTATTGACGACTTGTTATTTCAAAATATACAGAGTTTGGGTTTTGGCCATATGGCCTTATACGTAACTTTAAGGTGTCAAACATAAATATTTTCGTAAAATTTACACTCTTATTTGATTAT
Organism: Panax notoginseng; assembly: GCA_016801055.1. Taxonomy (NCBI): domain Eukaryota; kingdom Viridiplantae; phylum Streptophyta; class Magnoliopsida; order Apiales; family Araliaceae; genus Panax; species Panax notoginseng. Next base: position 67,497,236 of record CM029014.1, on the reverse strand, counting down.
GCATCTTGATACGAAGAGACCGAGCCTTAAACGAACGGATTCGGTGTTATAACGAATCCGTAGTGTTAAATTATATGTTTTTGTTCAAAATCTTCAAGAACATCAAGAACAGTACAATTTGCATAATTTAATTCTGTGATTATGTGTTGTAAATGGTTAAAATCATTTTATAATTGTTGGGTTATGTTTATGCATGAATTATAACATGTGTATATGATTAATTTCGTATAGTAGTAATTTAATTGGAAATTTGGGCTGTGTTATGCAATTTTTGCGAATTGCAGAACAGTTTCTGGCTCGTCGCGCCACGGGGCCAGTCCAGTGACTTAAATCCCGCGCCGCAGCGCCATCGCACCGTAGTGCGAAGATCAAGTGTGACAGTGGCGCCGCAGTGCCACTCTCCTGAAAGTACAGAAATGGAATTTTTTTTAAAAAAAAGTTTAAGTCTAGCAATGTGTTAGTAACTTAATGTAATGAACATAAAACTATGTTAGAAGTATAATGTGATGTTTAACATGTAAATAACGTAAATACATGTGGATTGAATTAATGACTTCATAATTAAATTATTATTCATGAAGTGGTATTATGTGACTGTAAGTGTGATAAATTGACTAATATAATTAATAATCAAAGTAGACAAAGAGAATGTGTTTTGATGATTAGCTAAGTTATAATTAACTAGTATTGTGAATGTGAATGGTATGCAGGATTAAAATCAAAGAACGAGTGTAGTTAAAGTGTAATCTACGCACGAGGCAAGTTTCCTAACCCTACTTGTCATTATTGTTCAAGATTATTGTTTACCTCGAGTAAATTATCATTACTATTATTCAAGTTCAAATGTTATATTATTTTTTTCAAAGCATGATTCAGTTATACAATAATTGTCCTATTGTATACTTCTTGAGATTATTATTCAAATTGAATATCATTATTATTGAACCTTATTAGACTAGTGAACTTTATTGATTCAACTAGTCCTTAGTTGATGAACGTTTTAAATTTCAGAACTCTTATTGAATTATCCAAACCAAACTTCCTTTGGTGCGGACTCGAATGTCAAACTGAGATGAACAAACCTGCAAAGGGATTTACTTATGCGTTAGTGTTAAGATATTGTGCACAGTATGGTACTAAGGGCTGATCCCCCTAAGTACGAGAAGAAAGGTCCATAGTCTTATGACTGTTAAAGGTTTCAAGTATAACCCTTGATAACTTAGGACATAGTTCAAGGTCTTATGACCCTCAGAATTCTTTTAATTCTTGTTATTCATTCTTGATTCAAAAGTTGAGCTTTTATTCAGATGTCTTCGATTTATTTACATGTTATTATATTGTTATTTCATTATTATACTTGTGGGCATTTGTGCTCATTCTTGCTTAATAATAACATTGCAGTTAAGAACGAAATAACTGATGAACCTTCCACTAGTAAAGGCAAGGGCAAATTTAGCAAGTGACGAAGACTTGTTGTTTTATATGAGGATGTATTTGTTTAAGACTTGAGTTAATGTTATTGTTTAAGACTTATTTGTTTATGATTCCGCACAGATGTTTAAGGTTAGTTTAACCTGGGATTGTATTATTATTATTCAGATGTTGTAACCCTTAAGGGGAAGATTTTATTTCTATCTATTGCATGGTTTGCATTTATTATGGGTAGATAGATAGATGATATTTGTATCGTGAACACCAAATCCTATGAAAATGAAAGTACCGGATTTTGGGGTGTCACAAATTATAACCACACATAAACTATGAAAAACTGTTTTACAACAATCAATTATCATATAAAACTATATACACCAACAATTCATCTTTTACAATTATTCTATAGATAACTTTTTGGAGAAGAGGATAACCATAGTTTTTAGAAAATAGGAGCAAGATGATACCTTAATTCAGAAGAAGATGATGACTATCTTGGATTCTCAAGCTTCTTTTCCCAATTTCTTTCTCAAATCCTCTCTAGAATCCCTCAAGTTCTCTATCACTTTTCTCATTTTCTTCTTTTTCTTCCTTCTGAGTCTTTCTTCTCTATTCTATCTTACGTAGTATAATATAACGTATAATAGTAATACTATATTTTAATTATATAATATAACTCTAGATATAACTTATATCAGTTATCTATGTTTTGAAAATCAAAAGTCATAAGGCTTGTTTGGCTAGGCTAATTAAAAATAACACATTAACTCTTACACCTTGTTTGATAAAATACTATTAGATTAAAGGCTTAATATGCATTAAGGCTTGTTTGGCAAAAAAAAAAACTAATTAAACTCCTTTAATTTATTTTAATAACTCTATTATAGCAATATTATTTGTCACACTTCTATTTAATTAAATTTTGATAATCAATTTAATTAAATCTAATACTAATTTATTTAATTACTTTAACACATATATCAATACCACATAATTATAATTTCCTTTATAATTATAACTTTATTTAATCAGCTAACACTTCATTTTAAACTACAAATAAAAATCAAAATATAATAATTCATTTAATTATTATAAACTCTCTAACTTAATTATTAAATTAAATTAGAATATTAACCCATAACAATTAATTTCTTAACTCCTTAATTATTTAATTAACAAATAGTTAATCAATCAACTCAAATCAAATTAAACACATTTATTCGATGATAAACACATCCATTAAATATTTATATAATTCAATAAATATTTAAAATTACAATTAAGATCTGGAATGTTATAGTTTTAACTTCCCTAGTTATGTCACACAAGACATAATTATGTGAACTTAGTAATTAATAGTCCACAAGCTTATAATAATATAATCTCAAAAAATAACATTATTCTTAACTTTACATCTTATAATATGGTCATGGAAGTGGTCCATTGCACCATGTTACATTTTACTATCTCACTTGTACAAATGCTAACATACAAGCCTTATATATATATATATATATATATATATATATATATATATATATATATATATATATATATATATATATATATAGGGGGGGCAGATCCGGTCCGGACGTCCGGACGGAGCTACCGTCCGGACTTTTTTTTTTTTGCTTTTTTTTTAAAACAACTAAAACAAATAAAATAAAAAATTATGGAATTGAAATCTTTTCATAATAAAGTGTTTTGGGCGTGATTTGAGTACGTATAACAAAATATGGTGGTACAGTCTGTGCAGACTGTACCACCACTTTTTGGTATAGGTATTCAAAACACGCCCAAAACACTTTATTATGGAAAAATTTCAGTTCCATAAAATATTAAATTTTTTTTAGTTGTTTTAAAAAAAAAGCAAAAAAAAAAAAAAGGTCCGTCTTTTACTAAAATTCGGGATCCCTGATAGGATCCTGGTTGTGTGTATATATATATATATATATATATATATATATATATATATATATATATATATATATATATATATATATATATATATATTCAAATACTTCCTATATTATATAGTTACCATTGAAGTGTTCTACTTCATTTCATATAATATAGATGTAGCTACTATATAATATAAAACCATTGCACATATAATTTAATTCTTTCAATTATTCATTCATTAAATTATTTAATGAATACTTATTCCATCACTTTGCCACACTGGGCATATCACACAAGCTTACATTAAGCTTATTACTTATTCTCATTACTTATTCATTCCCCACCACATTACTATAATCAAAATTATGTACTTCGTCATAACATAACATAAGATGTTTTTATCATGTTTTCTCTAAATATAGTAATTAATCATAATAAAACGATTTACTCATTTTCTCAAGATATTACTCTTAATATAATATCTATTAACTATATGTACGACACATGTACATATATTATATACAGAAAATAGATAAAAAGTTTATTTTCTATTATAATAAATTATTTCCATCAATTTATTTACATATAGCAAATAAATTTTAATATATTTACTATATTATTAATCATACCTTATACAAAAATATATAAGGTAATAACATTTTCTCCTTTTATTAAAATAACTCAATATTAAAAATTATTCTAATATCCTCTATTAGAAATATATAATTATTATTTCTCTCTTCCTCTATAAATTGTTCCCAAAACAATTTCTTCAAATATTAAATATTCATTTAAAGATATAATGATTTATGTCTCCATTTAATAACGTATATATATTCAACGTTATTCGTACATTAGACTTTCTCACATATTACCATTCTGAGTAACATATATAAAGTATCACATATTCAACACACATATTATTTCACTCCTTTACTTAAGTAAATTAAACCTTGTACTATATTACCATAGTTATTTAAGGTTTAACATACACATTATATTGTTCCATAACATAACTCTCAACTATCAATTAACCAAAATTTATTCTTATTAGTTAATTCTCTCAACTAACTTATGTTTCACTATCCAAACCCATTCGCGGATAACTTATGTACTATTAATAACCTATATTATAATCATACCAGTTATTAGTACACATACACAAGAAAATGACGATTATACATTAATGTCACCCACTTACTATGATAAAATAATCCTATATACTATTTACTATCGATAGGAAATTTTATCCACTTCTTTTATCTCAACTGAATTATCTCTGCGATCAATAACAATATATAATAATAATATATTTATTAATCACAAAAATTATATATTACATAGTTCATATTACCCTGTGTAGCACATTCCTACATACCTCATATCACATAACTATTTTTATTCGAACCCATTCACACTTAAGAATTTTATTCACTAAATTCTTATTTTTATAATTTCTAAAAATTTGGGTTCTTACACGTGCCACCTACCTCTGCCGAACTGTGCCTTTTCCTGCAATTTCATACCATCGGAGTTCTCATTACATGCAATGTAAATTAACACAAACTGCCACTAAAAACATACTAAAATATACTTGAGATGAGCATAGTTCGCATGAATTGATATCCAATAAGTAGGTATAAAACCTACTTATCAGTCAGCTCATCTTGTTCCACCCTACGCCACAGTCCGGTGAGGGTCATAAACTATCTGCTCATATCTCTAATAGCCATATGCACGCAAGGTCTGTCTAGTGGCAGCATCGTCAACCATGCATACTCCTCCAAAGTCAAAGTCAACCCATGGGTACCAAATCGGAAGACCTATCTCTCCGATACCCAATGCTCTAGCATGCCCTCCACAAATCTTGAGGAAACCTGAAATGTCAATAAGGTCATAGTATGCTGTAACATCTGATCTACAGTCACCCTGTCTGATGGTGATATACTATCATACCACGAACTAAGACGTGATGCCACTAATAATGGTGGGGTATGATCTATCCGGCTGACTGCCGAAGAAGACATCTGTGTGGGCTGTATCATAAGACCATTTAGGGGTCAATACTGAAATATCTCTAGACATACATATATATGCATAACATGATACATGCATTACAGATAATAGATGACAATATGATATAGGGAATGAAAAACAGTACATACATTCCAAAGTATATCATCATATATATACATCATCTCTGTACAGCTAAAAATATAGGGAAATGGGGCACAGACGCCCTACTACTAACAGAGGCCTATCAAAAGATATTGCGAGAATGGGGCACAACCACCCAATATCAAGCAGAGGCCTATCAAAAGAGATAATGAGAATATACATCAGAAGAAGACAATGGTGTCAATATCTACATCATCAGTCTTGTCCACTTGATGTAACTCCTCTTGAGTCACTAGATCTCAATCAATAGGGATGTTAGGTCTATACTAAGGAAGATCTGCGCTGGCAAGGCCAAATGGATCATCTGAGGGGCCAGCACCTTAGCTGGAATGATCAAACGAATCTGCCTTTACTGGATCTCTGTCCAAATACCAGATAAAGAAATGTGCCCGATCCAATCGCTGGGTCAAACTGTCAATCTGCGTCAAATGAGACGGATCTCGGACACAGGCTAGACAATCCGTCATCTTCACGGATCCTGGAACCATATCCCCCATGAACTGAGTGGCACGGGACTGGGCTCCAATAGTACGAGGGGACCACCAACGCTGAAACATCTCCTGAGTGCAGGGACCCTCTGATAATACAAAACCATCAACCCGTAATAATGGGATATCAATGACGGGTGACTGCGACACAGGCCAATAACGCCTAGAAGGAGGCAAGATCGGTATACGAATCTCTCCTGTGGTGCTCCTAATAGCACGCTCTCCTAAATAGAGCTCCCATCCTTCGTCAGTGAAGAGAGGAACCCTTCAGGTTGAAATCACGTACTCGACACTAGTCGGGTACCCATCCTAAAATCCCATGGCCAAGTGCTCCCCAGAATAGGGAATCCATGTGATGACATCAGCTGTCAACAACTCTAGCTGTAGGCGGCAATGAGTGAAACCCTCAGCCACAAGGACCTCTGCCAGTATGGAATGATGCCATCGTCGTCCTCGTGGATAGGAATCTAAACCTAACACGCTCACATGGTGCAAACATGGAAGCCTTTCATAGGCCCAAAACTGCTAATACAAAGGCAAACATTTGCGGTCAGTAAACACTCTTAACCTACATATGGGAAACTACAAGAGAAATACCCACCAGCAGAAATGGGTAGAATCCTAACCAAGCCTCGGTCAAGCCCTACGAACACATACGCATGCCCCTAAGGAAATAAGCGAAGGTGTAGGAACCCCAGTCATACTCTCCTATACTATCTACATGTCGTGTGGCGCTGATCAAAGCGAACTACACCATAGAAGAATTATCTGCTGTGAAACAGCCTCTAATGATCATCAGGAACAATCACCGAATAATGCGATCCCTAACTCTGACATCATCTGGCATGGGCTCGCTCAACAGCCCACTCATAGCATCTACACTCAAAGGACCCGTACTGACAATCCTGCCCTTGAGTGCCTCAGTCAAAACTCCTAGCAAGGATCTGACAGCAGTAGGGGTAATATCCGCCATACAAGGCACTGGTGCCCCTCCTAACTCCATACCTGTGATAAACCGCCAATCCATCGGCGTCATCATCACCTCAGAGTCCGGCAAATAAAGTGACTAAGTCTGGTGAAACCAGCGCTCAGACAATACCCTGAGGTAACCCCATGGACAACGATGGGGAAGGATGGAAAAGAACGCCCCAAATCCCCAGTCATGCACAATCGCTCTATAGTCAGGAAGCAGAGCCTGGTACATGAAGTGAATACTGAACCAGCTCCCTCGAGGCTGTGTAAAGCTGGGAACCTACATAAAAATGTAGATCAACATCAAAATCCTTTGCTCATCATCAATAGGAAGGAAAATTAAGATCTAATGTCATACCTCGTTAGGGTGTAAATACATCGAGGGATGTCAATTCAAATCACCCAGGAGCTCTGGGTTTGCCACCTGAATACTCGGGAGGTCCCTACAGGTAACATGTGCAGCAGGAGCGGGGTCCACAATTGGAACATCCTCCTCCTCGTCCTCGACGTCTGACACATCAGCATGGACTGGACGTATCACCGCCTCCACCAACTGACGAGGCTGTCTAACAGAATGGGGTTGAGGTACTTCAGAAGCCCTCCTTCGTATACCAAAAGTGGTCCTACAGGAACTACTCGGCTGATTCGGATCCATAATATCTGGACAAAAGTCTCCAAATCACCTCAGAAAGGGTGTGGTAATTTTTAACCTGGAGCTTTCTTTTCAAAATGCATTTTATGACTACATGCATGCATGCATTACTTTAACATAAAGTTACAGTAGAGTTAAAAATGCATGACTATTCAGATGCCTATATTTTGAATTTTTTTTGCCATAGTCCCCTTTGTAAACAGGACTATCCACATGCACATAGGCATGACTAGGTGGCCATTCAGTAGCACACCTGCCCACAGTCAATCATATACATACTATATGCATAAAAAGTTAAAGTCATCAATCCATAAGGGTAGTTTAAATACCAAGATTACTTTACATTTTTACGTTTTGCTCATTTGTCCTCAAATAAAATAAGAAATAGCAGAAAGGGGTGCCAATTTAACAGTCTTAGAAGTCAAATTTTTTCACATCATTATGTTCAGCATGGTTTAATACTAACATTTACTATGTTGAATATTTTTTATCAAGTCATTTGAGCATGCATATTCACTACTATGTGTTTAGATGCATTTTATATGATAAGTCATTTTCCAACGGATAAAAACTGGAAAATAAGACATTCATACTTTACCAGGACAGTGAAGAACACTTGTACGGTGATAGAATTTGTAGAAAGTCGCCCGAACTCAGCAAATCTGAAGAAGAGCTCTCGAATATCTTTAGTAGTGCAATATGAAAATAACTTATGAAAGCAACCTGATGGCATTAAGTATCCACGGTTGGCCGCAGGTTCACCTACGGCTGCTATAGGTGTACCTGCGACACCCCTACATGGGTCCCACCCCTCTGTCTTGGTCTAGTTCGTGTTGCAACGGAGTTCTTATGAGCTGAAAAAGCCAAATCAGGAATAAAAATGCTACGCGATTGACCATAATGGCTTGCATTCGTAGTTTTCTTAGACCGAAACGTGGGTCTACATATCACTCATTGGTGTTCGCCCGAGTACAGGGTACACTATACCAATGATGTCAGCTGGTCCAAGATACACTCAATAATACTTGACGTAGGTCCAATGCCGCCAATTGAGGGTCATAACCCTAAGTCTCTATCAAACACCCGGCGGGGGCATCATTCATTTCATGTCAAAGTATATAACCTAGGCGGGGGGGCATCACACATTTGCATATGTCAAAGTACATATCCCCGACGGGGGCATCGTGTATTCTCTATCAACACCCCGGTAGGGGCATCATGCATTCTCTATCCGCTGATACACATATCAACAAAGGTCAAGCAGCCTTGACATCACTGTAGTTGTTGGCAAGTAAATCCAACAAAGCGCCGGAAGCCATCCGATGATTTTAGTCGTTGATTCACACGCCAACGGGGATCAAACAGATCCCCGGTAGGGGTTATAACGCGTATTTACCGTTGATTCATGCATCAACGAATGTCAAGCAGCTTGATAGTCTGCCCAACTGAGGCGTTTATCCGTTGATTCACACATCAATGAAGGTCAAGCAGCCTTGACAGTCTGCCCAACAGGGGCGTTTATCCGTTGATTCACACATCAGCGAAGGTCAAGCAGCCTTGATAGTCTGCCCAACAGGGTCATTTTTTTGTTGATTCATACGTCAACGAAGGTTAAGCCTGCCCTGACAACATACTGTTAGCAGTAGATCCAATAGAACATTGACATGTCCTGGCGATACAAACCAGGAAAAGTCAGCACCATCGAAGAGGATCGATGATGGAATATGTTATACACATCCTCAAAATAGACAGAGCGTTATCCCCATATATCTCTTATACATGAGAGGCACATCTCTGGAATCAAGTATGTATCAAGGATTAAGGACTTTAGTGACAACCCCAACGTCAACATCCTACGAGATATGAATTACACATCCAATCTGGTCATCGTTGCCAATCCCGGTAAAAGCAACAGGGAGCCGACAATCATCCCCAGCATGTTGGGCAACAACCCCGCACACATGCATCATACATTTGCATCATGTTGCTACACTTTACACCATGTTTATCTTGTTGCATTTTAAGTGTCTAGGATTCTTTATCCTATCCATGCTTTGCACTACATTAATATGATAAAGAGGGGCAACTGTAGACACTCAAAATTTTCTACACACCTGTTACTGACATTGAAGGAGGGCAGATTCGTTCTTCAGAGATAACCCTGGAAGACAGATCACATCTAATTCGGATACTACCGAAAGTTCACCCTCAACCCCGGAACACACACCGGGAGTATCAGGTCCAACCTCGGAGATAACCCCAAGGAATTCAATTCCTACACCAAAAATTCCACCAGAGAAGATCGATCCATCTCGGAGATATCCCTGAGATATTCTGTCTCAGTCCCAACACTGGGAGTAGCAGCTACCAACCTTGGAGATAACCCCAAGGAATGTAGTTTCGGCGATTACCCTGGAAATGTTTATTTCAAATGCAATCATCTTCATCCTCGGCACTCATACCGAGGCACTCAGTACAAGACCCGGAGATAACATCGGGAAGACATGCACACCTCAGAGATGACACTGAGGACCTTCAACACTTGTAGTAGTCCAATCTCAGAGATAACCCTGAGCAACGTCTACTTTATCAGCCCAAACCGGCAATAACCCCGGTGAGGGCCAAAGTCATCATCTTGCAACTTTGACGCCACATCGCATTGTCTTAACATTTCAATACATATATTTCTACACAGCAATGTCCCACAAGAACCAAGGATATCCAATCCCGAGTGACCATTACGCAGGATAACAGATAGAATTTGAAGCTTGAAGATCGAAGGGCATGGTCCCATCTTACTAAATTCGTACAACCTCTAATCCCATGTCATTGCGTAACTCTCGACAACGATGGTCCGAAATAGGTCTTACATACCTCAGTCGGATGCCCGGATTGCAATTCTAAAAGTTTGAACGGACATTACAGTGCATGCGTATATGTACTTTGAGACGGCAGGACCCGTGAAGCCAGGGGCAACCCGGCCAGCCGCAGGTACAACTGCGGCTCCCCCCTCTATAAATAGAGGGCTTGGGGTGGCCACTCTATTTATAAGAGAAAAAGGCGGGGAAGCCCTGTCAAATTTTCTCTGTACTCAACAACAACAATTATCATACAATGGTTTTAAATTTGTCCATCAACAACGTTCTTCGCCTGTTCTTCGTTCGTTCTTCATTTTAATCGATATTTTGGATTATGATTTCACTTTTTATTGTAATTTGATGTTATAGAACATCATTCCTTACTTATTTCACCTACTTATTCATATAATCCACTCTCATCATTCTAATTCATAACGAGTCTTATACTTCCTTAAGAAATTTATAAAATAACTTCAAACTTGTATTTTCTTCTTTTCTCAATGATTTCAACCATATGAAATCATTCATAACCTCATCTACTTATTATTCGCATTAAGTTATGTTTTAAACTTATAGGAGTTAAAGAGAAATTAAATTTGACTAGGTTTTAGGTTACCTTTGTTCTTTATTTTTCTTCCGCTAGACAAAGCCGGCGATTCACAAGCTTTTCTATTTCACGATCACCTTCGCTCCGATCATTCATACTCATTCTCTTCCTTCTCCACCTTCTCCAAACTCTCTCTCTCTCTCTCTCTCTCTCTCTCATGTTATAGGATTTTCAAAAATCCCATTTAAATGAAAGTTAGCTTCCTATTTATAGAAAATCCAAAGCTAGGGAAAAATAGTCATTTCGCCCCCCCCCCAACCTCCTTACCTTTCATTACTTAAGCACTAAGTTTGCTTAGCCCTTAAGTTTACTTAGCCTTTAAGTTTACTTAGCCCTTAAGCATAAGCATTTTACTTAGCTATTAAGACTAATCGTATTCTACACATCTCATTCTCGTATTCTCTTCGTATATAGTTCGTACAATATTCGTATTATACGTCATAATAATCTTCATACTATACTCGTATAATAACTAGTATTACACTCATATTTCTTACACATAATAACCCTAATTATTATACGAAATCATTAAATTCTCGGAACTTACTTTCCTAACCTTTAAGTTTTAAGTCCGCAGGCGAAAGCTTCGCTTTTGTCATAACTGAAATATTATTGAATATTCCATTAAGTCTTAAAATTCTATCATTGTACATTTCTCAGAAATTCAAACTCAATCTCCGAACAGAAACGGATGAATAGTTCGTATTTCGTCTTTTTCCTCGAAAATATTTTTGTTCCTGAAAAAATTTTATTTTCGTCTAGAAAATTATTACTCGTTCAATCTAGCTCGTAGCCAGAATCCTCCTGACTTATAGTCATCCTAGGTTCTAGAATGGTTAATAAACATATAGCACATAATATTATTAATAAAAATTACTTTTATTAATAACTAATTCTTTAAACTTAAATTATGGAAAACCCGAATTTCGGGTCGTCACACTCTTCCCCCCTTATAAAAATTCCATCCTCGGAATTTCTTAAATCCACACCCTTACCCGGGTCATCACATTCACCCCTTCTTCATAGAATTTTGTCCTCAAAATTTTAGCCTACCCTTCTTCTCAACTTCCCTTCAACGGAGTTCTTATCTTTCCCTCATTCCTAACCCCCATAACCTATCAAGAATCATGAAGTAGAAGGAATAACGAGGAATATAAAATTTCCTTTTAAAACGTTTCATACTTTTGTTGAGGGGTCAAATCGACCATGAACTCTTACTAGGTTTAACATCATGACGCCATAACCTTTCTTCCATGGTCAGTTTACAATCACAACGAAAGAAACTACCTCTAACCCATCGTATTCCCCATTTCGGGATATGTTCACCTCAGACTTAATCATTAGATTCTGCACCAAAATAATTTGGTTTGGCACAACTTCTTCAAAGAAGGCTCGATTTTCTTTTAAACATGACATACCATTTGTCTAGCCGAATCAAGTAGCTTAGACCATACCAATAAATTGGATATCAACGTGAAATATTCGTCTAGTCAACTCAATTGACGTCGACTACTTTAAATTCGTTTGCAATACATCAAAACGTTTTATGACGTCATGATACCGTACTTTTCACAGTATGTTGAGGACTTCGTCTGTTTGTGACTTCGTCATTATACATCATACCATAGCGGGTTGTTGATCCTAAGATCACATCCAACACCAGGTTCAATTGCATTAATAACTCCATCCTTTTACCATCTTTGCATCAATTGCAATGATGATATAAAATTCATTTTGATATTTCAAATCAATTTCTGTCTAGCCGAAATAATTAGCATAGACATACCAAGAATAGCTATTTTAAAATACATTGGTTCCAAAAGTTGAACCAATTCTTTCCTTTTTCAAAATATACCTATCAGCACGAGTTCAATCAACTTTGAAATCTAGCATAACTAAATGACTTAGAATATCCTATTCTCCATCTTCATTCATTGTCTTACTGCGACAATACTTAATCTTCTCTAGCACCTTCAATACTAAGCCTACTAAAAATAATGGGTTTTCAGTCTAAACATCCCCATACCTTAGTACAGTCCATCAACTTACCACACATTATGAGTTCAAGAACTTTCCATAATAATATGAGTTTAAGAACTATCCAGTCAAATCATAGGTGTCCATTAGCTGAGACGTTCAAAAATATACCATATTATTATGAGTCACAAACTTACCATAAGTATGAGTTTCAAGAACTCGCACCTACCTTATCGTTCTCTACCTATCAAGTATATACATGAAAAAAGATTCACATTCCCGCCATATACATATTGATTGCACGACCAATCCCAATGATTATCACTGTAATAAGCTAAGCAGTTGTTACACCAAGCAGAAACCTCTGCCCATAACAAAGGTTCATACAACTCAGCTATCACATGAGTCCTCAATTGAAATTTTACAACTTCTAAATTTCTCTTTACTTAATACGAATTTTCTTTAATTCGTATGCTAACCCTTACAACTTAATCTGAGTTCTTTTCCCCGTACCACTTCATAGTACCATTCATTCATAGCATTAGCTATAAATTATTTATCGTTTAATAGCTCATCTGTTACAACGATTTACTATGTTCACGTGGTGATCTTCTTATCCTTCTCTCTAAGATTATAGTCTTAGGTACTCCTACCAAAGGTTTTTAACCTATCAGCTCTGATACCAACTTGTAACGCCCCAAAATCCATTCTATCTTCACACCTGAATTCCGTACGGCCCGAGTACAGGGTACACTATACGAATGATGTCAGTTGGTCCAAGATACACTCAGTAATACTTGACGTAGGTCCAATGCCGCCAATTGACGGTCATAACCCTAAGTCTCTATCAACACCCCGACGGGGGCATCATTCATTTCATGTCAAAGTATATAACCTAGGCAGGGGCATCACACATTTGCATATGTCAAAGTACATATCCCCGACGGGGGCATCGTGTATTCTCTATCAACACCCCGGTAGGGGCATCATGCATTCTCTATCCGCTGATACACATATCAACAAAGGTCAAGCAAACTTGACATCACTGTAGTTGTTGGCAAGTAAATCCAACAAAGCGTCGGAAGCCATCCGATGATTTTAGTCGTTGATTCACACGCCAACGGGGATCAAACAGATCCCCGGTAGGGGTTATAATGCGTATTTACCGTTGATTCATGCATCAACGAAGGTCAAGCAGCCTTGATAGTCTGCCCAATTGAGGCGTTTATCCATTGATTCACACATCAATGAAGGTCAAGCAGCCTGACAGTCTGCCCAACAGGGGCGTTTATCCGTTGATTCACACATCAGCGAAGGTCAAGCAGCCTTGATAGTCTGCCCAACAGGGTCGTTTTTTTGTTGATTAATACGTCAACGAAGGTTAAGCAGCCCTGACAACACATACTGTTAGCAGTAGATCCAATAGAACATTGACATGTTCTGGCGATACAAACCAGGAAAAGTCAGCACCATCGAAGAGGATCGATGATGGAATATGTTATACACATCCTCAAAATAGACAGAGCGTTATCCCCATAGATCTCTTGTACATGAGAGGCACATCTCTGGAATCAAGTATGTATCAAGGATTAAGGACTTTAGTGACAACCCCAATGTCAACATCCTACGAGATATGAATTACACATCCAATCTGGTCATCGTTGCCAATCCCCGGTAAAAGCAACAGGGAGCCTACAATCATCCCCAGCATGTTGGGCAACAACCCCGCACACATGCATCATACATTTGCATCATGTTGCTACACTTTACACCATGTTTATCTTGTTGCATTTTAAGTGTCTAGGATTCTTTATCCTATCCATGCTTTGCACTACATTAATATGATAAAGAGGGGCAACTGTAGACACTCAAAATTTTCTACACACCTGTTACTGACATTGCAGGAGGGCAGATTCGTTCTTCAGAGATAACCCTGGAAGACAGATCACATCCAATTCGGATACTACCGAAAGTTCACCCTCAACCCCGAAACACACACCGGGAGTATCAGGTCCAACCTCGGAGATAACCCCGAGGAATTCAGTTCCTACACCAAAAATTCCACCAGACAAGATCGATCCATCTCGGAGATATCCCTGAGATATTCTGTCTCAGTCCCAACACTGGGAGTAGTAGCTACCAACCTTGGAGATAACCCTAAGGAATGTAGTTTCGGCGATAACCCTGGAAATGTTTATTTCAAATGCAATCATCTTCAACCTCGGCACTCACACCGAGGAACTCAGTACAAAACCCGGAGATAACATCGGGAAGACATGCACATCTCAGAGATGACACTAAGGACCTTCAACACTTGCAGTAGTCCAATCTCAGAGATAACCCTGAGCAACGTCTACTTTATCAGCCCAAACCGGCAATAACCCGGTGAGGGCCAAAGTCATCATCTTGCAACTTTGACGCCACATCGCGTTGTCTTAACATTTCAATACATATATTTCTACACAGCAATGTCCCACAAGAACCAAGGATATCCAATCCCGAGTGACCATTACGCAGGATAACAGATAGAATTTGAAGCTTGAAGATCGAAGGGCATGGTCCCATCTTACTAAATTCGTACAACCTCTAATCCCATGTCATTGCGTAACTCTCGACAACGATGGTCCGAAATAGGTCTTACATACCTCAGTCGGATGCCCGGATTGCAATTCCAAAAGTTAGAACAGACATTACAGTGCATGTTTATATGTACTTTGAGACGGTAGGACCCGTGAAGCCAGGGGCAACCCGGCCAGCCGGTACAACTGCGGCTCCCCCCTCTATAAATAGAGGGCTTGGGGTGGCCACTCTATTTATAAGAGAAAAAGGCGGGGAAGCCCTGTCAAATTTCCTCTGTACTCAACAACAACAATTATCATATAATGGTTTTAAATTTGTCCATCAACAACGTTCTTCGCCTATTCTTCGTTCGTTCTTCATTTTAATCGATATTTTGGATTATGATTTCACTTTTTATTGTAATTTGATGTTATAGAACATCATTCCTTACTTATTTCACCTACTTATTCATATAATCCACTCTCATCATTCTAATTCATAACGAGTCTTATACTTCCTTAAGAAATTTATATAATAACTTCAAACTTGTATTTTCTTCTTTTCTCAATGATTTCAACCATATGAAATCATTCATAACCTCATCTACTTCTTATTCGTATTAAGTTATGTTTTAAACTTATAGGACTTAAAGAGAAACCCATTTGAAATCCTCGATCGAGTAGGAACTGTGGCTTATAGACTCGTTTTACCACTAAGTATGTTTGTTGCATGGTCATAACGTCTTTAACGTATCGACGTTACGTAAATATGTGGACGACCCGAACCACATTATTGATTTAGAACCGGACGAGATAGCGGATAATTTAACGTATAAAGATGTACCTGTTAAAATCCTGGAATGTATTCAACACTCAAAGGTTATACCTCAAGAGTTAGAATCTGACGAAGTGTCCTCATCTGTTCGGCATACCAGGTACGTACGTAAATTTTGAGGGCGAAATTTCATAAGGAGGGGAGATTGTGAAACCCCAGATTTTATGAATAAAGATTTAATTTTTTTCAAAATATTTTTAAATATTATGGTGTGAATTTGAGATAATGTTGTGGGTAGTATTTATAAATTTTGCAAAGTATACAAGTTGTTGTATTATATTCGATTGGTCGGGGAATATTATTTTTGTTGGGGAATATTTGTACGACGGCACAATTATTGGTGGACCCCACAACGAAATTATTGTCGGATTGAGAAAACGACAAAAATATTTTATTAAAAATAACGGCAGAAGTTTAACCGTTGATACTGTTGAACTACTCGGTAGTAAAAGTACAGTAATATGTGGTTGCATAGTAGCACACGGTATTGATTATTAATGCTTATGTGAGAAGTCACTCAGTTTGATTCAATTATTGTCAATTAATAATATGAATTATTTAGCGATAATGAAGTTTTGTTTTATTTGTATTATTAACGTAATAAAATAGAAACATCTTTTTATATAAAACAGAATACTTTATTAAAGTTATTCTATAAATAGAATATATTATATTTTATTTAAAATATTTTTCTTTAAATATGGACCGTCAGATTAAAATAAATTAATCTGGACCGTTCATGGATTAGTTACTATGCATTTCATTTTCCTATAAATAGAAGCTCATTCCTTCATTATTTTCTTACGAATTCACTGAACTCTAGAGAGAGAAACTATAGAGAGAAACTATAGAGAGAAAGAAGAAAAGTATTCTGCTACTTAACTACTTTATTTCAGTTCTTCTTTAAAACGGTAAGGGATATTATTTGTTGTACCCGTAAGGGATATTATTTCTTTTGTATTCATGAAGGGAACTTCTATTATTCCATTCTTTATTATTCTGTTGGAATAACCTGTATACGCGGACTATCCTATACTTGGTGAAATTCTTCTGTTATTCCATTCTTTATTATTATGTTGGAATAACATGTTTATGCGAAGTACCGCATACATGGTGAATTTCTTCTATTATTTTGTTCTTTATTATTCTGTCGGAATATCCTGTCTGTGCGTTTACGCCGGACCTGGTTCCATTATTTATTATTCTATCGGAATATCCTGTCTGTGCATTTTACGCCGGACCTGGTTCCATTCTTTATTATCCTGTTGGAATATCCTGTCTGTGCGTTTTACGCCGGACCTAGTTACGTTATTTATTATTCTGTTGAAATAACTTGCCTGTGCGATCTATCGCATGCATGGTGATTTCTTTTGTTATTCCATTCTTTATTATACTCAGTTGGTTAAAACTTTGACTTCTATACTCCATGAAATTAGTGGAATATCCTTGATATTTGTGCTTCATCCAGTATCTTTTTATGTAAATATTCTTCTGAGCATTCTTGAATTGTACTCTACAAAGCAGTATCATGTTGACAATTTGGACGTTATCAGTTCCTAAATAAATTAATTCTTGAACTTGTTTTATTGAATTCTTATATCATTGTCATTATTCTCATGCTTATATTATGTTGAAAGTCATCTGTGGCCTGTAGTGCATAGATGGACTTGGTATGATTTTGACCACGGATTATTCGGTATAATCATAACCGTAATGTTACAAATGATGTGAAAAAAAATGTCCTCATTGGCCCGTAGTGCATTGATGGACAGCTTTTGGTATGATTATGGCTATGGATTCTCTTTGGTCGTAGTGCAGAGATGAATAGTTTTATGGCATGATCAGGACCGTTGATGAAAACATGATTATCTTTAGCCGTAGTGCATGGATAATTCGTGGTCGTGATACTAAAGAATATCCTTGGCCGTAGTGTAGGGGTGATTCGATAATGTGGATTATTTATTAAGCTGAGTCCCAGCGATAAAAGTCATAAAAAACCTTTTAAATCATAAAAGATATAGATTTTATTCTCTACTTGACTCTTTTAATGGATTGCTTGATCCGCTGCAGTTAAACTTGATGTCTATTGTATTTTATCAGTTTAACATTGTTGAAGACTAATGATAATTTATTCTGCATTATCTTAGTCATAATATTTCTTCCTGGGCTAGTTGAGCTCACCCTTTCTCTCACGGTTCTCTTCAGGAAATGAGAATATAGCTGGGACGAGTCGGAAAACGGAGTGATGGACCAGATGATAGCATTAGTAGTCCTCACTATTCTATATAATAGTGTGATAATAATTGTAATGAGGACTCCTTTTGAGTATGGATACTCTCTAGAAGACAATATTTGTATTCAAACTCACAGTTTATGTTTTGTCGTATTGTAAACGACAATTGTATTAGTAAGTTGTATTTGAATTCTGTACCATGTATCTGGCGACCCAAGATGGGTGATGTATACCTAATTTTGGGGGCGTCACATTAACTCCCTTCTCAATACGAATTTCATTTAACCTGTATTCATAATCCTTTCTTGAATTTGTACCAATTCATAGTACAACTGACACACAACAATCTTGCTGTAAACTTTCCAATCATCAAATTAATTCTTTCTGACTGCCATAACCTTATCCGATCATGGAGTAATCTCATCGCATATATTACGATTCATTTCTATGCTATGATCGTTTTGTTTTACGACCTCCTATCACTGTTCACCATTATTGTTCACCTTTATTATCAAAGTTAGGGAACTCTGTATCTTATAACTCGCCGAGATTCGTCTCTGAATCTTACCGACACATTAACTTTATGTGAGTTAGATCTTATCCTATCACTGCGGTTATTAGTCTAAGGTTACTCTACCCTAGGTTTATAACCAACAGCTTTGATACCAAATGTAGCGCCCCCAAATTTTGGTCCTAAATCACCACGAATCTAGTACACTAGATCTAACTATTGCGAAAGATATAAACATAAATTGTTTATATATTAAACAATACACACTATCCCCAAGGTCGAGAACCTTACTTAAAACCTGAATCAATATCGAATCTGACATACAATGATATTATTATATAATATTATTACAAATCTAGCTGCACACATAGTCCCAAGCTGAACTTGGCTTTGACTTTCCTTGTATCTGATGCATTCGTCTTAATCTGTAATATTTATCATGATATAACAAGGGTGAGCATAAGTTTATCCAGCAAGTATTATTTATTTGAGGATATATCATGATTGAAAGAGTATAAATAATAAGCTGGCTATAATCCAACAATATAGTTGTGAATTAGCATGAACAAACTTTTGACAGAACAAGTATTGAACATGAACAAATATATCTGGACTGAATGGTAATGAAGGTGATCAGCCTTTCATACCTGATTTATACGCACAATATGTACAAAGTACAATTCTATAATTCTTAGACATGACAATCAGCAATGATTAACCACAAGTACATTTGAATACAACAACTAAAAGTAGAGTTAAGAAAAACTTGCCTGAACCGTTGATTACCGCTATGCAATTTAATAAGCTTTGTCTGAAGACCTAATATTAATAATAATGATCTACACATTAGAATAATATCATCACAGTATTTAAAATAACCTAAACACATTATCACATAGTCCTATCCGTCTAAAACACACATACGACTTATCCTCAAGTCAAACTTTTACTGTCGGAGTCGAGTTCGGCACAATTCTACCATCCCGATGGTCTAGTCGGATAATCGTCGAGTTTAAATTCAATTAAACTATGTCTAAACACTTAACAATTATCTAAGATAATTTATTAATAGTCAACATATTTTTCAAAAGTCTGTAAAAATTTTCAGATAATTATTATCATTTATTATGATTTTTCAATCATTAATAACGTATTTATATGAATTAAGTACCACATAATTCCTTTATCATTAATATTTATTTAATACTAAATATTAATGAAAATCATAACATAATATTATAATATCTCAAAGTATTTTTAATACCTTAAAATCATATTTATATGATTTTTAAACAATTAAATTCATTATCCGATAATTGCTTTTAATATTAAAATATTAATATTTTCATAACAAAATATCAAAAGTTATATTTTATAACTTAAAATATTTTTATAACACTTAAATCATTTTTATACGATTTATAAATCATTAATTCTATTTTTTCCATAATTTATTTAATACACTTAGTAAATAAATTAATTACCATTAATATTAATTTATTAATGAAATTCCTCACAAAATATTAAAAGTCACTAAAGATAACTTAAAATATTTTCGTATATCATAATATAATTTTAAAGTATTAAAAATCATTTTAACTAATTTATTTAATATTATAATGAACTAAATTAAATATCATTAATATTCTAAAAATATTAAATATTATTGAAATATATTCAAAATAATTAAAAATCCATTTTTGGACTTTAAAATCATTTTTAGGAATTTATTATGTATTTTTAATAATAAAAATCTATTTTTCTCGAATTTTTTAATAAAATAATTATTTTTAGAAATTATCTGTCGCTAAAAGGGCACTATAGCGACAGAACCGTCGCTATAGGTGTTCTTGAGTATGTTCTTCATCAAACCCAGATTTCTTGTCAGTGTTCGAGTTAGTGGGTTTGACCAGCATTTGATTCAAGATTATAAGGTTTTTGGGATGTGTTAAGTGTTATAATTATAGTATAAGTGTAATACTACAACTATCAACCAAAATCCTGGCCAATCCACAACATATAAGAGAGATCTAAGCTCATCAATTCACTGTCAGACATGTTCTTCAATTTATGGGTTTTCTAGAATTGAAGAACAGTCGAGGTACCCATTTTCCAATCCTTATAACGTGCAATCTGGGCTTGCTTTGTATGTTTTATTAATTCAGTGATGAAGTAGGGATGTCAGGGAAGAATTCTATAACAACATATCATCATTTCATCATCACACCAAGAAGATCAAGGCGGGTCAAAGTCTGACAAAAAAAAAACGTACATGAAGGTTTCTGGGTTTTTCCAGAATCTTGAAGAACAGTCGGTCAACCCTACTTTGACCTTTCTTATCTTTGTTTCTATACATGATCTGTGAGTTCTATAAGAATGAGTATGAAGCCTAAATGTTAGTCTACAATTATATTACACAAACATGGCCAGATCGCTTAATAGAAGGAAGATCAGAGGCCATCCAAAGGTTGTTAGACACTTCTTGGGAAATCTGGGTTACTCAGATTCGCTCGGTCATGATTGGTCAACGACATTTGACTGCTAATAACTTGAAATATAGACCTGATCTGAACATGATTCAAGATCCAGACTAAAGACCACATGGCATAGAACAGATCTAAAACAAAAAACACACTAAACAACTAGCATATAAAGATCTAGAGGCCCTGACATTATGCTGTCAGACCTTATTTTTCCATTTTTCCAGATTTAAGAAATCTTCAATTTCGAGCACTTTGATGTTATAGATCTGGGATTTAACAATCCAGATCACTAAATGACACCCTTTAACACATATCTAACCAATCATTAACAACATCTAACATCAAATACATAGATTTTCAAATTTAGGGTTTATAACCCGTGCCTGAAGGCACGGTTATAATAAAAGAGAATATTTTTTAAAAAAATTTATCTTTAATAACTTTATATAATTCACTGTGACATATACTAAAATGATAAGTACTTTTATGTTTTTATAAACAATTCAATGTGACATATACTTAAATGACAAGTACTAAAATTACATATACTGTGACATATAATAAATATCTTTAAAATTTATCTTAATAACCTTGTATAAAACGATAAGTACTTTTATGTTTTTATAAACAATTCACTGCGACATATACTAAAATGATAAGTACTAAAATTACATATATTGTGACATATAATAAATATCTTTAAAATTTATCTTTAATAACCTTATATAAAATGATAAGTACTTTTATGTTTTTATACTAATAAACCTTACTAAATGACATATTTCCATTTATACTAATAAACCTTACTAAATGACATATTTCCTCTTTGCTTTATGTATCTATATTTTTTATCTCCTTTTCGAAGACAATAATTTGTATTATTAGTCACAAGATTAATAGACGATTATTAAAGATGCACAAAATCAGTAACAAAACAATAGTCAATTAACTTAGAAAAAAAGGTGCACCATGCATAGAACAATTTTTTCTGTTCAAAATAACTACACAAGATGATAAACCTCTCAATTTAGAAATAGTGACAAAAAGAATCAAATTGAGTTGAAACATGATACTCCCAACAAAATTTGTGCTTGGAAAATCTATATTTCTATCTTAGTACTTGACTTGAGCAATT